>JAUPFT010000014.1:7772500-8372500 GCA_036936625.1 Parnassius smintheus behrii
AGTAAATATAACCTCAAAAAGTCGTCTATCCCACTAATATTTTTCGGCAGGTTCTTTAAAATTTAGCCCGTAGCTATAGTGGCGCCACCCTTATTTAATGGTTTTCATGGACACTTTTTAAAACACAGTCTGTACTCCTTACTTCTGCACTCCATATTACTAATGCTGACACGTCTGTCAACGAGGGCTAATCTTCCTTTCGCCAGATGTCGCCAGTTGACACTGAGGTGAAGTATTTTTAATGCACAATGTCATTTAATTGAGAAGTTAGTTTTAAATAAAAGCTTACCAGTTTCCAGAGTATTATATTAATACTGAGTATTTTATTATATCTGTGGTTTGGTTTATTTATTTTTAATATGATTAATATAAAATATAACTAATTGTAGGAGAGAAACATTATTTTACATTTTTCGAACAAATTAACTTCCCCATTTTGAAATTTGTCGGATATTACATCTCATATCCTCCCTGGTGGCAGTAAAAGTCGTGGATGCCTTCGTTGGCAGTTGAGGCTAATATTTGGCTAAAGATTTAAGTATTACCTTAGACTTGTATTACTTATCATGTATGTTTAACAGACGTTGTATGATTGCAAACGACGTTGTTTTTAGGGGTTGATGATGATTATAATTAGAATAAGGATTAAGTTAATAATCTATCTGATAAAATAAGTGGGAATATGCAACAAATAGTCTACAGAGTATGCTCCTATCCGTGTAAATTAAAATATCTCACAGCCCGTACTATACGGGCTCTCTTACCCTCTAAATGGTTATAATCAGTGAATACAATGCTGTTAGACTTTTTACTCTGTAGATGAAGTTTGTCAAACTCTCTTACCTATTTATGTTGCCTATTAGCAATGTTTGGACTGCTGGGAGTCCAGGTGAAATCGGCGCATGAGTACCGAAAATTATTTCACCTCAATTTTTTATGCGATTCTTTTCAATTTTTATGGTATAAATGCATGTTGCCATGGGACAACTCGGTGCCATATTGTTTAAACCGAATTATTTTTCAATTGAAAGGAGTTGTTATTTTCAAACAGGACATTTTTTATATTCTTTGAAAAACATACAAGTAAAAAACGCTATGACTTTTTACGATAAAGTAAATATTTGCGGAATTATGAATTTTTGAAGGTTATTAATTATTGTGCTATTTACTCGTATATATTATATATGATAGATTACGGTTTTTCGAGGTCATTCAAGTTCCTATTCTTATTTGAATTGCATTGTACATATACTGGATGATTATTTTTACCGTCTGGAAAAAATAGGGTGTAGCAGGTGAACGGAGTAGAAGCCTATGGCACTGATATTTTACAAAAAATACAAGCAAGAATTTTGAATTAAATAAATAAATCATAAAAATCTGTCGAAATTCAAATCATATCCATCTTACTTTACGAATGGCAATAAAACAATAAAGGAGGCAATCATTTTTGGGTCCACTAGAAATATTAACGTTATTTAATGGTATTTACATCAAAAAAAGACACCAAATTGTAATAGTAAATGGCCTATAGATTTTTCTAAAATGTAAACGGAATCAAGAAATCTGAAAAAAAAAATTAGTTGTTTTCATATTCGTGTTCTGATCATTGGCAAAGGTAATGTAATATTTAAAAAATTATTGTCTTAGAGATGTGCCGTGATAACTCGGAAAAAAATCCACTCGAGTTGAAATTCAGGTAACTCTATTTTGAGCTCGAGTTACGCAATTCAAATTAGCTGAACGAAGCTGTGTCAATTTGTCACAAATTATTTTTATAATTGTTCTTGCATACAACACAATTATTATTACTACACTTAATAGGTAGTTATATATTATTTTTGGTATGCGTATCGACAATCTTCATAAAATAGTATCACTCTAACGTCATGACGTAAGTCTTAATGATATTAATAATTTGACTATCCAAAGTATATATAATCAATTTATATTATATATAACATAAATTGATACAAAATTATAAACATATAACCTAATATCAATTTATTTATTACATAATATATCAATAAGTTGTTCGAATTAGTAAGTCAATTTCATCACTAAATTGTAGACAAACACTGCATTGGCCGTAAGATAGAGATGAGATTCGAGTAGAGTTTTGTGACTCGAGCCACTCGAAATAATTTATGTATGTATGTCATTCTAGTTGTACACTAGTTTTTGAGTAAATCGACTATTTACTGAAAAGTTTATAACTAGAGTTGAGAGTAGCGATTAATTTAGTTAAACGAACGTTAAATTTTTAAATATGTACCTTTATAAATAAATAATATTTGCCAACATGAAATTAAAATTATAAATCAAACTAAGTTCGGGTTTGTTTACAACATGCCAGATGCAAGGTTGAATTTGGATGCAATTTGTGATGTCACCCGCAGTGACTTATTATATATACAAGTAAATTAGTGAAGTAATATATATATATATATATATATATATATATATATATATATATATATATATATATATATATATATATTTCTATATATATCACCCTCTGAATCTATACGATGCGCCGAGCTAACTCTGTAAAATTTATTTTCTATCGATTATCGAGTTGGACAAATTCACTCGATTCACTCGAGTGAAATAAATCATGGTTGGAGTCGCATCATTATGGTAAGAACAAAATGAAGTTTTTATTTACAAGCATTACTAGACTAATGTTAAAGAAAATATGGATATTATCAATTATCAGGAAGGTTAGCCAAATATTAATTGACACAGTACGTATGTTTTTCTCTTTTTATTTTTTGTGGTAAAATTCGCAAATAAAACTGACGAGTTTAGGTTAATTAATATGAGAGTTTATTAATTTACAACTATTCTAGGTTGTGAAAATCTATTATTAATTAAGTTTGTAGATTTTACCTAAAACAAATACAAATAACAAACAGGTCTTAGAACCTTATTAGTTTGTTAAAAGTGACAAAGTATTAAGTTTATGTTATTATTAAAAATTTCCTTTTAATTCCTATATAATATAGAAAAAATAATATATTGATAAGAATTATTATTTAGTTAAGACACCTTTACAATTGTCATTAACTTCTATGTATGCCTTGCAGGCTGAAAGCTTGCAGAGACAAAAAGTGTATGGATATTGAAGACAACAGTCTTATATCATATCTCTTATAATTGAAAATGCCCTTCTGATTGCCTACAATATCATAAATGTACATGTTACCATCAAGTTATTTTCAAAAAACCTTCAGAAATATATCTAACACTAAAATGTTTCTACCTATGTCCGTTATAGACAAAACATAAGAAACCATCCAACCGATTTCAATGAAAATGTTTGTGTGTGTTTGGATGGATCCCTAGATGGTTTATATTTACATTTGGACCTGGTAGATGGCACTGTTGTCGAGATCCATAAATCACCAGTGCAAAGCTGAGGCGCATCGCTAGTAATAAATACATTTAAATTAAGCCTGTATTTTTGTAATCCTTATACAAACAGTTTAAAACATCTTACTTTCTCACTATTTATCATTGTGTAATAACATAGATAAGCATGTTAATTTTACGTGGTAGAGCCATGCTGCAGTTATATTAGTAGTATAGTTGTAGCACGAATGGGTCGGCTCACAGAATACCAGCGTGAAATAGTAGCTTAATGCTGCTGTATTTCGTATGGTGAGTGTAGAGAACCGGAGACCCTTTTTACTGGAAATGAGGCATTCCATCTCAGTCCTCACAGGTGACAAAGCATCTGCATTTTGATTTGTAATGGAAGATAGATGTAGATGTCTATGGGCCGCAGCAACCACTTACCATCAGGTGGACTGTGTGCTCGTTTGTCACCCTATTCTATAAAAAAAAAATCCCAGTCATTTTATTATGATGTATACTACTTACTAATCAACCAAAACATATTAAAACAAAGTCTTGACACCGCTCCTGTCTAAATATGTCAGTCAATCATCAAAGGTCAAAAAATTTATTAAACTAAGTTTATATAAAAGGGGTTATTATACTATAGAGGAATTTATGGCTGACAATAACCCATGGGTAAGGTGATTGCTACCAAGCTATTTCTAATTTGTTCTGTGTTGTTAATTATGACATACATGATTGTAAGCTGGCTTTTTTTTAAAAGACCCACTGGGTAATTTGCTGGTTCTCTTCAAGTCAGAGGTTTTTTCCGAACCAGTTGGTAAATTAAAAAAGTGACTTTCAATAAGTATTATTTATAATCTAAATTGAATAAAAGGTTTCTGTTTCTGTAATAGAATACTTAAATAAATTATGATTTACAATAATAAATAGTTACCTACATTATATTTTGTTTTTTGTAATACAACCAGTTTAAGACATATTCCTTACTGTGTGTTGGTAATATCATAAATATTAAATAGACATTATCCCTTAGCCATCTTGGTATTTAGAATTACACTCACAATCAATCAATACATGTCAGAAATAGAATCCATACGACATTTGTGCATAGACAGGCACTATGTTTTGCCGGAACTAGTGAAAGGTTTTACATCGATTTTAAAATATTTATAAATTCTGAATATACCTACAGCTTAGTTTTATATGTACTATTATTCAAGTGTGCACTATTTTAACTTATAAATCCGATGAATACTACTAGAAAATCGTTTTCAGTTTGTTTTATTGTTAGATTCACATTTTATTTGTTAATTTCTCAGGACTCCGTTTCGATGCAGTAAAACTAATAATATTATTGTAATCTATGTATTATAAGGAATAAATCGACATGCATTTCATTGAGAATCTTTAAAATTTGTAGTGGGCTCATTCTCCATAGAAAAATTGATTGTCTCCTTTAGTAGGCATCTTTGTCAATGTCCTTTCGCACGGTCACAGGCTCAAACTCAAAGTCGCCTGTGCCTTTAACTCTCATTTCATTTACCTGTAGTTAGCCAAGGCGTGACGTTACTTTGCTGTCGTATTTTTTATGATTCCGCGTGTGTATCGAAAACTTTCAATATTCTAAAGTTGAGTATGTTACATTGACGAGCCAATATTATATAGGTGTATAGTTTGCGGTTGCCTAAATACTTATAAGAAAAAATAATGTTTGGTAATGTAAGATGCGGTTAGCGGCTTCTAAAAATGTTGGTTGCAACGATGTGTCGGCCGCTCGCCTCCCACTCGTCGCCTAGCGCCTACATAAGGAAACATGTGCATCCGTTTCGCTCGCTATTACAAATTTCATTCACTAGCGATTGTATCCTATTTTAGTTTTACGTTAACGCCGTAGGATGAATTATTTTTATGTATTTGTTAGGATATCTAGAAATTTTGCCTATCTAGTTATATTTTGTTATATTTTACAAACACCTTCGAGGATAGCTTTTATTCCATTCACACAAAACACTATATTATTTTCCAGACGGTAAAAATAGTCATCTAGTATATTAGTGTATAACCTATGATGATCTGTGTGATCTAAAAGACGCTTACCGCTTCGTTTTTGCCGAATCGTAGTTCGCCCAAATCTTCACGACACAACTTAGTCTTATATTATACAACTTTTACTTCAGTGTAAGGGACACATTTTAGGAGTACTTTAGTGTCGTCATTTTAACGTGTGCACCGGCCAGTCTTCACACCTTAAAATTCAATATGTATACAGGCTGATATTGGCTGCAAGCCAGCTGGCGGGGGGCAGGGAGGCACGGGATGCGCGGGCGCGGCGGCTGCGTGGCGTGGCGCAGTGCGTGCGTGCGAGCTCCGCGCCCGCGCTCGCAGCGCACGTGCGCGCACACACTGCCTTCCTGCTGCGAACGCTCGCCGAACTCGGTGAGTCACTAATCACTACACTACACTAACAGTGAGTGCGCGCGAGTGCCGCGCTCGCAGCACACGTGCGCGCGCACACCGCCTTCCTGCTGCGAACGCTCGCCGAACTTGGTCAGTCGCTTTAGGCCGTCAACGTCGTGCAGTCCGCGCCCACGGGGTACAGGGTGGCGAGGGACGAGGAAGCACGCGGCTCTTGCACGAGGCCACGCCCACGGCTACACACGTAGGGATTTGGGATCGAGTTATCTTGAGATTAGTATGGATTTATTTAGATTTATTACGAAGTATTGTGTGATGTAGTGATGAATTCGATATAATATTAATTCACTTTATATTATAAAAAAAAGTCCCCCGCCGCGTCTGTATGATAAACTCAAAAACAACAGAATGGATTTTCTCCAATAGACGGAGTGATTCATGAGGAAGCTTTGCAAAATCTAGTACAAGTATAAAATGTAATGCACGCCGAAAGTAGAACGAAAATTGGAAAAATAAAAGATTAAACACCGAATAATAGTAATAATATTTTTTCTAAATAAGAAAGTAATTTAATACTGTTTTTTATTTACACTCATATGTACAACGAAAACTAATTATAGTCGCAATCCATCTATTTACAGACACGGTTTTTGCCAAATTAATATCGTTCTGGTATTCTTGCGATGATTTATCATTTTTATGCTCTTTAAAATACATGTATATACGTTATACACAATTTCTTTTGATTGTCGTCCAATCGGTTTGCTCATCTTCGGATCGTAATCTCGTGTGCGTCTAGTATACAAGTAACCATTGCAAGCGACCACCGGCGACTGGCGCTCTTGAGCACGCGGCGTGCTCGCTAGCCCTCCCGCATACCGCTCGCTTCCCCTTTGAGGCCGTTTTACCTCGTCCTTGCCAACCCCTGTAGCCCCGCGGGCGCGGACTGCACGAAGTTGACAGCCTATAGTCACTACATTACACTAAAAGTGCGCGCGGGTTAAGTGTGATGACCCCTCTAATATATGCTTCACAAGCAATCACAGGAATTAGGCCGTGCGTCATAGCACGGGCTGCTTAGTAAGAGATATTTTAATATAAATACTAGGCTGAGTTAACTGTAAGACGGATTTAGTTTTGGAAGTAATTATAAGCTGTAACTCTGTAATTTTGTATAAATAAATTATTTTTATAAATAAAGTCGTTGTCGTCAACTTAATTGGCGCAGCCGGTAGGATATTCGTAGTTGTCTAGGAAGAGTCTGTGTCTTCGGTTATCATCGTGATACAGTACCAGTATCCTGACAACGTGCGTTTCAACGCTTGGACGAATATCACCGAACAAATAAATAAATTAAGGACTTCGCGACTTCAGCAGAAACAGCCGAGACTCCAGAACTATCCCAGAGGGACATGGGTAGATCTGCGAGACTGTGAGTAAAACTTTTCACTTCCCGTAACCTTCCTTTTGTTTCCTCTTGTATTAGTTATACGTAGGTATTGTCTTGGATTAGAAAACGCCATAACAATACTCTTCTACTAAACAATCAAAATTTTGTTAGTAGATCTTAGCTGAATCAATTTTATTCTTGGTATTTAAAAAAAAAACTTTGATATTTATTTTGTTTTAAAATGGAAAACATTGAAAGAATTCCCGTAGAAATGACGAAAATTATCCCAACTTTTGATGGAGATGCTAGGTTATTACCTCTATTCATAAAAAAATGCGAATATATTTTACAAACATTCCAAGGGGGTAACTTACAAAATGAATATTTATTTCACGTCATTACCAGTCGCTTGTCAGGGAAAGCTGCTAGTTTAGTGGGAGAAAGGGAGCAGATAGACTCTTGGGCAGACCTCAAGTCGCTGTTAAACCAACACTTTGGCGACCCAAGGTCTGAAGAATGCTTAGCTATGGAGCTAGAGAGTCTTAGGAAACATAGAAACGAAAGTTATCAAGAATTTTGTCACCGGTTGCAACATTTAAAAAGCATTTTATTTTCAAAAATTAACGAAACCATTAATAATCGGGACTTACGGCAAGCTAAACAAACGATATACGATAACACAGCATTAAACGTTTTTTTATACAATTTACCTGCTTACTTAGTGAGACTAGTACGACTACGTAATGTTACCACCTTAGAAGACGCATTAAAAATTGTATTAGAGGAACAGAACTTCCAAGCAGTTTACGAAAATAGGAACCCAAGGTCTAATCAAAATTTTAGACCAAGCCATTTCCAAAATCATCCCAATTTTAATCATAATAATAAATATAAAGGCCCAAGTTTTCAATATCAAATGAACGGCCATTCATCGAATAGCCAAAATAATTCATTTAATTCAAATAATATTTCTCCTCACTTCGTAAGTAATCACACAACGAACAACAGAAATGCGAACTTTGAAACTGGGTCACCAGTACGACCGTCATCGGCGCAACACCGTCAGCATTTTTCGCGAAACAATGGGCAATACCGTGCGTCACAAGTGCCGTCGAACTCTAATACTGACGTCACAATGAGGACAGTTAGTTCAAGACGCGTAAATTATACCGATACAGAAAATAGAATTCAACCTAATACCTCGCAAAACCAAGGTGATTTTAACTCTCATTCGGTCGAAGGAGAAGATGAACACATAGGAAATTTTTTTATAATAGCCTCAACAATACGGAAAAAATAGAGATTAACTATACAAAAATTTTAAATTTGCCTCATATACGTATACCAGAGTTGAATGCAGTTTTTATGTTAGACACGGGGAGCACAAGATCCTTTATTAGCCCAGAGATAGCAAACTATTATTATAAAAATTTTAAACGGCGGGAGCCTTTTGAAGTCATCAGCACTCATTCGTCAAGTAGACATGAGGAAGTTGTATATATTACCTTACCGAATATTTTTAAAACTCTAATAAAACATAAATTCTACGTTTATAGCGTAGACGAAAGATATGATGGCTTAATAGGAAGTGAGTTATTAAAAGTTTTAGACGCTTCTATTGACATGAAAAACTTAACGCTTATTACAAAAAATGTTAAAATTCCTATAATTTATTCACCGCTGACAAAAAAAAAACGTATATTTTGCCCCCAAGATGTGAACTTAGAGTTTCATTACCAGTAAACGTTAGTAATGGAGAAGCAATTTTGAATTACGTACAATTTTGTGAAGGTGTTAGAATGCCGACAGCTCTAGTTAATTGCGAAAACAGTTTCGCTACTACAGTAATTCAAAATTGTACGGAAATAGAACAAAAACTAATAGTTACGTCACCTTTTAAAGTGGAACCACTTGAAAAATCTATGTTACAAAATGAAAACAGGGAAACGAATTTAAATTTTGCAAATCACCGGGATGTAGACGAGCTACTTAACGAAAATTTAAAAAAGTTAAGGTTAGATCACATGAATGAAGAGGAGAAAAATATGATACATAGTTTATGCAGGGAATACAAAGATATTTTTTATTGCGAACATTTACCCTTAACATTTACCAACGAAGTGAAACATGAGATAAGGACAAAAAACGAAGACCCAATTAATATTAAAGCTCACCGTCTACCACCAGTCCAAACGGAAGAAATAAAAAGACAGGTAGAAAAAATGTTAAAAGATAATATTATACAAGAATCCCACTCTCCTTGGAGTGCACCGGTTCATCTAGTACCAAAAAAATTAGATGCATCGGGTATCAAAAAATGGAGAATGGTAATCGATTATCGACGAATAAACGATATAACGATCGATGATAAATACCCTTTGCCCAACATTAACGATTTATTTGACATGTTAGGTAAAAGTACATATTTTACAACGCTGGACTTAGCGTCAGGCTATCACCAAATAGAAGTCAGAGAAGAAGATAGACCAAAGACCGCATTTAGCACACCTTTCGGCCATTTTGAATTTAATAGAATCCCCTTTGGATTAAAGACAGCCCCCGCTACGTTCCAAAGAGCAATGGACAACGTCCTGAGAGGACTGCAGGGAATACATTGTCTAGTCTACCTGGATGATGTCATTATTTTTTCAAAAAGCCTGCCCGAGCACATTGAGAAACTTAAAGCTGTTTTTGATAGGTTTAGAAGAACAAATCTTAAAGTACAACTAGATAAGTCACAGCTTTTAAGAAAAGAGGTATTGTACTTAGGTCACACAATAACAAGTGAGGGCCTCAAACCTAATACGGATAAAATAGATGCTGTACTTAATTACCCTCTCCCAAAACAGTGACAGAAATTAAAAGTTTCTTAGGACTAGTCGGCTACTACCGTAAATTTATCAAAAATTTTGCTAAAATAACAAGACCTCTTACAGTTTGTTTAAAAAAGGGTAATAAGATAATTTTGAATGAAGAATATAAAGAAAGTTTTGAAACCTGTAAAAAACTTTTAACAAATGCTCCACTATTACAGTTCCCAGATTTTCAAAAACCTTTCATACTAACAACCGATGCATCCAATTATGCTCTTGGAGCCGTTCTATCACAGGGCACTATTGGAAATGATAAACCAGTAGCTTACGCAAGTAGGACATTAAGTGACACGGAAACTAGATATAGCACCATAGAAAAAGAACTTTTAGGCGTAGTTTGGGCAGTAAAACATTTTAGACCCTATTTATACGGAAAAAAATTTACTATTTATACGGACCACAGACCTTTAGCCTGGCTCTACTCCCTCAAAGAACCCAACAGTAAGTTGACTCGTTGGCGTCTTAGATTGGAAGAATACGATTTTGAAATTAAATATAAAAAAGGACAGCAAAACACAAACGCAGATGCGGTGTCAAGAATAAGATTAAACATATTAGACAACGATCTTGACTCAACTTTAGCGAATATAGACGAAGAAGATGAACGTATCAAACAAATAGTCAAAGAATTAAATGATGAATTTGTAACAATAAGAGAAAAGAAACCTAAAACACCGTCAATTATGTCAATTTCCGACACGGAAAGTGAAAAATCTATAGTTGTTTCTGATACTGAAACCGAGCCACCGATGGAACTGATGGAATTATCAGACGATGGTGTCACAGCAAACTCAGTATCAAACAGGGAACACGAAGGGATTCCTATCCTGAACGAAGCTATAGACACTAAACCACGTCAAATCTTAGTTTCTACATGGTTTACTGATAAAATATCTGTTAAAGACATTTCAAACAAAAAACAACGTATACTAGAAGTTCACATGCCCTTAAATAATGAGAAACTTGTTAAAGATTTTTTTAAAGAATGTATAGATTTCAAACATAAATATTATATATTTCGAAAACACGGAATTCAGGAAAACTTTTAGTAAAGTAGTAATTGAATTAAACAAAAAAGGTACTTATAACTTGATCGAATGTACAGACAGAATAGTTAACCTAACCGATTCAGAACATGACCAAAGACGAGTAGTCATAGCGTATCACGAAGGGAAAACGTGTCATAGAGGCATCAACGAGACCTTAGCAAAAATCAAAAGACACTACTGGTGGGCAAATATGAAAGAAACCATAACTGCCATTATTAATTCATGCGAGCCATGTCGAAAAATGAAATACGAAAGAAAACCCTTAAAACCTTTTATTCAACTCACACAAAACCAATATAGCCCATTCCAAGAAATCTTCATGGATCTTTTATTTATAGAAAAACAGTATTACCTTACTATAGTTGATGCCTTCAGCAAGCTTGGACAGGCAATAAACATTCCTAATAGAAGTACACCAGAAGTGGTCAGAGGATTAATAAAATATTTCAGTATGTATGGAATTCCGCGCAAAATAAATAGTGATTCGGGAGCTGAATTTAATAATGAACTTATTAAAGAATTTCTAAACCTGTACAAAATAGAACTTCACATTAGTACACCAAATAACCCTAGTTCAATGGCCATAGTGGAAAGATTCCATTCCACAGTGATCGAGATATATAGATTGGCAAAATACAATAAAAGTGATCTTGATGCGTGTTCAGTAATGACATACGCTATTATGGCATACAACAATACCATCCATTCCGCAACGGAATTTACACCTTTTGAAATAGTTTTTGGTAATACTGATAGCGGTAATGTTTTTGATATAAATAGGGAACATAACTTAATGCAAAAGTTATTACAAGATCACAGAAAACGCCTAAAAGTACTATACGAATATGTTGGGGAAAAACTAAAAAATGATAAAGCTAAAGTTAGGGACAAGAAAGGAGGTGAAGAAATACCGGAAATTAAAGAAGGTGATACAGTATTTATGAAAACAACTCGGACAACGAAAGCCAAAGAATTACCACGTTATGAAAAAGCAAAAGTGATAGGTAAAACAAATCGTAACATTGTCCCAGTAGAGCTAAATAAAAGAAAAACTAGAGTAGCTGCTAAAAATATAAAACGTCCTCCACAGGTCGTGGCTAGTGCTTCTAGCACTTGTGAACCAGATCCACAACCTGGAACTTCAAAATCTGGAGCGGAATCCGGGAATAATCCCACTGAAATATGGGACAGCAGTGATGAAGAGTAGTTATTGGACAGTTTACAAAACGGTAGAGATAAACGCATTAGGAATACAAATTAATAATAATATAAATATATACAACAAAATTAATACAATTATAACAGAAAATAGTTTAGAAAAAGAACTATCAGTTATACAAAATCAAATAGACTGGTTAATTAAAGTAGTTCAAGACAAATATGATCAAATAAGTCCTGGTCATAAAAGAAAAAGAGCCATTATAAGTCCTTTGAGTTCCATAATAAAAATTATGTCAGGTAATTTAGATGAAGATGATGCTATCAAATTCAACGAGGAAATTGCAAATTTGAGAGTTAAAGAAAACTTAGCAGAACGTAAAATATCTTCAATGCAAAAAGCGTTTTATGGGTTAACCAATATATCGGAGGTTATCAATAATAATGTTGAAAACTTGCACTTTAAATTTAAACAAATTAACCAACTAGAATCAAAAACTGACAATCTCATTCATACAATGAACAACCTTTACCAAATTCTTAATAACTTTCGTTATATTTATGAAAATATCCAAGAAATAGAAACAGCTATAGCATTCAGTAAATTACGCACACTACACCAATCCATCATTAATTCTACGAATTACTAAATGTTTTCAAAACCATTGAACAAAACGCACAAACCATTTACCAAGTAACTAAAAATAACCTATTAAAATTAGAACGTAACATTATTCTAAAAAGTTATATAGACAAAGACAAATTAGTTTTTATCTTAGAAATACCATTAATAGAAAAAGAAACGTATAACTATTACAAGATTATTCCTATCCCTATAAAGAAATTAACCAACACCTATACCATAATTCCTAAATACCCCTACCTATTAGTGAATGGTTTGAAATACAGAAACGTAGTAAGCCCGTGTACCCAAATAGAACCAAACAAACACTTATGTTCGGAGGAAAATATGGCACCAGTTGATGAAGAAACATGCATCGAAAAAATAATGCTGATTAAAAAGAGTCTCAGTAATTGCCATCAACATCAAATAAAAATAGAAAAGTTGAAAATACAGAAAATAACTTTTGACCACTGGATGCTCTATGCAGAATACGATGTTATACTGACGGAGCAGTGCAAAGACGATACCCACAGATATAATATACAAGGAACATACATTTTGACGCCGAGCATAGGTTGCAGCATACAAATGGGAAAAATAACCATTGGCCTATCGAGCAACATGTCGGAAGCCAGTCTACAGATACCACTTGTAAAGATTCCGGAGGTGCATTACGACGTGACGAAAGAAGTAAAGAAGTTGGACTTAACAAACGTAGATTTTAGTGACGTAAAAGAAATTATGAATAGTGTTAGAAATAGTAATAGTGAAATGGTGGTGGAAACCCTAGTGACGAATAAAATAAGTATATGGACTTTAAGTCTTTATGTTGTAGCACTTTTAATTATAATTGTTATCATATTTAAATGGAAATTTCATAGATTAAGTCAGAGACAAAATTCTCCGAAGTCAAATTCATCTCCTTCGGATAATTTTTCTCTTGGGGAGGGAGAGGTTAAGTGTGATGACCCCTCTAATATATGCTTCACAAGCAATCACAGGAATTAGGCCGTGCGTCATAGCACGGGCTGCTTAGTAAGAGATATTTTAATATAAATACTAGGCTAAGTTAACTGTAAGACGGATTTAGTTTTGGAAGTAATTATAAGCTGTAACTCTGTAATTTTGTATAAATAAATTATTTTTATAAATAAAGTCGTTGTCGTCAACTTAATTCGCGCGCAAGCGCCGCGCTCGCAGCGCACGTGCGCGCGCATACCGCCTTCCTGCTGTGAACGCTCGCCGAACTCGGTCAGTCATTACTGACTACACTAACATTTTATTAAACAGAACATTGCTTAATAACAATTACTGTACTACTAAACAGTACATGATTGATAATAACCCTGTTTCTAAATGTTTTCATACTTTAAATCGTAGATGTATAATTAACAATTTAAAATATGAAACTAAGTATTTATCGATAGAATCAGGCGTTACTTTGCGGAAATCCATTATAATAAAAATATAAATTACTTCGCAACCTTCCGCTGGCTAAATACAATGGTGTGTCTTACCTGGATTGAAGAGCACCTCCCGCCCTTCCTCAATTGCATGCACTAACTCCGTCACCACTAGTCCCAGCACCACTACTCCCAACACCACTACTCCCGGCACCACTACTTCCAACACCACTATTCCAGGTAACACTTAGCGGTCAGCCGCCGTAGAGTCTACATCACCTGAGGATGCCTCGTGTAGAGGCGAAACACGTATTATCGTCGATGGTGTGTCTTACCTGGAATAGTGGTGTTGGAAGTAGTGGTGCCGGGAGTAGTGGTGTTGGGAGTAGTGGTGCTGTGACTAGTGGTGACGGAGTTAGTGCATGCAATTGAGGGAGGGCGGGAGGTGCTCTTCAATCCAGGTAAGACACATCATTGTATTTAGCTAGCGGAAGGTTGCGAAGTAATTTATATTTTTATTAAGTATTTATCATAAATTTACAATTTAACTGAACTAGCTAGAATATGCTGCTAGTTATTCTCCGTTTCATTTTCCTCTATTCTCACCACTTGCGACTCGTATGTGACGGCATAGATAATATATAAATTACAACACATACAAAAAATAACACGTCAGGAAAAAAGTTACATGATGAAGAACCATTTCTTTTCTGTTGATCAATTCTCGACTTCTTGCTTGAGTCTCATTAGTTGTTAGCAGTAGAGATCCAAATCGATGGTTTTACCTGGCGGTAAAAGCTCATAATAAATGATGTTCTTCCAATCCCACCATACATACAGCATCACTTTATTGCGTGTTAATCCGGGTTTCGCTACAGTCTATGGAGCTTGACTCCCGTTTGATCTTTTTCACACGTTTTTGTCGTAGGTGATCCAATTTTCATCACTAGTGACCAATCTTTTCAAATATGGTTCGGTTTCATTACGTTTCAGTAGAGAATCGCAAATAAGCACACGTTCATTAGGTTTCTTTCAGTGAGCTCGTGTGGTACTCAAATATCGAGCATTTTTGTATAACCAGACTTTATCGTATGGGTCAAAACTGTATTGTTGTCAATCAAAATTATATTAAAGGTTAAATTTAGCGCTAAACTATTTTACGTTTCGTTGATATTATAATATAATATCAACCTCTTGATAATTTATAACTTAAGTCGATTTTTATTTCGTTTAAATTAGCCTTACTATAAACTTTCTAAAATTTATTATTAAAATTCACTCACACATTAATTTTCAGCACCTCAAATAGAAAACTCGGAGGGCGAGATGGAAGAATTACTTAGCAGAGCGATCGTTATCATGTGTATAGAACCGGCAGCTGAGAAGGCCTTGCCCGTTCGTATATTTATTTCAATATATATTTTTAAACATTTATACACATAATAGTACTTGCAGATTTAATGCCAGCAAGGATTTTTTTATAATTTGCGTGTAGCGACCATACCTCTTTCTTTTTTCTACGACAATAATTTCAGTATGTTTATTTTTACACTATATTTTTTTATAGGAAAAGGGTGACAAGCGAGCACACAGTCCACCTGCTGGTAAGTGATTGCTATGGCCCATAGACATCTACATCTATCCTCGTTTGCGAATTAAAATGAAGATGCGTTGTCAGCCTTGAGAACTAAGATGGAATGCCTCTTCCGGTAAAAAGGGTCTCCGGTTCTCTACACTCACCATACGAAACACAGCAGCATTAAGCTGCTATTTGACGCTGGTATTCTGTGAGAGCGTGTTCCTTCCCCGGTCGAGCCGACCCATTCGTGCTACAACTTTACAATTAATATAGCTGCAGCATGGCTCTACCAAGTATGATATACCACGTATATACAGCTATATTTACCATGGACCGCTTATATTTCAACATGGTAAAGCCATGCTGCAGCTGTGTTATGGTTATAGCACGAATGGTTGGTCTCGACCGGAGAAGGAACACGCTTTCATAGAACTCTAGCAGGAAATAGCATTCGTATGCTGAATGTAGAGACCCGGACACCTTTTATTCTGGAAAGATGTTTTCCATCTTAGTCGTCGGGGCAACACCAACGCATTTGCTTTTGATTCTCAAGCGAGGATAGATGTAGATGTCTATGAGCAATTAGAGCCGTGGTATCTCACATGGTTGGTACTCGCTGTAAATTTCACAGTACGCGAGCAAACCGGGTTCGATTTCCGCCGGCAGCAGTGAAATTATTAATTGCAATTTTAAGTGCTGATTACCACGTGCTCGGTGGTGAAGGAAAACATCGTGAGGGAACCTGCATGTCTGAGTAATAAGAACAAAATATTTCGAAGACATGTGAAGTTCACCGACACGCGTTGGGGCAGTGCAGCGATCATTTCCTTTCCCTAAAACCCTCTAAGAAATGAGCGGGAGGCCTGTGTAAGAGTGGGACTTATGTAGGCTCTTACTTTACATCTTTATACTGTTATATCATCGGGAGTGCTCTGAGGCGAATTGTTGGGATTAATCCCAGCCGCCAAATTTCGTGAACGCACTACGCGGCAAACTTCCCGATACCATCCACCCCATCTGGATGCTTGGCGGTCCACCACTGTACGTTTCAAAAGGAGTTTTCTTCCGCGTACGACCTCTCTGTGGAATAGTTTACCACCGGCGATTTTTCCGAACCGATACGACCTGGGGACCTTCAAGAAAAGAGCTTACTCCTTTCTAAATGGCCGGCATTGCACCTGCTATTCCCCTGGTGTTGCGGTTGATCATGGGCGGTGGTAGTTACTTAACATCAGGTGAGCCGCATGCTCGTTTGCCCCCTCTTCTATAAAAAAAAACTTTACTTTTTAACTTTATGGGCCACAATATCCATTTACCATCAAGTGGACTGTGTGCTCATTAGTCATAAAAAAACATCGACGACTATCGCTGTTGATTATAAAGCCTATAAATATTTTTGAATCGGTCTGGATATTTATTTATGCCAATCGACTCCATGGTACAGGAGAAAATCAAAAATATAGAACAGACGATAGATCCGCGACATGATTGCAGGTGTGGGAGCAGTGGATCCAGCAGAGCACTCCTCGGCTGCGGCTGGCGTGTGCCTCGGCGGTGGCCTCACTCACGGCACTCGACTACTTCTGCGCGCTCGCTGACTGCGTTGCGCGTGCGCACATAGCACAGCCAGGTATACCTCGCACATTCTAACTTGGCCGGGCTGAAGTTAGTAGCACGAGGCAGCACAGATATAATTTTTAGGAACAAAATGGTAACAAGAGGCGTGGGAGGGTGGGCGGTAGCTAAAACTAGAGATGCGAACACGCATATTGCGCGGTTACAATTACCACAGATTAAAAAAAATTACGTAGAATCGATTACCGTTATTATCAATCAAAATTCAATTTTATTTTAAATTTGATTGAAGTGAAAACTTTTAATCTTTGTTCTTTGAAACTCGATGAAACGAGAAAGTGGCACTAATAAGAAACAATATATATATATATATATATATATATATATATATATATATATGATTTAAAAACTTAATAAATTTATTAGATAAATAAGATTAACAATATTGAATAAAATTACCTTACTATCGATAAACGCGCACACGTGCACACACGCTCGCACGCACACACACACACATACGTAAATACAAAATTAATACATACGTATGAATACGACTGTTTATCAATATTGTAATTATATTATTTTGACTGTCCCTTTGGTCTAGTGGTTGTAGTAGTGCGACTGATCATGAGGTCCTGGGTTCGAATCTCGGGTTTGGCCACGAAATAAATTATTGAGTTTTCCGCCCAAAAATTCTCTGTAGCACTATAATTCTGACCTGCGCCGATGGCTAGTGTCCGTTGAGGCAAGGCGCCTTGATCTAAATTCGATCTGCAGGACATTATTATATCATTTTGGGGTTACTGAAAGAATTTGTTACCCCTGCTAATATCGTGTATTTATTATATATTCAAAATGTTTATCGTAATTCTTTATTAGATTTGGTTATACTATTGTTTTATTAAAATACATAAAGATATTTCCATTATAATTATCATTTTCAATAATCGATGTAAACAAGACAAACTGCTTCCGATATTAGGAGCGAATATGAAGTGGCACATCTCTGTCGACTTGCTTCTTCACATGGGCAGAAGCCAACTTCAGCCCGGCCAAGGAGGGCAGGGACAATACCTAGCGTTACTTTACTTCTTGTATGTTCATTTCTTCTTCATTATAAGCATTTTCGCTTGTATGAGGGATTTACTTTGCAACGTTTATTTGGTGAATTGATAATCGCAGTGCATTCTGAAGTTAGTCAAAAAATCTTCGAGTTGGAATAAAATATAGCGTAGATCACTTCTGATATTGCTCTCTATTTGTTCGTGAAGTTTCATTACAATCAGTACAGTTATTCCAAAGACTAGTAATACAGATGACAACATTTTTAAACATGGTTCTTTGTATTAATAACACGCAAACTACACAATAAAAGCTCAACTTCTCAGCTCAATAAAAGAAGGTCAACTTCTCAGCTCCATAAAAGAAATCCAACTTCTCAGCTCAATAAAACAAGTTCAACTTCTCAGCTCCATAAAAGAAACCCAACTTCTCAGCTCAATAAAAGAAGTTCAACTTCTCAGTTAAATAAAAGATAGTTAATTCGATATTACCGACAGACACTTCAATTTTATTCATATGCATAGATTTATTTACATTTACTGCGACGGTATTTCACTAATGCTTAGTATAGGTAGAACTAAACAGAAATAAATTAACCGTGTTGTGGTGCTATACAAATTTAAACCCTTTTTCATCTCGTGCCTTAAGAGCCGATGATGAAAAACACGAAACGGAATTTGTTACTGTTACGCGCTCCAGTCGACGATATACTAGTGCCATCTAGTGTCAGGAACGAGAGCGAGTAGAGCGTTACAGAAAATGACATCACAGATCTCTCAACCGACAGCGCCACCCGAAGAACTAAGTTTCTAGAAAATCTATACTCGAACTCTCGGTACCTTGCGCGTGTTTACTTGAACATTCCGGATATTTTGCTAATTTAAATAAATAGGTGACGCAAGATGCGATCGAGACAGAATTTAACTCGGCGACACAAGCGAAGCTTCGGAGCGGAATTAAGTGAATTAGTGTGTTTAATTATTAGTGTTTTTAACTTTAATTTGTGTAAAGTAAATTAAAGTGTTAATTTAGGTAATTCTATCGGCAATTTTTATTGTCACGAACCTCAAGCTCGTAACAATTGGTGTCAGAAGTGGGATAAAATCATGCCGATTTTACCTAAGGAGGAAACGGAGGGTGTCCGTACCCGAAGTCAACGCCAGCAGGAGACGGACCAACGAAGATTTGGTGGTGCAACGCCGCAGACGTCGGAGGGCCAGCCACCGGCTGCAGGCCCGTCAGTTGCCCCTACATCTGCAGCACCTGACTTAGGTGCTCTGATGGTGATGCTGCAGGAGCAGGCTCGCCGACAGGAAGAACAGGCCCGTTGGTTGAAAGAGCAGCAGGAGGAACAGGCTCGCCGACAGGAGGAACAGGCTCGCCAGCAGGCGGAACAGGCACACCGATTGGAAGAGCAGCTGCGGGGCGGACAGGGGGAACAGGCCCGTCGGTTGGAAGAGCAGATGCTCCTCATGAAGGACCTTCACGCTACCTTCGGGAAGGAGATAAAGGAGGTGAAGGATAGGGTTGCTCTGCATGACAACCGCCTGTCGGAAGCTGAAACCCAAATCGCGAAAGCTGAAAACCGAATCGAGAAAGCTGAAACCCGAATCGACCAAGTAAACTATCGGGTTGACAACGTAATGGCTGACATGAAGAAATCACTGGACGAACAGAAAGAATCACAGGAGATGGAGCTACAGCTCCCGTAGTAGCTACAACACCTTCGCTACGTGGGTTCAAGGTGCCACCGTTCGACGGTACCTCTTCCTGGTCAGCCTATAAAATCCAGTTCGAGGCTGTTATGAAGGCGAACGACTGGAATAAAAGTCAGGCCATGACTGCTCTCACACTAGGCCTGCGCGACCAGGCCTTAACAGTTCTGGAAGCTCTCGGTGAGGAAGTGACTTATGAGCAACTCCTTGAAGCATTGGAGGCGAGATATGGCGACGCTCACCTGGAACACGTCTTTCGTGCGCAGCTTAAAGACCGTGTGCAGCGCATCAACGAAAACCTGCAGCAGTGGGCTCTAGAAGTGGAGAAGCTGGTGCGAAAAGCATACCGGTCTGTACCTGCGCTCGTTGAAGGGAACCTGGTGCAGACATTCATCGACGGCATCCGCGACCTGGAAGTCAGAGCTGCTGTGAGGCTCGGGCACCACGAGACGCTTAAGGACGCCTTGGCCCATGCACTGGAAGTGGAAGCCGTGCGGCAGGATCATCGTTCCCATCGCGTCAGGGAGGTTGCAGCAGCTACAGTTTGCGACCGCAACAGAGGATACAGCCCTAGGTGCTATGGCTGTGGGGAAAAGGGCCATCTTCGATCCAGCTGCCCTAAGCGAACCGTGGAAAGGAGAGTTGATCGATCTCGAGAGGGTAGTGCAGCTAACGGCACTGCCTGGCGGCGACAGGATCATCGTTCACCTCACGCTAGGGAGGTTACAGCAGTTACGGTTCACGACCACAATAAAAGATACAGCCCTAGGTGCCTATGGCTGTGGGGAAAGGGGCCATCTTCGGTCCAGCTGCCCTAAGCACACCCTAGGAAGGGAAGGTGAGCGGTCTCAGAAAGGAAGTGCGGCTAACAGCACCGCCCAGCAGCAACAGGAATACGACTTTACTGTCAGACACTGCAGCGAGAAATCTCACGGCAACGCAGATGCATTGTCAAGAAGACCATGTCCTGAAGATTGCAACCATTGTAGTAGGCAAGAGAGTAAGGAAGTGGTATCCGTGAGGATGCTCAGGACAGACCACCTCAGCAACGGGTGGAAGGACAGCCTACGTCATGCACAGCAGGAAGATCCGGACATCAAGCCGATTCTGGGATGGATGAAGGCCCGTGCTACCAAGCCTAAGTGGAGGGACGTCTCAGCGATGAGTTCAACCACGAAAAGCTATTGGGCCCAATGGGACAGCTTGCTGCTTCAGGATGGAGTCCTGTGCCGTAAATGGGACAATGGTCGAGGAGACAGCTGTCGTTTACAAATGGTTGTCCCTAAAGCTAAAGTGCCGAATGTTCTACAGCTGTGCCATAATGGTCGTTCAAGAGTCCATCTGGGAGTTAAACGAACTCTACTGAAGGTCCGAGAACGGTTTTACTGGGTCCATTATCGTGACGATGTCGAGGATTGGTGTCGTACATGTACAAGTTGTGCGGCCGTGCGGGGACCTCAGACACGTAGTAGAGGAGCACCGAAATTGTACAATGTTGGTGCACCACGGGATAGGACAGCCCTTGACATGGCGGAGCCGTTACAGAAAGGCGCAAGAGGGACTCCTAAGATCGTCCATGTGGATCGCTTGGCGCGTTATCAGGGGACCGATAATGCTCGGGACGAGCATGTCTTAGGAGGGGGCAGTGTTACGCGCTCCAGTCGACGATATACTAGTGCCATCTAGTGTCAGGAACGAGAGCAAGTAGAGCGTTACAGAAAATGACATCACAGATCTCTCAACCGACAGCGCCACCCGAAGAACTAAGTTTCTAGAAAATCTATACTCGAACTCTCGGTACCTTGCGCGTGTTTACTTGAACATTCCGGATATTTTGCTAATTTAAATAAATAGGTGGCGCAAGATGCGATCGAGACAGAATTTAACTCGGCGACACAAGCGAAGCTTCGGAGCGGAATTAAGTGAATTAGTGTGTTTAATTATTAGTGTTTTTAACTTTAATTTGTGTAAAGTAAATTAAAGTGTTAATTTAGGTAATTCTATCGGCAATTTTTATTGTCACGAACCTCAAGCTCGTAACATTACTTTAAACGGAATATTTTGCTTGTGGTAGCTATACAATATCTAACATGGTAACGGTGAATTGGGTTGTGACTTGTGAGCATTGTACATATTATTAAATTAGATTTTTAATTAGCTACATTTTTTTAGATCCTCGAATTCTCATTTATATCCTTTATAACAAGCAAAAACGTTTCAAATAAAGTAATTTTTTGTCCACCGAACGTAGTAAACATGTTTACTTTTTGCTGGACAAATATACTTGCAGCAGAGAAGGGAGCGAAAAGTTGGAAACTTAGGAAATTTTAAGGCTTTTTGGTTTGTTTTTATTTATTATAAACCATTGCGAATATCATTACACCTGGTGCTAAGCAGTCATGAATTCCTTTACAGTTAATCGTATATCACTGTGCTAACGCAACAAAGTCTTTCCACTCTTTTATTGAAGACATCCAGATTGTAATTGGATGGTGAGACAAGTTGGCAAGTTATTTTTTAAAATAAAGATATTAATATTTAATTTGCAACCATCCGCTCAATTAAATACAATGATGTGTCTTACCTGGATTGAAGAGCACCTAAGCCCCCCCCCCCCTCAATTACATGCACTAATCCCGTCACCACTAGTCCCAGCACCACTGCTCCCAGCACCACTACTCCTGGCACCACTACTCTCAACACCACTATTCTAGGAAAGACACACCATCGACGATAACACAACACGTGTTTCGCCTCTACACGAGGCATCCCCAAGATGGCATCTTGGGGATACCTTGTGTAGACGCGAATCATTTTCTTTGGTATTGGATTTGTACTTTTGTGTTTTTGTCAATGTCAAGGAATAAGAAATTATTTGCTTGGAACTTTTTCATGATACAGCTTGAGCCAACAAATATTAGATGGCAACAGAATCTTAACATGTCTGAGCAGGTATATTGTTTGAGGCTCACATGAGTTTTTTACGTGGTAGACCTATGCTGCAGCTGTATTACTGGTATAGTTGTAGCACAAAATATGTCGGCACGACCGGGGAAGGATCAGGCTCTCGCAGAATACCAGCGTCAAATAGCGGTTTAACGCTGCTGTGTTTCGTTTGGTGATTGTAGATAATCGGAGAGTTTTTTTTACTGAAAACGAGCCATTCCATCTTAGTCCTCATGAGTGACAACGCATCTGCATTTTGATTCATTATCGATAATATATATAGATGTTTATGGGTCACAGCACTCGCCATCAGGTGTACTGTGCTCGTTTGCCACCCTTATACTATAAAAAAACATCACTATCGGATCACTTGCTTTATCGTTTCCAATAATAAATCACATGTGCAGACATTTAATACAAAAAAATCTGTTACATATCAAAGCCCACTTCAAACTATTTATACTTATAAGAGCGGGGTATCCGCCTAGTTTACGTCAAAGCTCGTCAAGTTGTTTGTTGGTGATAATTGCGGGTGTACTATAGAGACTGAGGGGTGGGGGGCGCTGCGTGCGCGCTGGCGTGCATGTGCGTGGGACGGTGACGTGGCCAGCGAGGCTGCGGCCGCGCGCCGCCGCTCGCACGCCGCCTACGCGCTGCTCGCGCACGCGCACCCGCACGCGCCCGTGCTGCGTGCACTCGCCGACACGCTCCTCACCAGGTGAGTCTTGAACCCGTACCACTACACCTACCAGACCCATGTTGCAGCTATACTGAGCTTGCTTCACACTTGCATCATTTTAGTGTATCAGATCTCCGACGCGTGGCATTGACGTTCATACGCGATCGTGCTATACGCCGGAGTTTGATACACCCCGATCCGTATATATAACCGCGTATCTGATATATGTCTTATCGGATACGTGTATCATGATCGACATCTTAATGTAATCATTACTATTCATCACAAACTGACTTAGTTAATAGGAAATAAATTTTCGTTAATATTGTTACGAGCTTAGTGTTCGTGACAATAAAAACTGCCGATTGAATTACCAAAATTGACACTTTAATTACTGAATACCACTTAAAACTTAAAAAATTAAAAATTAACTACACTTTACACTTTAGTTCACTTTATTTCGCTCCGAAGTCGTCGCTCGTATCGCCAATTCATACGGTTCTCTCCTAGTTCTGCTACTCCATAATAGATGGCGCTAGTGAATTTTCGAGAAAGATCTTGATGCTCCTATTTCTGCTACTCGATACTAGATGGCGCTAGTGCCTTATACTAGGCGTCAACGTAAACGTAGTAAATTATTTTATTAAAAAATAGCTTTTTTTCACTTCATGAACTATGATGACAACACTTGGTATTTTACGAATATATTCAGAAAATACGGGTAAATATTATGTTAAAAATATTCACAGATAAAAATTCACGTTGTCCGTTTGTAGTTTTGACGTTTTTGAGGGTTTTTGGCATGAAAATACACTGGATATCGGCATTTTTGTCGGAGCTCGATCGACTGGCACGATCACTTGTGGAATGGCGCTCGCCTTTTTTTTTGCGCCCAGAAGCAAAGAAGAGCTACCCTCCGGAAAGCGTACTAAATGCTCAAAGCATACCACGCAGCCGGCTGCGTTGTTATGTAAACTAAACACTACCTGTGAGACTGCCTTTAACCTGGTAAGATCTTTTAGCCGTATCGGAAGCGTCCCCCTTGCAGGCGCAGGCGAAGCAACTAGTTTTATATAACGAGTATGAGGACTCTCGTACCTTTGACAGAAGGGGTATGCTTTGCGATTCCGCCTCCTTCTGTTTATACTCAAAGCCTTAATAACTAAATAATATTATCATAATATTGTAAAATGTGTAACTATTATGTGTAAATGCAGATATGTATTTATATTTAGACTGATGACAATTAAATAAAAGTCAAGTACCCTCTGTTCTAATTAATTCACATGTCATCAAAATATTACTTTAATTTCCCAGACATACAGGTTTCCTCTCGGTGTTTTCTTCACTTCCGAGCACGTAACCATAAATTGAAATGAATGATTTCATTTATCGTGGTAGGAGTTAAACGGGGCGTTGAACTTCTAAAGTTTCCATGTCTCTCTAAGCTTCTGAGTTACTACAACTCAGTATAGTACGGTACTAATACATTGCGCATTAAGTTACCTTTAATTATCTGTAACTTTTGTCGACTGCGAGGTGGCGAGAAGACTGGTGCTTTGTTTTGTAAATTATGAACGCTTTTCGACAATCTAACACATTCTCTTTAATGTGACTCAGAAAACACTGTCATTATTTATGTGCGCACTTTGTCAACGTAATTTCAAGTTTATTTCAGATAAGTATTGAACTTTATTTCGTATTTGCCTAAAAGCAGTAACTGTCGTAAATGAAAATCTGATTGCGTTACAGTGCCAACTGCTCACCCGCACGGTCAACAGATGTGACAAAGTTTTTGTTCTGAATTCCCGTTTTTGTAGTATATGTAGGAAGATATTAAAATATAGGTTTATTATGGAAAACCTTATTATCACTTCATAAAATTACGAAATACACAGATCAGAGATTATCAACTATAAATAGTCCTGAGACTAATTTAGTAGCTGAGAATAATAATTAATTCGTTTCCACGAATTAATTATCCAAAGAGTCGAGGTTGACCTAGTAGCGGAGTACAACAGGTGCACCGTGCCACGCCAGCGCCAAGACTGTCTTAACGGCGGCCGCTCCGTTCCTTTTATACAAGCGAAACAAGTAGCTACGTGCAACGCACAGGAGTGCGGTGCACGTGCAACGGTGCAGGTGCCGACATATACATACAAGTCTGAACATTATATACATATATAAAAAGCATTTAATTTTATCCCCAGTGGCGACGACGAGCCCATCACAGCAGTATGGGTGTGTGTAGCATGTCGGCTGGCCCGGGAGAGTGAGGGGGAGAGCGGTGAAGCAGGGCGTAGTTTGCTGTCAAGCGGGGCGGTGGAGCCGCGGCGCTCGCTGCTGCACGTCGTGTCGCTGCAGCAGCGCGCCGCACCCAACGCACGGTCAGTGAACACGGTTTATTTATTTATTGTTGTTGTTGAGCGAGCGTTTTGTAGCGGTGGATCCGGCCTGTTCTGCCAGCCCATGAATAAATTTACTACATCTTTATATTTTAATAGGTTTCCATCCCGCGGTTTCGTCCACATTAAATCAAATTTTCGTCATAGTAAGTGTCGACCATTGCCCGTGAATAACTGCAACACCAATCAAATTGCATTTGCGTTACCGGCGTTTTAAAAAGAAGTAAGCGCGTTTCTTCAAGGTGTCTAAGTCGAGTCAGTCCGAAAAAATCGCCGGAGGTATATGATTCCACAAAGAAGTCTTTCAAAGAAGAAAACTCCTAGTAAATCGCACGGTCATGGTGGACCGCCAGACATCCAGATGGTGTGGATGGTATCGTTAGTTTTGTCCTGATGTGCGTTAGTGAAGTTTGGCGGCTGGAATTAATACGAACAATTTATCTCGGTACTCCCCGTGCAAAATGCGATAGAAAATGCAATCGGATGCAACATCTCTTCGCAGCACCAGTCAATAGAGCCAATCAGAAAGAACTCCATCATCGAAGATTCGAGCAGTGAAGAGTGTACTGGATGCGCCCAAGTGGAAGGAGCCGGCCTTGAGGTGCCCCTGACCAGAGATGAGAACAGTAATTCATATGAGGGCTAATATGCACTTTGTAAAGTTGCAAACAGTAGGCTGGCAATAAATACTGTCCCGCTATGCTGAGCACGCCAAGCTCTTTAGAGGTCAATTTAGCCTTCCCGTCAAACTGACCGCGGAACTGTACTTCATTCGATATCTCGATGCCGGTGATTCCTAAGCTAGCCGTGGCAGCATGGGGAGTGCCCTAAATTAGATAAAGTATGACAAAGGTGTTATTTTTGGCGATAAACGCGCAATCCTGTGTCTTGAAGTTTAAACTGGACCAGAGACGTCCCCAATCCGAGATTTTCCTTATTTCAGACACAAGTTTCTTCCGATACTCGATGGCGTGTTCCCGAGAAATATTAGCCCGACCGATGTAAAAAGCATCACCGGTGCTACAACCGGTAACAGCAACGTAAATTTATATACAGCGTAGGTGTAGGCACGCGACCTTGTGGAATACTAGCATTAATAGGCTCATAGTCGGAGTATGCACGGTCTACTGCGACCTTTATGCTCCGATCTGCAGGAAGATGATGAATCCATTTGCACAATTTCTTGGGAAGCCCATAGAAAGGATGCTTCTAAAGAAGCACTTTGTGCCAAAGCCTATCGAAGGCCTTCGCTATGTCCAAAGTAACAACCAAAGCCTCTCTCTTAAACTCTACTGCCCCCCCCCCCCCGCTCATCTATGACTCAGGTAAATTAGAAGATTAGAACTCGAACCAGCCGATTAGAGAACAATGAGGAGATGGTGATAAGCTACTAGTTAAATAGTTAAACGGGACAACGCATTTTACATTTTGATTCTTCATCGGAGATGGATGTGGATGTTCTACATGCCGCAACATCTAAATACCATCAGGTGAGCTCATTTTTCACCCTTGTTCTATACATAAAGGCTGGGATACTATCGAATTGAGAGCGACCGCCCCACAACGGAGGCACCACAGCTGACTCGAGTATAAAATTAATAAATATTACTACTAGCTGGTAGGACTTCTTTTCCTGGTAGCAGTCCGACTGGGTAGGTAACACCTTCTTGCCTATTTCTGTGCGTGAAACAGAAACAGAAACTTTTTTATTCAATATGGATTATGAATAATAATTATTGAGAATCAGTTTTTTTTTTAAATTTACCACTGTTTCGGAAAAAAAAACCTCTGTCCTGGGAAGAACCAGCAAGAAACCCAGCGGGACTATTTAAACAAAAGCTTACAATCATGTATGTTACAATTAACAACACAAGACAAATTGGAAATAGCTTGGTAGCGTCACCCTTCCCAAGGGATATCATCCATAAAATCCTTAATATTATAATAACCCTATTTATATAAACTTGTAATATAGTTTTTGAACTTTAACTGCATGGGTATTCCGATTGAAAGGGTAAGCTATTAGACTTACTTTCTTGTTTCTAGGCATTCTGTCTAGTCCTCAGAGGTGATAACGCATTTTTAGCCTTCTATGTTTGAAGTTGTTACTGATGTTACTATCCACTTACCAGTGGATTGTAAATTCGTTTCTTATTTAAATGTTATAACGAAATACTTCTAATTCTAAAATTTTCTTTACAGCATCCGCCTTCTCTGTCGTTTCGCTCAGTGCATCTTAAACCCAGAGTCGGAGAGCTTAGTCCGTGCGTACGAAGCAACTTGCGCAGCGGTACTCGGTTCGAACGTTGCCGACGTGATGGCGTGGGGCAAAGCGCCCAGTGCGAAACTCCTCCCACGTCTCGCTCTAAGGCTATTTCCAGGGAAGGAGGCATACTTTAAAGAAGAACTAGATATGGTGCCCGAAGACGCCTCATGTTGCTCAAAATAATTTCATTGCGAATGAAAGAGCGAAATTCTTAACTAGTCTTGATGCTAACCAAAACTCATCACGTTCATGGAATTTTATGTGACATCATATGTAGATATCGTCAATTTGTTTTGTTTACATGTTATACTGATGAGCCATCCCCGAGCTACCCCTAAATCTGAACGCACATTTGTCAGCACGCGCCGCATTTACTGATAGATTCGCACATTTGTACGTACGCGCCGAACGCAATAATTCTTTTTGACAGCAATTTTTGCAGTTTTTCTAACCACTAGTATGAAACGGTACGATGACATTGATCCGTCGGAATCTCTCGGATCGCTGTGGCAAAGATTGTTGAAGTAGTCTGTTTATTGACAGAGGAAGAAAAAAATTAAAACAAAAAAAATAAATTTAAAATCAGTTGTATTGAGAATATTATACTTTATTTAAAGACTTATTAGATGATAATGATGAACGATATTTTAGATATTTGCGTTTGACGTACAAGACACTTCAAGAATTACTACGTATGCTAAAACCATATCTCCCTACGGAAAATGCGAAACCACCTGTTTTAGTGGAAAATCCACTCAGTTGGCAACATTAGACAACACAGCTCACGTCGTATCAGCACTCGCCGAACGCGCCGCATTATAATACGACGTCATCAGAATGCCTCCTGCGAAATTCGGATACCTACCGCATTTTATAAAATACGGCGCGTACGTTGCGCTGCAATGTGCGAGGTTTCATATGATTTCATACAACGAATTGCGACGCGTATGGTGCCGACAAATGTGCGTTCAACTTAACATAATATCTGACTTACGAATAGTAAGTAACTTCTAGTAAGTTACTATTGAATAGTATCATCAGAGAATATATATATATATATATATATATATATATATATATATATATATATATATATATATATATATATATATATATATATATATATATGAGAGAGAGAATTAGTAAAGTGTGTAAAGTAACTTTAAAAATATAGCTCTCATTGTGAATTTCATTTCTTTAAAATAATACAATAGGAAATATTTTTCTCAATGTAGATTAAGATTATTACATAATATTCGTCATTTTATTATTTACCACTGGTTCGGGAAATACATCCGTCCGGGGAAGAACCAGCAGGAAACCGGATTGGTTATTTTTTTTTTAAATAAAAAGCTTGCAATAATGTACAATTTTTAGTGTTTTTCTGTTTCATAGTCAAAATTATAAGAATATAATAATAAACAAAATGTAACATATAAAGTTAATATATTTTTGATATTTGTTAAGAAATATGTAAAATTAATGGCTTCTTAGTACCAAACCAAAAAATTTTATGTAAATACAATTTTAAATAAAATATGTACAGTGTAGCGGGTATTCAGAGCTATTGGTTAAATAGTGTTTAAATAGTACGTGATTTTTATTTAACGTGATTGGTTAAATAGTACGTGAGGGTAATATGGTCATCCGGTTAATATAGTCACTTTCTTATAACTCAAAAACTACAGCTTTGAACTCAAAAACTACAGCTTTGAACTCAAAAACTACAGCTTTGTTTGCATAGAGATGGCTTTGTGATATGATAGCTCTTCATTGGTCAATCAAATAATAAAGGGTCAAAAGGGCGCTGCTTTATCGACGTCATTTTGACAGTTGACATTATAGTAGATATTTTAGTTGATTTTAGTATTGTGTTTTTTTAGTTGATTCTTCGAAGTGTTCCTAATTGTTGCCAGCTTGTTTGCTATTTTTTCTTAATATATTAGTTATAGTATAGGATTTTGTGTTTTTGTCTCTGGTGACCATATTACCCTCACGTAACTTAGTAGTTATAAAATTTAAATATAAAACATGTTAAACCTGCAAACATATCATCCAATTTCGAATATAAGTTTACTGAAGCATTACGAACAGTACGTATAATATGTACTATAAAAAATCTACCCTCTAATGTTTTTGTTATCTTTTGTTTATCTCTTGATATAAGTATTCGCAACAGGCCAAATATCGACATAATCTTATTTTATTAGGTCGCTAATACATTTCACAGCATTTGTTCTTATCGAGTAAAACACAGAGAAAAGTAAATAAATTTACAATTTAAATTACTTCATGGGCTCGGAAAGTTATACTTATCATATTGCAAACTCAATTCAAAGGCTCTGATATGACATATTTTTAATTATTTTTTTATGATCAAACACACAATATAATCTTTTAGTTTAATTATTTTTTATTACATATTTTCTTAATTCTTTCAATTATTAAGAAATTGAGTTCGTTTTTTTTTTTGAAAAATGGTTGACTTTTCTCAGCAATTACAACGAAAGTATAAAGTTTAATTTACTTTCACTTTGAATTTTAGATACAAGGAGAAGTAAATAAAATATTCAATGACTGACAAAGTAATTTCTTTTGAAAGTATTTATGAGTGATGACATGAAACTTGTATCAGCCAATATTGAATTACATTTTTAATATCAAATGTGATATTACGTATGATTCATTAAATAAAATGATTTTATACACAAATTTGTTTCATTCAATCCTTATAAATTGCTAATGCGTCCCGAAAAAACACAAAGATTCGAGCAATGGAGTTTAGACAGTTTATCGAACAAGTTAGGTCAACATAAATAATAACTTATAATTCAAAATGGCAACCATTTTTACCATTTTCCAGTTCGGAGTTAAGTTTTTGCTCGGCTAGTCTGCACCCCTTTGTTGCCGACATACCATGCATTCGATCTAAGTGTTTTGCTTCGCCGTTAATGCTAGTAATTTTGTTAACAATAAACTCTTCAAGATAAAAAGTCAAAAATTCTTTTGTTATGCTAAATCAGTGCGCTTTAACACCTTCTGGTGTTATACCTATTAGTTAAAAAAGAATATCGAAACCAGAAACAAGTGAAACACACATTTGCATTTGTTTTATATTTAGGCTTAAAATATCTAAATATTTTGTTATGTAGATACCTACTAACAAACTTTTTAGTATTATTTACAATTCACATTCCTTTTTATTTCTGTGACGCTTATACTTATACTTAAATCTGCACGAGATCACTAGAGGTCACTACCGCGGCAACAATCTCTTTCCATGATAATGTACAACCAGACCAAATACGGCGGACGCCGTGGCGACAGCTGAAGCCTGCGTGGTTGTGAGCGCTCCGCCCCACAGCCAGCCGCGCGGCAACCAGCTCACCACATGCACCACGTCCAACAGTAACTTGGTACTGGTGAGAGTGGCTTGAGTGAGACGTACGGGTGCGCATTTTGGTCTTTTAGGTGATCTGAGCATCTTTCTTGTCAAGTGCAATGCGCGAAGAGACCTGTGGAAATGTGAAAATAAAAATATTATCAATGGCTAAAACCAGTACATGTTAGCAGTGATGTCTTACTACTGAACGAAAAGTGGCCCTTTAGTGCTGACCGTATGAGGAAGCTGTAAGTCGTTCAATCTGTTATGGAATGGGCTGTGCTCGGAATTCCTTTTTTTTATTTCTTTTTTTACTTATCATACCGTAACAAAACCCTATTCTCTCTTACCTTGAAGACGCCAAGATTGTATTCGGACAGAAAGGCAGACGCTGGCAAATTATTCCACTCCTTGGCTGTACGCATTACGAAAGACGAAGCAAACCGTTTGATTCGAATGCGTGGAATATCGGCAACAAAGGGATGAAGACTCGCCAACCTTCTTGTTGACCGCTGGTAGAGAGAAGAGGGAAAGGTAAAAGCATGTAATTTCTGTACACACATTTCGAAATGCATCCTATAGAACACCGATAGGCTATCTACTCCGCGCCAATGCTCGAGGCTGATTCTCCGTGGGATGAAATCCGTAACGAGAATATTATCCGCAGAAGAAAAAAAACATATTTTAACGGATTTTATTACGTTTATTTAATTTACTTTTATGGTCTAGATGTTTCGAATACTTTACAGCATGCATAGCCGATTCCCTCGGGAAAATACATGGCTGAAAATTAAATGCTATAAAATCGGTAATAAATTAGTTTGAGTGTTTGGTGTACTTCGGAACTTTGATAGCGCGATTTAAGCTTCGACGCGTTTCGGTTGTGACGCGACGATAGCGTCGCCACAAGTGTATTATGGCCAAATACTCCAACGCTACTCAATTTTAATGCGCTGTTAATGCTCGTGGTGTCACAGGCGCTTTGATTTAAATCCTTTGAATATTTCGGCATTCGTTCATAATTTCCAAGTAGCATGATTACATGATTAATTATTTTGCTCACCTGATTAGTCCAATGAACGCAGAAAGAGACCAGAAGAGCTTATGTGCTATCCGAATTCGTTCAGCTAGATCTGGAGTCAGTTTCAGCACGCCGGTATCTAGCATCCAGACAAGTTTCTCGGCTTGTAGGTACGATAGCGTACACAGTCCATTAGTAAGCCCCAAAGTGCCCCATAGAAAGCCTTCCTAAGGAATAATATTTGGGTATGAATACAAACTAAATGTTTTAGTATACCGACGACCTTCACGTGCAATCTGATATTAATAAGTCATTATCATCATATTACAATATATAAGATTCAGTTTATTTTTCTCGTTAATAACGGACCTCCTCGTTTTTAAATTATGTTATAGTATATGAACTCTTAACATAATTCTAATAAACATCACTGTGCCATGTTAGTCCGGATTACCTTAGACTTCGGGTACATTCAAAGTTGCCAACTTTACAAATGAAGTTAACTTTGCGATTTGGGATGTACAAATTGACACAAAAATTAACACGGTAAAGTTACATTTTTCAATATATGCCATTTTTTGATAAAAATTTAATAACTACTTAACAGTATTGTTTTCTGTTTAATTTTAGCATATTATTTTAACGTGGAATTGTGCCAGCGACGTAACCTCTTTGTTCAGTGCTCCAGAACTTTTGTTGATTTTGTATTATTAAATGTAGGTAGGATCTTTACAATAAGTTACCTTAATGGTTAGCAAATATAATATTTCGTTTTTAAATGGTGGTCTTAATATTTATTAATATAACTTACTTGGCAAAGTTAATGTACTAGTGATGACACGATGTGACGGTTACATGATTTGCTACAACCAAGGTTTGTTACATTCAACCTATATTTTTAACCGCTTACGGCGATTCAAAGAAATGATTCTATACTTGACATTTTACGTATGTATGTTTGCAGAGATGTTTTACCGTAGTAGCTTATTAGACTGATTTTACCTAATGAGTCAATCGATTCATCGTTATCAAAAGTGAAAGAAAAGAGAAATATATGTTATTTTAACTGTTTATTTAATAATATTATTGCTTATCAGTGTTTTCATATTGTTACGAGCTTAGGGTTCGTGACAACAAAAACTGCCGAATGAATTACCAAAATCGATACTTAATTACCGAACACCAATTAAAACTTAAACACACACTAATAATTAATCACACTTAACACTTTAGTTCACTTTATTTCGCTCCCAAGTATTCGCTTGTAACGCCAATTCAATTGCCCCGGTCGCGGCCCTTAACGGCTTTTTATAGGCCTTTTCCACCGAAACATCTAGAATGTTCCAGCAAATACCGGTCCCGACCGACTAGGAGCAGAAAATTCGAGTGTGGAGTTTTCTAAAAAGCTTAATTCTTCTATTCGATACTAGATGGCGCTAGTGGGAGAGTTCTAGAAATATCTTGACGCTCCTATTTCTGCTACTTGATACCAGATGGCGCTGATAATCACCCGCCGCCGGGCATTAATTATGGCGTGCAACAATATGTACAATTAGTGTGTTGATTTTAGTTTTTTCCCAAGAATAGTTTCATTTCTAATGATTATGAATGTTTTGCTAATGAGAGAAAACAATATTTAGTTTGAATACCATTATTTTTTTACCGGATCGTAACAAAATGATTATGATGATTAGAGGAGCAAATCATAACTCTGAGTATTGTGTATTATATTACGTGGTAAATTTACCTTTGTCATTGAAGTTTAATCCTTTTTTTTTTCATTAAAAATTCCGATGACAAAGTTGCCACAAAGAAAGGTTAACTTTGTCATTTTATAACTTGAATATTTTGTCTGTTTAATGCTAACATTCTTTTATCATTAATAAATATCAGATCTATGAAGAATATAGTGTTACGTTTAACATTGAAGCCCAGTCCGAGAGTACCTTTTATGTTGGAAAATTAGTCCTAGAGTTTTAAGTCCTACCAAAAACAGCAAAGTTGCCAGGTTTCACGTCATCTACCCCTATTTTTAATTAATATGTTGAAAGCGCCATAAAAATTTCAGATCGGACACGGTGCCGTCGACGCAAATAAATTTGCTGAGATAATGTAGTTACCTAGTACCTGCCTAATATATGTTACACTAATTTGGTTTCAGTATATTATAAGCCTCCGGACTTGTTTTTGCCAGGAAATATTAGAATTACAAACACGATTTTTCCACAGATCTGTAAGTTTGTTAATATCACATGGGATGTCGCATAAATCATTTTGCCTTTCACCCGCGATACTATAACCATAACTTTAATGAAAACAATAACAAAATAAAAACAATTCTACTACACCAAAAAAGGCAGCAAGTAAGTTGTTCTTCTTACTTGCTTTCCAAATCCATATCTGATCATAGCTCTGAGCGCGGCGGCATCATCGAAGAGACGAAGCGTTGCGCGCGCTCCGGCGATCCGCACGCTCGCTGTCAATAATGGCGGACTTTTCGTGGTGGCACCCCATAGCTTAAGTGCGTAGCTCACTAGCGATACCACCTGGGTATTTAAATTATAATACAGCAATAACACAATGTAGGGCGCTACGGTGTACAAGTAGCGGTGTAAGAATATCCGATACCTCATGTCGTCCCGTGGATGTCTCAATAGGCGACAGAGAGAAACACATTGGAGGATTGGCCACAGCGTCCTACGTCCTAGCGAGACAGTTAAGGCAAATCGTCTCTACATTCCTACAACTTACAACGAAAGAGTCTATGTCTAACAGTTGACTTTGACGGGTCTGTGAAAAAGAAGAAGGTCTTGCCTAATGCATTATTTTGTAAAGTCCTTCTACTACTAATTTCAAGGAAGGTAAAGAAGGTTGTCAGCCCGCTGGCGACGACCGTATTGCGCGTGGTCTAATGCTATTTTCTTTAAGCTGTTATTTTCTTGCTGGTTCTTTTTTTATATAGGTGACAAGCGAGCACACAGTCCACATGTTCGTACGTGGTTGCTGTGGTCCATAGACATCTACATCTATCATCGTTTGCGAATCAACATTTAGATACGTAGTCTAGAGGACTAAGACGGAATGCCTCTTTTCCAGTAAAATGGTCTCTGGTTCTCTACACTCACCACACGAAACACAGCAGCATTATGCTGTTGTTTTACGCTGGTATTCTGTGAGAGCGTTGTCCTTCCCCGGTTGAGCCGTCCTATTCATGTTACAACTATACAATTAGTATAGCTGCATGCAATTAATATACCACGTACAAAATCTGTCTGTTTTCCAGGACAGAGGGTTTTTTCCGAACCAGTGATAATTAAACAAAAGAGTGACTACACTAACTTTTATTTATAACCTATATTGAACAAAAATATTGTTTCTGTTTCTTACACCGATACTATACGATAAAAAAGAAAATTCTAATGAAATTTTAACTTATCTACAAGAAACTATGACGTCATTCCCAAAGGGAGGAATACTGCGTTACTTCCCGACAGAGATCGCATAATCTACTATACCACACATATATTACTAATTAAAGGGCCATGACTTTATGTCTATCTTTCAAATCTCATATATTTTTATTTTACAATTATAACATTACCTATCAGTAAAATAATACCAATACATATTACATGCGGGTAGTACTATTATTTATTCTGTGATGCGGGATAAGTAAAGTTAGCGATTAGTATGAGAAATCGATGTGTATGCTATGTATACTTGTTATATGTATGTGTAAAACACCCACAAGTAAATAACATGGTTTTTTTTCCACATCTATCACACAACGCCATCTAGTCCCAAGCTAAGCAGAGCTTGTGTTATGGGTACTAGACAACTGATAAGCATACTTATATATTTCTAAATACATAAATATTATAGATAAATTACACCCAGACACAGAACAAATGATCGTGCTCATCACACAAACATTTGTCCTGGGTGGGAATCGAATCCACGACCTCCGGCATAGCAGTCAGGGTCACTAACCACTAGACCAACAGGCCTGTAAAATTGAAATTGTTGGTCATCGTGAACGTCCGAATTAATACTAAGTTTTGATTTCGATCACGTGCTTCTAATTTTAAAATTAAACTTTTGATTAAAAATAAAACCAAACTTTAAAAAATCAAAAAGAAATACAAAAAATTTCCACTCAACAGTTAGACACCCGGATTCGATCTTGGCTGACACCAATGAAATTGTAAATTGCAATTTTAAGTGCCAATTTACCACGTGCTCGGCGGTGAAGGAAAACATCATGAGGAAACCTGCATGAATTAGAAATAAGAAAAAAAATATTTCAAAGACATGTGAACTTCGCCAACACGCATTGGGGCAGTGCGGTGGACACTTCCTTGTCATAAAACCCTCTCAGAAAAGAGAGTAGGCCTGTGCCCAGCAGTGGAACGCATATAGGCCGTAACTATAACAGTTACACAGATAGGATAGGTACAGTCGAATCGAGAACCTCGACCACTACATATTATCACAGTTTAAAGAGTATTCTATTCACCTTTCAATAAAATCTGTTTTTTACCTGCTGACAGAGAATGCCTCTCTCCATCGAACTTTAACATGAGAAACCGACGCAAACGAAAATTTGTAAGGCGGATTTTAATACAGGTTCGTCAACTTTACCTTCTGTGCTATTGTTTTTTGGCATTAATAAGCGTTTTGAATGAACGTTCCTACACTCACTAGTCTAAATCTACTATATTTATTCTGTGACCCCACAGAATACCTAATTTTACGAGGTACCTCACAAACACAAGAAACCTGACGCTTACCTTGTCACGATCCGCGTGATACTCCAGAAGGCTACAAATTTCTTCGACTAGCGAAACCATGACAAATTTTACACATTCACCTTCCTACAGCAATTAATATCTACTATATCTAATAATCTAAAAGGTCATGTGTAATTGCGTACAGGTATTTTATCGTACCGTCTTACGATAAGATAATTGTAATAGGTATGTAGATTTAAGGTAGCGAATTTTAGAACTTTAAGTGAAAGACATTTTGTAGTGGCCCAGTTTCCTAAAAATCTATGGGCATCTTAGAGGTAACGATAAACTCAGACCACTGACTGTCCGTAGGATCTGGAACTGCGAACGCGAGTCGGCCTGCTAGGTAAAGTCAATATACCTTCCTCTTAAATTACAGAACCCTCAAAAGGTGTAGTAAATATAGGAGCTCTTTAAATTGTAACAGGCATACCAGAGGCTTAACATAGAAGTGGCCCAATACTCACAAAAACACAGCGGCAATACAGTTGTGGGGATACCAGCAGAATGCTCGGGCTAGTCGGGATCAAATCTTGTCCGAAATAAAAGCAATGGTTGAGCTTATGAAACTTTCACTGCAAGCAGTCTCCGAATTATTGATGCCATTCTCGTAAGACTCAACGCCCCAAAACCTAAGCGTGATCTTCACCATCTTTATTTCGATTAATCATCCAGGTTCATCACCATTCACCACCAGATGAATTGTAGTCAAACACTTGCTTATAATAAGTAGAATAAAGTAATGATGAATATAATAATGAATTTTGTACACTGTTGCATTTAATATACTTAATAATTTAAATATTATAATTTCTATTATAGTGATGATGATAATGATGATGATATAGTGATGATGACAGTGACTATATCCGCATACCATCAAAAGTCGACGTAGACAGCGATGTATGATCAAAACGAAAATTTGTTTTTGGCAGCCTTCTTTTAGGTTTGTTGCTAATAATTTACCTCTAAAAACTTGCTTTAAATTTGCGCTGTGTAAGTAGTTACATCGCGAATTGCTCCCAAACCACTTGAGTTGTTATCTGTTCGCCGGCTTGGGAGACTAACTATGGAGCTTTTGAAATCGGCAGAGTTCGCGACTGGGCAAGTCGTTTCCTATCAATGTTGATGGGGAGCGCACAATGAGAAGCTGGCAAAAAAGTTCTAATCACAGAATACTATAATACATTCATAATAGAACGGGGGAGTGGGCGAAGCCCATGTAGCCACTAACATGTCACTATTTCGTCAATTCACACGTATAAATATCAACACAATCAATCGCTTACAATTTTCGTGTCAAGCGTCGCTGCATGCAAATTATTAAAAAAAATGGCAAATTTTGCAATAATTACGAGTCGAAAGAACAGCGGGAAATGGAATATTAATAAAGGAGACATAGTTTACAACCAGTAAGTCGAAACTATTTATATTTTGTGAATATTAGAAAAAAAAAATAAAGAAACATTTATGTGTCAAAAATATTAATCAAAAGTGTAAAATGTATTTGTAGTAGTGATTAACTGATAATACGACGTAAGTGCTTGTATGGGTGCTCCCGGCGACGCCAATCCTCCTACAAAGTAAGGTTGACAGCCATTCTATTGTTTATTGTAGTATTCTATGGTTCTAATACTTTCGCTGTGCGTAATGTCAATTAACAGATATTGAAACATGAACTAGTACAGCGTGTATCCTGTTTTACTGTTACGTACCTACTAGAGAATGACTACCCGCAATAATAAATTCGCCATTTCTAAATTTCGGTAAACCAAAACTAAAAATTATTTTCTAACCAAACCTATAATAATATCTACCTAATTAAAAAAATAATAAAGTTGTTAAACTTTCCTTACTAGTAAGATCTATTCAATGATATGTAATATCATTCTGTTATAACATTGACGACTATATAATAGGTACTGGTAACGCCAGTTAACAATCTACTTTATCAACATTACATTACATATCGCATTGAGTTCGTCCTAAGTTATATCTACTTTATCAACATGACTAGTGCATATTTTTTGTTTCCTTCCTTCCTTCCCTTTCCTACCGCACGCGCTGCCGCCGAGGTGAAAAAGAGGATCTCGGCGCGCGTCATTATACTAAGTGATATTACGCCATCCGCAACGCACGGCCACCCGTCGCGTCTTATGTACATTAACCGCAAACCGCGCAGGACGAACATTGAGTTCTCCTGTTTATGTTTAATATTCACCGCATCAGACATTGTGTCTTTGTAACTCATAAAAGTGTGAGACGCCCCCGTAAGGGCAAAGGTCGAGAGTGTGGGACTTCACGAAACTGTTAACCGAGAGTGCGTGTGCGCCGAACCACGTGGCGAGCTTGCTGTATAGCAGACACTCCAGGAGGAAGGCGCGGCAGCCCTCATCAGGTCAGTGCGTGCTATCCCACCTATTTATTTTCCCCTTTGCCGTATGCACCAAAATTACAGTCCACTAAATATTTATCGAAGATACCTTAAGTTACTGGCGTCTCCATTTTTAATGGTCACTTCTCGCTGGATTGACCTTGACTTTCCGCCCTTATTAGATCGTTATCGTAATAAGCGTTTATATAATTAATTATTTATATTTTAATCCGACTTCGGATTAACCCCGCCCTTATTAGAACACTAGAATAGGTCCTAATAGGTGACATTCATAGTAATTTTAAAACTATATTCATAGAATGAATAAGCATATAATTATCTATATAAATTATTTGTTGTATGTTCACATCACGTCATCAACTTTTAACTACATCTATAGATTATACTGTTAAATTACATTTATTATTTGCACATATATTTAAGCATTATATTCGTTATAAATAACTTCATAATTATTATAAAAGTTAACAATTAAAGTTCATCGTTAACAAAACTAATATTTAATAATTCAACCGCGTAGCGAGGTCGCTTACAGACTACCCGCTTATAATTATATTATTTTTGCCGCATAACTTAAGTTGTAATGCCGCCTAAAAAACAAATAGCATCGAATAATAGCGATTCCTCGGATAATAAGGGCACACCTGATGCTGAGTTGGTTTTATTGTTAGCTAAACGAGATGCTTTATTTGAAATAGTGCAAAAAATATATGATATGTCCTCGGACATCCACATAAACACTTCCACGATGGAGCGTTTTCTTGATGGAAGTTCTAATATTAATGCTTTACGTATTGAGTTTAAACAGGTCTTAGATAATTATAATTCACATTTATTAAAAATAAACCCTATTGCTAAACCTGATTATAACAGCCTCATTGCGTTTGAGTCTCTTTGCGGTAGAATAAATAGGCTTTATTTACAATATTCGCAATCTAATTCACAAAGTACTAGTACACCATCTAAAGCCAGATTCACACTTCCGCCTATCGAACTTATGCCATTTTCGGGTGACATTCGCTCATGGCCTTTATTTTATGCTAGCTTTAAATCAACCGTCCATGACAACACATCGCTTACCGACGCTGAAAAGTTATACTATTTGCTAGGTAAACTAACGGGCAAAGCCCTATCTGTATGCTCAGGTATAACTCCTTGCGCTGAAAATTATAAAATTTTATTGCAAGCACTCGTTGACAAATATGAAGACCGGCGTATGCTAGCATCTACATATATTAATCAGATGTTCGAATTTAAGCCATTGCAATCGGCCACCGCAAATAATTTTGATTTATTTACTGATAACTTTATAAGAGCAGTGCGCGCTTTACAAAACTTAAAGTTAGATAATCTCGCGGACTTAATTGTTCTTCATATCGCGCTTAAGAAGCTGGACCCGGATACCATTCGCTCTTTCGAATATAGTCATAACTCGATGGTACCTACCTTTGATGATTTAGTAAATTTTATTAAGACCCGCTCCAAAGTTTTGCAACGCACCGATTCTAGTACAAATTCTAATAGCGCACCAAACAATCGACGAGGTAACGGTAATAATCGTCGCTGTAATAATACTTCGTCGCCGAAGTATCAGGCGTACGTAAGCACGACGACTAGTTGCTCAAAGTGTCTGTGCGATAATATTGTGCATCAACACCAATTTAAGTGTGTAGACTTTAATAAAATGACGCCGCAGGAACGATTTAAATGCGTAAAGAGTAACAATGCATGTGTGAATTGTCTCAGTTTAAGTCATCGAGTGTCTAGTTGCTCTTCAAATTATAGTTGTCGAGTTTGTAAATTTAAACATCACACATTGTTGCACTTCCACCGCAGAAGCGATAATGCTTCCCCTGCGCTGGCGCGTTCACCACCGCTTCAGCCAGTTACACTGAAGTCTACAACCCCCGCGCCCGCACACTCGCCACCCCTCACCGCAGGTGCGCGTTCAGACGTCGCGCTGTGTACTTCGTTCAAGAATGTTTCTCAACGTTCACCGCCTCCCGCGCGCGCAAGTCGTTCGCAGAGAACTGTTTTATTATCAACCGCTCAAGTATTTGCTTACGATGCTAAGGGAGAGAAACAAATTATTCGTATATTATTAGACTCCGCGGCTCAAAGCCATTTTATGACTAAAGAGTGCTGTCATCGTTTAGGCGTTCAACAACACGATACCGAATGTACTGTAGTAAAGGGATTCGGTGGAGTTGAAAAAATTGTAAAATCGAAATCGATTGATATTAAAATTTTCTCTGCGTTTTCTTTTTAAGTAGCTACAAACATCTGAATTCAATTAAAAAGAACGAACATTTCAATTAAAGGCAAGTTATAACAACTTTTATTATTGTTGATTTTTTTAAATGAAGTGATGAACAAACTTACAGTCCACCTGATGGTAAGTGTCACCGACCTTTTGCCCACCGCTGTGGTAGACACATCTGTCTTATCACACTTCCATGGCATAAGACTCGCTGATGAATGTTATAGCATGCCTAATAAAATTGATGTTTTGATAGGCGCATCCCTTTTCCCGCACTTACTGTGTGCAGACGTAATTTATTCGTCTAACGACTTGTCCGGGCCCTCGGCTTTGAATACGGTATTTGGTTACGTTATTATGGGCTCAGTGCCGAAACTTCAGGTAAATCATTCTTTAACGTGCTGCTCAGTTCTAGAGTCTCCTATCGTTGACAAATTAGTGCAACGATTTTGGGAGCTTGAACAGCCACCCTCCGCACCGCCCATTCAGTGTCCTTCAGACATTGAATGTGAAGAGTTTTATAAATATACGACATCCCGCGATCCTTTTACTGGTAGATATATTGTTGGCCTGCCATTTAAAGATGACGTTTACTCTCTCGGAGATTCTTATGAAACCTCTCGACGACGATTCATGTGCTTGGAGAGGAAACTTCAAGCCTCGCCTACATTAAGGTTAGCATATGATGACGTCATAAAGGAATACTTAGCTAAAAATTATATATCCCCCGCACCGCCGTATGACTCTCATGAACCCGCTCCAATATATGTCATACCGCATCATGGAGTCTTACGCGAAGATAAGAAGTCAACGCGTCTGCGCATCGTCCTGGATGCTAGCAGTAAGACTAGCACTGGGCGATCATTAAATGATATTCTGCATTCAGGACCAAATTTGCAAGGCGACTTGTTCAATATAATTTTAACTTTCCGCTTACATCCAATCGCTATGTTGACGACGCTCACGTTGCTTCTCGAACACCTGAAATATAAATAATATTAATCAATAAAAAATAAAATATGTAAAAAAAAAATATACTCATAAAACATTGTTACTTACCTAATGTACTTGCTGTTTTTCTATAATAAATAAGTACGTGTGCATACGGGGACGGTGGCACTTACCGCGATTTTTATCTGTAGGGTGAAGGTATATTTGCAACAACGGTGTTGCACCGCTGAGTACATGATCCCGCGTTTCGAGTTAGTTGCACTAGAACATCATACGAGGTGACACCTATGTCTCCCTCCCCGTGGATGTACACGCGCTCACCAAATCTTTTTTTTTGTATATTTTTCTCCCAGACGACACCAGCGGCCTACATCATCAACATAGTGGTCCTTCGGCCGAATCCTTACGTCGTCTGCAAAAAATATAATAATAATAAGTACCAGTTATGTTCCACGCGCCGGCTACGCCGCAAAAAAAGCGACGACCACGTGGCACCGCTGCAAAATCGGAGTGCAAGAACAACCAAGATGTGTTACCATCGTTCAGCTTAAAGGATGAAGTGCTGGAAAAACCTGGAAATGCGCTAAGTGCCTCTAGTAAGAGTAAAAAGTCATCAAAGACCGCAGGCACGTCGTCAAGTACGGCACGCAAACGGCAATTGGAATACGAAACCGCTAAAGCTATGGCTCTCGTGGAAATACAAGCAGCGGAAGCTGAAGCAGAAGCCAAAGTTAAGAGTGCTCAGGCAGAAGCTGCCAAGCTTAAGGCAAATATTCAGTCGAAGCTGCTAAACAAACAGCTTGCAGCTGAGATGGCAGAATTGGAGTCTCATTCACGCTCTTCCCACAAGTCGGCTATGAAATCTTCGACCAGCAAAGTTGAAAATTGGCTGAATGCTCCAGGAAACCAGCATGAGGAGAACCGAGAAGAGTACTCTTGTGAAAAAATCGGCCTAGAAAAGCTAGCACATGCCTTGAATGATGCAGTGGCTGCCTCATCATATAAAATACAGAACCAGGAGCTCTTAACAAGATTAGCAACGTCTAAAGACCTGCCTTTATTTTTTGGAGATCCAATGGAGTGGTTGCAGTTTAAACAGGCGTACCAAGAATCTACCCAATTATGCAAATATAGTGACACAGAGAATTTATGGCGGCTACGTAAGTGTCTTCGTGGCGATGCTAAAGAAGCAGTGACTTCACTCTTGATTGGTGGAACTACACCCGATTTAATAATTGACACCTTAGAACTTCGATTTGGCAAACCAGAAACAATTATGAGTAAAATAGTTTTACAGCTTAAAAAACTATGTCCGTTGCCGTTAACTTATCATAATGATATCATTAATTTTGCAATAAAAATAAAGAACTATGTGGCTGCTGCCAAAGCAATGCAACAAAGTGATTATCTTCGCAGCCCGGAGTTAGTATCGATTGTCGTATCTAAGCTTCCAACTTTGCTTGTCGCAAAATGGACCGACTACGTTTATGAACAGCGAGAGTGTAATTTACCGAAGCTAGAATTGCTTAGTGATTTTTTATATGAGGAAGCCACTAAAACAGCTGCATCAGGAGTAAGTCATATTCACGCTCAATATAATTTAAAGAAGCCCGATGAACGTAAACACCGTTCACACTCGTTGTTGTACACAAATAGTAATCAATTACAAAACGCGGAAAAGTGTACATTTTGCCGAAAATGGGCTCATGGTGTCGCAGATTGTTCACGGTTTAAGCGCGCCTTACGCAAAGATCGCTGGCGATTTGTACGCGTAAATAAACTTTGCTTCAAATGTCTTGCCCCCCGCCATACGAATGGTATGTCTTGTATTGGCAGTAATTGCGACATTGACGGCTGCAATCAACCGCATCATCGTTTACTGCACTGGATTAAACCATTGGAAGAAAGCTTAAAAACTGTGGAGCGAAGTGAGGATGAGCATCCCAGCACCAATGAAACAGTGACTCATACGGTGGCATCCCACTGTCACAAGGTGTTTTTGAAAGTGGTGCCGCTCACTCTTCACGGACCGAATGGCAGTTTGCATACGCATGCACTACTGGATGATGGAGCTACCGTGACGGTGATATCCTCTGATATCGCAGATGAGCTCGGATTATACGGTGCAAACGTGATATTGCGCGCGCGCAGCGCATGGGACTCGGGCGAGCTTGTGTGTGAATCTCAAGTAGTGAGTGTTAGTGTTACTAATTCGTATAACGAAATGTTTACTTTCCGTGCGCGTAAAATTAAAGAATTAAATTTACCAACACAAAAAGTGCCGAATATGGACTTTAATAATTATGGATTGTTAAGTGAAGATCTTATGTTATGTAATTGTAACGCTAAGCCAAAATTATTAATAGGTCAGGACAACCATCATTTAATTTCTCCCATTCGTTGTGTTCGTGGTAAGCAGCGTGAGCCGTACATAACTCAAACTGCGCTTGGATGGTGTGTGCACGGATATATGGTAAGTGATGTTAATTGCACTGATCGCTTTGTCTCTTTCATTAATAGTTGCACCGAAAAAGCGGGACAGTCGCAGTGTATCTTTCACTTACACACGGTAGAATCGATTGCTAGCGATCTCTCTCTCGATAACGATAACGGTGAATGCACCTGCGCGCAGTTGCACGATGCGGTTCGTAGATCCTTCGCGTTAGAGTCTATTGGTGTAGGTTCGAAGCCGCGCCGCAACCCAGACGAAATACGCGCTTTACAAATTTTAGATGACACTGCAGAATTAGTAAATGGTCAATGGAATGTCGGCTTACCGTGGAAATACGATGAATTACATTTACCCGACTCTTACCCTAACGCTTTTAATCGTCTAAAGTCAATAGAAAGAAAATTTTTGCTCAACAAAGAGTATGCAACTCGTTATTGTGAAAGAATGAGATACTTATTTTCTAATGGTTATGCTAGAGAACTTAATGAGACCGATGAAAATTCTAATAAACGTATAATGGTATTTGCCGCACTTTGGTGTAGATAATCCAAATAAGATAAAACTGCGTTTAGTTTATGACGCGGCAGCAAAGTCGAACGGTTATTCTTTAAATGATTTTCTTTTACAAGGCCCTGATTTGTTACAATCGTTATTAGGAATAATGTTACGATTTAGAGAAAACCGCGTAGGTATCATAGGGGACATAAAAGATATGTTTTTAAGGATTAATGTACGAAGAGAAGATGTTAATTCTTTGCGTTCTTTGTGGAAAGATATCTATTTAAGCAATGAAAATGAACAATTAGGCTTCGGAAGTAGTAACAAAGGTTCAAAATTACCTATACAACATCCTGTTAAGAAATATGTTATGACGTCATTAATTTTTGGCGCTAACTGCTCCCCATTTATAGCACAATATATTAACCAAAATAAAAACACATTGCGCTTTCAGAATAAAATGCCGGATGCAGTTAATGCAATTAGGAAAAATCAATATATGGACGATTTTATCGATAGTTTACCAGACGTCGCTACTGCTACAAAAATGATAAAAGATGTTTCATATATTAATCAGCAAGGTGGTTTCGTGATGCGTAACTGGTTAAGTAACAAGTCAGATGTTCTTAATGATATGCCAAAAGAGACTTTAAATGACATGGCGATACGGTTTAATGTTGAATCCCAGCCGGAACGAACGCTTGGGCCTTTGTGGTTTCCCGCGAGTGATATGTTCGGGTTCGATCTTTCGTTAAAGCGTATACCGAGTGATATTTTACAACTATCACGAAAACCGACTAAGCGTGAAGTTCTTCGTATTATAATGTCTGTATATGATATTCATGGTTTTTTAACACCTTTTACGATAAAATCCAAAATTTTAATGCGCGAAATATGGAATGTAGGTATAAAGTGGGATCAGGAAATAACAGATAGTTTATTTGTTTTATTTAAAGATTGGATTTCGCAGTTACAAGAAATGAGTTACGTTCGAATCCCGCGGTGGTATTTCTATAGCAACGATTCTGTCGGTGTGAATGAGAAGAGCGGCCACACCGTAAACGACGATGAGACGTCGTTGCAATTGCATATTTTTTGTGATGCATCTCCATGCGCATACGCATGTGTTGCTTATTGGCGTAAACAAGACAGCAACGGCGTGCAGGTGTCATTCATTGCGAGTAAAAGTCGCGTTGCGCCGTTAAAACCGTTAACTATGCCTAAACTCGAACTTCAAGGCGCGCTATTAGCATGTCGCTTGGCAGAGACTATAAAAAAGGAGCATAGAATTAAACCGTCACGTGTTTTTTATTGGACTGATTCAATGATTGTTATTTATTGGATACGTAACGAGCATAGAAATTACAAAGTTTTTATTGCAAATAGGTTAGGTGAAATTGATGAGTTAAGTAAAATTGATGAGTGGCATTATGTGCCGACAAATTTAAATATAGCGGATTTAGCTACAAAAAATAATGATTACGACTTCAACAAGGACTCCTCTTGGTTAACGGGTCCGTCTTTTCTGTACACGGAAGAAAAGTATTGGCCCCGAGAGCCTGAAAATAACGAAAAGCAGCACCAAGACCGCCTCGCCTCGGGGACTTGCCATCTCAAAGATTGGTTCATCATCAAAGACCTTTTACCGTTTGTGGTGTAGACTTATTCGGTCCGATCGAAGTAACTGTGGGCAGGCAGAGACCCAAAAGATATGGTGTTCTTTTTACATGTTTAACAATACGAGCTGTTCATATTGAAATAGTATCGACGCTTACCGCAGACTCACTTATAATGGCACTTAGGAGGATGGCTGCACGCCGTGGGTGGCCTCATACTGTCATATCTGACAACGGAACTAACATGCGAGGTGCTGATGCTGAACTTCGAAAATCTTTTGAAGAAATTAAGCAGCAGCAAGTTATAGCCGAAGCATTAAACAAAGGAGTTTCCTGGCAGTTTATACCACCAGCCAGTCCTCATATGGGGGGAGCTTGGGAGCGTCTGATTAGAAGTGTGAAAACGGCACTGAAAGTCGTTCTTAGAGAGAGGGCTCCTCGAGAAGAAGTTTTATTAACGCTTCTCGCTGAAGTCGAAAATATAATTAATAGTAGACCGCTTACCCATGTTTCGGTGGACCCTCAAAGTAAAGAGGCATTAACTCCAAATCATTTTTTACTAGGATCTTCGTCGAACTTACCTGTACCTGGGGTCTTTGATGATGGCGACATGTATGTTAGACGACAGTGGCGTATTGCCCAACGGTTGACAGACTTATTTTGGAGCAGATGGGTAAAAGAGTTTTTGCCAGAGCTAATTCCTCGTCGTAAATGGGATAGGGAAGGTCCGCAATTAAAAGTAGGAGATCTTGTAGTAGTAGTCGATCCATCATTATTTCGAAACTGTTGGCCAATAGGTATTATTGAAAAGGTTTATCCAGGTTCAGACGGCAGAGTCAGAGTAGTTGACGTTAGGACTAAGTCAGGAGTGATGAAGCGATCAGCTGCTCGCGTGGCCTTTCTCCAGCTTGATAATGAGTGTCGGCGAACCGACACTTGGGGGGAGGATGTTGACGACGCTCACGTTGCTTCTCGAACACCTGAAATATAAATAATATTAATCAATAAAAAATAAAATATGTAAAAAAAAATATACTCATAAAACATTGTTACTTACCTAATGTACTTGCTGTTTTTCTATAATAAATAAGTACGTGTGCATACGGGGACGGTGGCACTTACCGCGATTTTTATCAGTAGGGTGAAGGTATATTTGCAACAACGGTGTTGCACCGCTGAGTACATGATCCCGCGTTTCGAGTTAGTTGCACTAGAACATCATACGAGGTGACACCTATGTCTCCCTCCCCGCGGATGTACACGCGCTCACCAAATTTTTTTTTGTATATTTTTCTCCCAGACGACACCAGCGGCCTACATCATCAACACGCTATGACAGCCGACTGTCGCCAACAATTTATGCAAATAGTTGTTCGCGATTCTGATCGTCGTTACCAATGCTTCCTGTACCGCTTCCGTCCACAAGACCCACTTGTGTTATACCACTTCAATCGCGTGTGCTTCGGTTTAACTTCGAGTCCATACCATGCATTGCGCACGGTAAGACAGCTCATTGATGACGACGGCGCAAAGTATCCACTTGCGAGTCGTATCGCATTTACTTCGCTATATATGGACGACATCGCGTTCTCTATGCCCAGTGAATCCGAGGCCAGTGAGACCTCTCGGCAGCTGATAGACTTATTCAAGGGTGCCCAATGGGACCTGATAAAATGGCATAGCAACCGTCGATCTGTTTAGATGACCTCCCTACTTCCCATAAAATTACAGGAGAAGTAGAGTTCGATAAATCAATGCCACATAAAATACTAGGCTTGCATTGGTCTACCGATAGTGACGCCTTTTATTTTAAGATATCTGTTCCCACTGATGTGACGTGCACTAAGCGCGCCATCTTATCTACTGTCGCTCGCCTGTGGGACATAATGGGTTTCGTTGCTTCCACAGTCGCGTACGCCAAATTGTTAATAAAGCAGCTTTGGCAACTTAATTTAGATTGGGACGACATACCACCACCGCCAATTATTAAGATGTGGAGGCAATTCTGTGCTGAATTGCCAGCTCTTAATGATTTACGTATCCCGCGACATGTTGGTGTATCCAAAAACTGTACTGCGTCACTCCTGGGGTTTTCCGACGCCAGCGAGCACGCATACGGTGCCGTAGTCTACATACATGTAAAGAGCGTCAATGGTAACACCGTCCAGTTGATTTGTGCAAAGACTAAAGTCGCACCGACGAAACCACTATCTATTGCACGCCTTGAGCTTTGTGGAGCGGTTTTACTCTCAAAATTGCTTCGCAGAGTACTCGACAATTATTCTCTTGACCTTGCAATATCAGTCTATGCCTTTGTAGATTCAAAAGTAGCTCTGTACTGGATAAAGAGTTCGCCACACAAGTGGCAGACCTTTGTTGCAAACCGCGTTGTTCAGATTACCGACAATATTCGCGCTGATAGCTTTTATCATGTCGCAGGTACTGAGAATCCCGCTGACATACTTTCACGTGGCGTTACGCCAAATAAATTAGTTTCAAACCCCCTGTGGCTCCATGGGCCTCAGTGGACTTCGTTAGATCCATCTCAATGGCCTCTTCGTACTTTAGACAATGAGGTTATTGCAAACATGCCTGAGAAGAAGATTTTGTCGCACACTGTGTGCACATCCGTCTGTAATTCTGCGATTTATGAGCTCGCACTCCGCATCTCTTCTTGGAGTAAACTTCTACGTATAATTGCGTACGTGTGTAAGTTTGCTAAATTATTGCCCCGCCGCAGCACTACTGCAGTGACTGCTGATGATCACAGTTTCTCTGAGGTTATAATCCTCCGCGCCCTGCAAAAACAGCATTTTGCAGTGGAATATTTAAATATTGAAGGTAACAAACCTTGCTCGCCCGCTTTCAATCGTTTAAGGCCTTTTATTGAGAATGGTTTAATCCGCATTGGTGGTCGTCTTTCGAACTCCGCATTAGATTACACGCAAAAACATCCAATTATACTCCCGCGCAGTGATCATGTAGTGAACATGATCATTGACTATTATCATATTAAAAATTTACACGCTGGGCCTGAATTGTTATTGTCATTGCTCCTTCAAAAATTTTGGATACTTTCCGCACGCCGCACTGTGAGAAGCAGAGTCTACAAGTGTAATATATGTTTCCGGCTTAGATCCCGTCCAACTTACCCTTTGATGGCTGATCTTCCCCATAGTCGTGTAAGACAAGCTATTAAGGCATTTACACACACGGGCTGCGATTATGCCGGTCCTATCGCATACACTCCTGTACGTCGTCGTGGTGTACGCAGCGAGAAGGCGTACTTATGTGTTTTCACATGCCTCACGACTCGAGCTGTACATATAGAAATCGCTACAGATCTTAGTAGTTCTAGTTTCCTCGCTGCGCTTAAACGTTTCCTCTCTAGACGAGGGCCGATTCAGTTTTTATATTCGGATAATGGAACGAATTATAAAGGTGCCGCTTCGTATCTTCGCGATCTCTATAAATTTCTAAACGTTGAATACCACCCAAAGCTTGAGCAAGAGTGTGCTGAGAATCGTATAACATGGAAGTTCATCTGTCCCAACTCTCCTCATTTTGGAGGCGCCTGGGAGAGTATGATCAAAGTCGTAAAAACGCATCTGTTCCGAGTTATCGGACATCAGTTACTTTCATACGAAGAGCTTAATACTGTTCTTGCGCAAATTGAGTGCTTGCTAAACTCGCGGCCCTTGACAGTATTGAGTTCTGATCCTGCAGAGCCTTCAGCTCTTACTCCGAGTCATTTTTTGAATACCGCACCTTTATTGTCATTACCCGCACCCAAAGTCAAATCTGACTCTACCAGTCTGTTATACAGGCATTCTTTACTGGATAAATTAGTTCAGTCGTTTTGGGACCGGTGGAGGACGGAATACCTTCACGGATTACAAGTTCGTCAGAAGTGGAACACTCCGTCTACGGCTATCGTACCAGGCATGGTTGTAATTGTGATAAATGATAATGAACCGCCCCTTGCTTGGCCATTAGCGATTGTCGAGTCTGTTCATCCTTCGAAGGATGGCGTAGTTCGAGTAGTGACCGTGAGAACTACTAAGGGAACATATCTCCGTCCTGTTGCTCGTATTTGCCCTCTCCCAAGACAATAAATCACGATTATTTTGATTATAATTATTTATCTAAATTAGGAATTAAGTTTATATTTATATATATTAAAAAAGTATTAAACCGCAATATTATATTTATGTATACATTTTCTCGCTTACCAAGTAAGGTTAGTAGATGAGACATGCGCATTGAGCGCATCCTCTCACTTTATATACCGCTTATTTATTTGTTTTCCTTTTACCTTTTATATTACGGTTGTCTTTTAAAGGTGACCCTTTAAGGGCGGGAGGAAATGGTAACGCCAGTTAACAATCTACTTTATCAACATTACATTACATATCGCATTGAGTTCGTCCTAAGTTATATCTACTTTATCAACATGACTAGTGCATATTTTTTGTTTCCTTCCTTCCTTCCCTTTCCTACCGCACGCGCTGCCGCCGAGGTGAAAAAGAGGATCTCGGCGCGCGTCATTATACTAAGTGATATTACGCCATCCGCAACGCACGGCCACCCGTCGCGTCTTATGTACATTAACCGCAAACCGCGCAGGACGAACATTGAGTTCTCCTGTTTATGTTTAATATTCACCGCATCAGACATTGTGTCTTTGTAACTCATAAAAGTGTGAGACGCCCCCGTAAGGGCAAAGGTCGAGAGTGTGGGACTTCACGAAACTGTTAACCGAGAGTGCGTGTGCGCCGAACCACGTGGCGAGCTTGCTGTATAGCAGACACTCCAGGAGGAAGGCGCGGCAGCCCTCATCAGGTCAGTGCGTGCTATCCCACCTATTTATTTTCCCCTTTGCCGTATGCACCAAAATTACAGTCCACTAAATCTTTATCGAAGATACCTTAAGTTACTGGCGTCTCCAGGTACCTTACTGTGAAATTGGCGTGTTGTAGGTACGGGAGAAATATAAAGTATTTTTTTTTCGTAAAATATATTTAATTAATCAAAGTATACACCGTTGTTATCTACGCAGTTTTGCCATCTCATAGGTAGTTCATTGATCCCTAGAACCTAAGGAACGCGAAAAGGTTTGGACTGCCGCATTGAAGTTGAATTTCTTGTAAGAAGTTGTCCAAATTCCGGAAAAATGGTAATCTGTTGAAGCAAGGTCCGAGGAGTACGGTGGGTGTCACAGACATTCCAATTGTCGCTCATCTAACTTAGTGGTTGTTTGTTGTTCAGTGTGTGGTCTTGCGTTGTCGTGAAGCAGCAGTGGCCTAGAGCAAAAACGAGAGAGAAGAGCGAGAAGAGAGAAAAACGACTGACCAATCTCGGTTGTTTAGCAGCTAGTTCTTCCTTCATGGTTTGCAGTTGCTGACAATAGATATCTGCCGTAATCGTTTGGCCAGATTTTAGAAAGCTGTAGTGAACGACACCAGCGCTAGTCCACCACACTCACAAGTAACTTTTTCTGAGCCAATTTTCCTTTAGGGCAGGATTTGGCTGGGTCTCCAGGGTTCAGCCATTGCGACGAGCGCTTCCGATTGTCATACAGTAGGTATCCACTTTTCATCACTCGATTTAAAATCCCACAATTTTTGTGTCGGTTGAGCAAAGTAACACAGCAGTCGACGCGTGTTTGCAAGTTCGATTCACTCAATTCATGAGGTACCCATCGTTCAAGTTTTTTTACTTTCCCGATTTGCTTAAAGTGGATTAATACAGTTTTATCACTTACCTCGAAACTTGCAGTTTCAGAGATCTGAAGTGCTTTGTGATGGATCCGCTTTCACAATAGCCTTTAATTCTTCATTTTCCACTTTGATCTCTGGCCGTCCACGGGGTTGGTTCTGAAGGTCGAAATTTCCAGAACGAAAACGTTGAAACCAAAAAGTACCGTGCTTTCTTTTGCGACACCAGCGCCGTATACATCATTAATCCTCCGAACTGTTTCTGCAGCACTGGTGCCACGGTAGAACTCGTACAAGCAAATATACCGATGTTTCATGTTTTCCATTGTGCAGGAATAAACGACGCCAAATAAAAAATTAATGAGGAAAAAACAAATGAATTTATAAATTTGAATTTTGAATCCTTAACCAAAAATCGGCCAAGAGCGTGTCGGGCCACGCTCAGTGTAGGGTTCCGTAGTTTCCCGTCCGTCACAATAAGTGTTCCCACTTATGAGTTTAAAGGTGGGAATCCATTATGTTCGCGCTCCAGCAGCGCTCCGCGCTCCTTCAACTGCTCCCGGTAGTGCGTACGTGCGCGAACATGGAGCGTGCAACATTGCACGCTCCGCGGTAGGCGATGCAAAGGAGAGACCAACCGAACTATTCGATAATACCCGACCCAATGTAATAAGTACCTACAGCGCCATCTCTCGGGGAATTGGGTTACTAATTAATACATAGACGTGCCAGAAGTTTTCGGTGGTAATTTTGGATTGCGAGAACCGATTTTAATAATTCTTTTTTTGTTTGAAAAAAGATACGTTCAGGATAATAAAATATGTAAACGAAGTTAAAAAAAATGCTTGCTTAAACGATCATACTAAAACTTAGTCCAGAAATTGTTTTGTACAACTTTTTGTCTTTTTTGTACAAAAACTGTTTCCATCCAAGTTCAAAATGATTTTCCTAGAAAGTCCTTATAAAGTTCTACCTTTCAGATTTTTTTCATATTTTCTAAACCTATGGTTCAAAAGTTAGAGGGGGGGGGGACACATTGTTTTTTACTTTTGGAGCGAGTATTTCCGAAATTATTGACAATATCAAAAAATGATTTTAGTAAACCCCTATTAATTTTTAAATACCTTTCCAACAATATATCACACGTAAGGGTTGAAATTAAAAAAAAATCACTTCCCACTTTACATATAGGGGGGCTACCCTAATAAAACATTTTTTTCCAATTTTTATTTTAGCACTTTGTCGGCGTGATTGATACACATATTGGTACCAAATTTCAGCTTTCTAGTGCTAACGGTCACAGAGATTAAGCGAGGACGGACAGACGGACAGACAGACATGGCGAAACTATAAGGGTTCCTAGTTGATTACGGAACCCTAAAAGGAGACATTTCAGATCAAAGTGTCCAGTACGACAAAACGCTAATTTCATATGTAAGGACCCAATACTAAAAGGATACGTATTAAGAACGTATGGATATAAATTATTTCTGCACTAGTGATCGGCGGGCACAAAATTATATTTGAATACACAGAGTCAACAGCATTTTGCTAGTTCTAATGTTGTAGAGGTCTCACGTTAAAACTTTCACATTTATAATAGCTTCATAAAAGCGGAAATTGAATAAAACATTTCTGGCTTTAACTTCTTGTAACTATTATTTATTCTGTGCTTTAACTTGGAATAATTTATATTTTAGTACCTCCGCGGGGATGCAAATTATTTTCGACTTTACATATAATTGGTGAAAAGATATTTTAAAATATTTATGGAGTTTTTATGCAGTAACTATTTACTACCGAGTAAAATTATGTCGTCATTGTCATTTAAACTTTATAAATTATCATCACCGTGACCCAACGCCTAGTCAAGTTATTTAACTCTTGAGATTCTAGTAAAAAAAAAACTAACTAGTGATTAAGTAAATGAGTTTCAATGAAGTAAATAAGGAATTAGTAATTTTGCAAATTACGAACACAAATTCGAAAAGTGATTTTATATGGTATTTAATCCGATAACTACCTACTTGTCATAATATACACAGCATTTATCGCTCTTAAACTGATACGCTATGTATTATACCAGAAAACAGGCAAGATAGACCATTTTGTTTTATTAATATAAAAGTTTTTTTTATAGGATAAGGGTGACAAACTATCACACAGTCCACCTGATGGTAAGTAGATGCTGTGGCCCATAGACATCTACATTAAACCTCGATTAAGAATCAAATCCCTGGAGGAAGGACTAAGATGGAATGCCTCGATTCCAGTAAAACGGGTCTCCAGTTCTCTACACTCACCATACGAAACACAGCAGCATTGAGTTTATAATTATGGAGTGTAGAGAATAGTTGAAAAAGTGTCCATCTGTAAGCAATAAATAACAGTTCAAAAACTCTCCACAACAGCTCTGGAGTAGCTACAAGAAAGAGCTACATGAAATAAACTTAGCAGTTGTCGACGGTGTGAAGTATGCTGCTAAACTGCTCAGTAGCTCTAAAATAATTTAATTTAGTAAATATAACCTCGAAAAAGTCGTCTATCCCACTAATATTTTTCGACGCGTTGTTTAAAATTTACCCCGTAGCTATAGTGGCGCCACCCTTATTTAACGGTTTCCTACGGACACTTTTTAATACACAGTCTGTACTCCTTACCTCTACACTCCATGCTTATAATGTAAGATATCTTAAAGTTAACATAATATAATCATCATCATCATCACAAGTTCACTGTTGATAATATGCCGCTTCGTAGGAATGTCACAAAGCACTTGAGAACGTTTCCCATTGGTTATCAGTTCTTCGAACTATATCGCTAGTCTATTGCTACTTCCCTTTATTAATCCGTTATGCCGTCGGTTGCTTTGGTTCAGGGGATACCCTCATTACAAAATCTATAACGCAAAAAAAAAGTTCGCTTAGCGACCTTGAGCTTTCTTATACGGCCCGAAGAAAAAAAATACCACGTCATGTTTTACACTCTTGATTTCAAGTTTTAAATTATTCGTTTAATATATACGATACATATCGAAAAGTAAATTTAATTCTTTGGCGTTTTCTGAGGATCGCCAAGCGAGAAGAATTCATCACGGTCTTCTAGTGGGGTTGTGACTTTACGAGTGTTTTTAATGTTTTTTTTTTCATTACGTCGTTTAATACTTCCTAACAGAAATTGATCGTTAAAATAGTAATTTGTAATATCAGCGGTGTCAACAGGAATAGAATCAAACTTGCGCCTGTATTATGAATTAATTTGTAATGTATTTATGTGTGCGCTCTATGCTTCATTTACTACATCTCATTTTGCATATTTAATTATTAAAATACATCAAAATAGGAAGAAATAAAACCAATAAGAAAGAAAAATAATTTTTATTATATTTATATTTATTTTGGATTTTTTTAATAACACATTTGCAATAACTATTAGATATACATTACAAATATAACAACCTTGTTTACGTTGGAATTATATATGTAACCCTTAAGTACCAACCACTTTAGTTAAAATATATTTTACACTAACACTGGTAGCATATTCAGTCAGTGATTAAAAATATTATTTAAATATTTCATTAATTTGACTATTAAATTAGACTAAAAGGTTATTCGTATTTTTTAACAACAAAGACCTAGAAAATATACAAGGTCTCTCTATTACCAAGTTTAAATAATTTATCAAACAAAAACTGTGTAAAAAAGGGTTATTATAATATAAATGAATACGTAGTTGATGCAATAGCCCCTGAGAATGAGGTGGTCGCTTCAAGGCTGTTTCTAAAATAAATTTTGTAAATAGTTTGTACAATTTTTCATATTGTAAAATTTACATTAAAAAGCCCCGCTGGGAAGAATTACATGTGTCTATATCAGTTTATATCGAATAAAATGTACACTCACTTTTATCACAAACTTGACAGTCAATCTAACATGAAAGGGAAAGGAAACGTTTCGTTGTGTTAAAACTATTCAAAAGCAAAGTTTGCTAAGATACTTATGGTTATGTATAAAAATATATAAAATGCATATAAGAGCTAATTCCTTTCTCTAAAATCTGCAATTTCTACGGTGTTGCATAATGAATCTTCATGGGCGGCGGCATTCACTTACCATCGGGTGAGCCGCAAGCACATAAGCCATAAAATTATAAGAAATAGAATTGGGGTTGTTTCAGAGCTACACTGTTGTGACAAATAGCAAAATTGAATTATTTGAAATAATTATATATTGATAATTATAATATAAAATAAAATAAAATAATCTCTTACTTTTTAGATACGGATAAAAATAATTTCAAATATAGGTACAATTGATCCAAAAATAAAATTAATTTCATGCTGTCAACAAGTCAACAACTTATTGAACGGCGAAAGCCCTACGCAAGTCTTCACGCAGAGAATTATAATATAAAACTGATAAAGTCAACTACGAGAATAAGAAAGGGTTTATTATATTCTCGTGTATTTTATTTTGGTAAAGATATTTTTGAAATGGTTTTTGAAACTATTCGGTGAATTTAATACGAATTCTTTTACATCCCCGGTATAAAAGTTATTAAGTGATCACTTCAGTAAACGTTTTTTAGCAAAATATAACGCTATCCCAATAATAGAAGACGTGGTAGCGATGGCGGCAACTTTGGTAGGTCCTATCCTATCGCCCCACAGCCAGCCTGAGGGTAGGCAGCTCACGGCGTGAGTTATGTCCAGGCACAGCTTGCCAGCGGTGATAGCCTGCAGGGTCAGCCTTACGTCCAAGTTCTGTCGCGCCGCCGCTCCACCGCTCTCTGAGCAAGTTTGTAGACAATCTCTACTCCACCATAGATGGCGTATTGATCGGAATGTCCTGTTAATATAATTAAAAGTTTAAGACTAAAATTCTTAATTATTTCCGGATAATTTATTAAAAAGAAGTTCTTAAGTTTTCTTTAACCATACCAATCTCTTCATTAGATTTATGATAGTCATAAGTTTCCTGCTGGACGTGGGCCACTCCTGTTATATGACCATAATGGCTTATATCCACAACCCCATGTCATCCCGTGGGTGTCGTGGGATACAAACCAGGAGATGGGCAGCAGCGTCTTCCTAATAGCAACTAAAAAACAAAAAAACTGCGGTTACCGACCCGCTGATTAAGAAGGGTAGGTTTGTGTTCAGCGGTAGACTTTGATGGGCTGTTATGATAACGATGATGATGATGATGAATCACTACGCTTGGCAGTCGGATGAGCGATCGCAGCACCAGGCGTCACACATTTTTAAAGCTGCTCCTCGACGTTGGTTTGGGTTTTTTACGTCTGGAATAAACGAGACGTCTATACTGCCAGCTATTAGAAGTTTTGAAATCTTTCTGAGCTGACCCATTCGTGCTACAACCTTAATATAGCTGCAGCATAGCTCTACCAGTTTACGTACATAAACAAAATGAACTATTAATTTGTAATATGCGGCGATGAAATCCATGGTGCTCACGTAATGTTAGATCTCCTAACTCCTGAGCTATCAGAGCTTATAATTTCCAACAATCTACGTATAGTTCCTTATAGTTATAATATATTTAATAGCTTAATATATTTAAAAGTTGGAAAGTTACTTTCATTATCGAATGTCTGCTAGCTCAAAACCAAGATTTTTGGGAAAAAAATCCCACAAACTAAAAAACAACGCATTGTTGTTGTAAATTCTGATGCATCAACATATTGTAAAGAAGTTTTTAAATGAATTTTGTATAAAAGAAATTCATAACACTTGACATAGGCAACAAGTGGTAAAATAAAAAAATTGTACAACCGACTTCAATATAAATAAAATGAGAACATCATTAATGTATTCGAAGTCAATTAAATTCACATTAAGGATAACTCAAAAATTACTAGTCAGATCTTGATAAATTTATATGGGACCACAAGAGAAGCACCAGCATTTTGTCGACAATGGCAAAAGTTTTTGAATCTGTTCTTTGCCCCTCAATACAAAGCCATTTTCAGCAATACGTCAGCGTACATCAGCATGGTTTTTTAAAATCGAAATCCACTTGCACAAACTTAGTCACATTTGTCGAAGGAATTGCTAAAGCTCTAGATAAACAGGAGGAAGTAGACGTTGTGTACACAGACTTCAGCAAGGCCTTCGACAAAATACCCCACTTACCTCTTATAGACAAACTTGCTGCCTATGGCTTTACAGGAAATTTTGCCAACTGGATTAATTCATATCTAACGAATAGACGTTTCTTAGTTGTTGCTAAAAGCTATAAGTCTGAAGCTCACAAGATAACTTCAGGAATTCCTCAAGGATCCCATTTGGGGCCAATTCTTTTTAACGTATATATCAACGATATGCCCAATAGTTTCCTTTCATCAACGCCCTATATATTTGAAAATTGCCAGAACTATTAAGTCCCAAGCTGATGTTCTCTTGTTACAACATGATTTAAATAGGTTATACAATTGGTGCTGTACAAATGGAATGGAATTAAATATAGTGTCGTAAAGCGACAGTTAAAAACTAAAGAACCTAACCTAACAACGAAACAACCAAAAAGAAAATAATTTATTTAAAATTTGTAAAGATATTTACAGTTTCTTTTATAAAAAAAAAAAGGTATGAAGGTGATGATGGGCTGTAATGATGACAGTGAATTACAATTTTTTTTTTAAAAAAGTTAATAATAAAGATAAATGAGTACTGAAACGATGTATGCACAGGCTATGCCTATGGTAGGTGCACAGCGCCTGATCTAGGTACACACAACGCTCGGAGTAGACACGCAGCGTATTGAGCAGGTACACGCAGCGCTTAAAGTAGACACACACAGCGCCCGGAGTAAGCACACACAACGCCCGGAGTAGACACACACAGCGCCCGGAGTAGACACGCAGCGTCTGGAGTAGGTCCACGCAGCGTCTGGAGTAGGTACACACAGCGTATTGAGCAGGTACACGCAGCGCTTAAAGTAGGCACACACAGCGCCCGGAGTAAGCACACACAACGCCCGGAGTAGACACACACAGCGCCCGGAGGTCTACTCCGGGCGCTGTTTGCACAACACGCAGCGTCTGGAGTAGGAACACGCAGCGTCTGGAGTAGGCACACGCAGCGCTTGAGGCAAGCACGCACAGCGGCCAAAGATAGCACGGGCACTAGTAGGTGGACGCGTAGGCGTGGCTAGGCGACGACTTCAGGAGAAGGCAGAGGCTTGCAAGATCCCGAGGCAGTGCGGATAAGGCCTTTAGGAGGTGCTTCTCGTACGAAAGCTGAAGTGAGACTCTCCTTTATTGGCCGATTGTTCGGCTTTTATACTTTTTGACGGATCTGGGATAAGAACGGGAAATTATTTAAATTAAAAGCAAATTTTTGTAAATGGCCAAGAGGAAAAGAGTATTTTTGTGGAAGTATTGAAGTAAAAACATCAGGCCGGTAACGAATTTGAATAAAAATTGCCATGACAACCAGATAAACAACGATGTCAAAACATGTCAAATTTTGGTTTTAGGCTCGTAATAGAGAAACGGCAAGATTTAAGTGAAAAATGAGATATTATTGATATAGGAAAAAAGGTAGCGCAACAGCGCGCACGAAGCCCGAAATTGCAGAGTTACGGAAAACTAAATAAAAGACCGAAAAAGGTAGACTCCATTGACACCGATTAAAAAAGTGCTGATAGCGTGAAAATACGAAGTGAAAATGATTTGTTATTGTGTTCTTATGGTTTAAAAACGTTACAGGATCCTATGGAAATAAAGGTGATGCAAAATATCCAGTTTTGAGGTGAATGCAGAAAATCAAAAACAGAATGGAAAAATAAATTTAAAATAGTGTAAAATGATATGTAAGTAGCATAACACTACATTTTCCCCCCGACCCTGGAAAATTTTTGACTCAGCAAAAATTTTGACATGTACATTCTAAAATAAACCATAAAAACACAGCTTTGCAGTAATAGACATCACCAGGCAAAATCAGATATACCATCTCTTACATTCATCATCTGCATTCAGGTAAGGGTGGAGTTCACATTCAATGACTACCACTCTAAAAGTGTGTTTTTGAAAGGACATTCAGGCTTATGCAAGGAGTTGTCATCCGCTCCTGAGTGAAGATAAAGATAAAGAAATTAATCTTAAGCAAGCTTTAGTCGCTATGACTTAAGTAAAGATTAAGAACGGCCAGAGCGGTAGGGCTAAAAGCCAGAGATCAGCAACATCACTAACGAGATGTGTCTGAAATAAAAATAAAAAGTGAAGATTAACCAACGAAAATTCGAGGTCCTAAAGCAAGATGTGTTGGAGAACACTGGATCACCAAACAAACAAACAAATTATGTGAAAATGATGGTGATATTTATACATATATACAAATTAACAGTTAATAAAAATGAAGAAAATTTATGATTTTACATCTTTTATGTGCCACTTGCCTCTAACTCCATTAGGGTCTTCAAGCACATACACTAGTGGTGACAGTTTAGCTATCACTTTGCACTTGATGAACTTAGGGGCAAGTTTAGCATCAAAGTATGCGCCGGCATTACTTAAAACATGGTTTTTACGCCAAACAGTGTCTCCCACATTAAATTCTTTAAAAGACCGGCGTAGATCATAGCGAGCGCTATTTTTAGCGTGAGCTATGTGAAGTTTAGTTTGAACTTTGTGAAAAATAGATGAGAGGAGACCAGCATTAGACGCGTAAATATCACGAGGCATAAATATCAATTCCTCGAGGTTCTGAGTTGGAGTATAGAAGGAACCACAAGGTATTGTTTCCCTACCAAAGACTAAAAAGTTTAGTAAGTTAAAGAGTAAAGCCAGTAGCTACATTTGTACTGTAGTGTTCATTGCGTACTGAATCTTAGCAAGATGGTTGTCCCAGGATCAATGGCCAAGAAGAAAGGAGTATTTTGAAGTAAAAACATCAGGCCGGTAACGATATTTGAATAAAAATTGCCATGACAACCTGATAAACAACGATGTCAAAACATGTCAAATTTTGGTTTTAGGCTCGTAATAGAGAAACGGCAAGATTTAAGTGAAAAATGAGATATTATTGATATAGGAAAAAAGGTAGCGCAACAGCGCGCACGAAGCCCGAAATTGCAGAGTTACGGAAAACTAAATAAAAGACCGAAAAAGGTAGACTCCATTGACACCGATTAAAAAAGTGCTGATAGCGTGAAAATACGAAGTGAAAATGATTTGTTATTGTGTTCTTATGGTTTAAAAACGTTACAGGATCCTATGGAAATAAAGGTGATGCAAAATATCCAGTTTTGAGGTGAATGCAGAAAATCAAAAACAGAATGGAAAAATAAATTTAAAATAGTGTAAAATGATATGTAAGTAGCATAACACTACAATAGATAAATGTTTTTTTATTAAATTTACACGCAAACATGGTAAAACTAAATCCAAATATTATATTGATGGCAAACCATTAAAAGAAGTTGATAGAATTAAGGATCTGGGAATAGGTCTAGATAACAAATTAACTTTCGTACCACATATTGAAAGCATTGTTAGGCGCTCATCTAATATGTTGGGCTTTATTATTAGAAACAGTAAAGTGTTCCAAAACTTACAGACACGTATCACTTTGCACAAAGCACTAGTACGTAGCCTTTTTGAATACTGTTGTATGGAGGCCACACTATGCCACGCACATATTAAGAATAGAACGGGTCCAAAAACGCTTTTTATGGCATCTAACTCACAAAGTTTCAAAGAAAAAGTTATCCTATCATGAAAACCTCAAACACTTTAAAATGTCCTCGTTGAATAAAAAAAAGAAGGACCCTTTTGGACCTAACATTCATTTATGAAATTTTTAATAATCAAATTGACTGCCCTCAGCTTCTAAGCCTTTTTAATTTCAGGATCCCCTTCAGGGTTCCAAGAAAACCCGTTTCTCTATTTTATCCGCCATTCCACAGGACTGTCTTAGGAAAACATTCAGCAGTTCCTAGTCTGTGTAACGCATTAAATACGTTGTTTATTAATGATCCTAAGGATGTTTTCTCTCCTAAATTTAACCAGTTTCGTGCACATTTGTTAAAAAAATCCCAGATTAATTACACCTATCTTTAACCTGTTATAACTAGTTTAAAATTAACCTTATATCAATGTAAAAGGTACTTATGTCACGTGTTAAAATAGCATGTTGTGTTTACCTGTAACTGATTGTGCATTTAGCTCATAATACAGTGTAGTTTATTATAATGTAACTACATACTTTAAGTTTCTGTAATGTAACAGTCGTTGGTAGACCAAATAAATAAAAACCAGCTTTCAAAAAAATCATCAAAATTGGTTCACCTAGAAAAAAGTTCTGAGGTAACACAATATAACTAAACGTATTTAAACATTTTTTTAAATATAGGATAGGGTGACGAACAAACGAGCACACAGTCCACCTGATGGTAAGTGGTTGCTGTGGCCTACAGACATCTACATCTATCCTCGATTACAAATCAAAATGCAGATGCGTTGTCATCCGTGAGGACTAAGATGGAATGCCTCGTTTCCAGTAAAAAGGGTCTCCGGTTCTCTATACTAACCATACGAAACACAGCAGCATTAAGCTACTATTTTACGTTGATAATATGTGAGAGCGTGGTCTTTCCCCGGTCGAGCCGATCCATTCGTGCCACAACTATACTTATAATATAACTGCAGCATGGCTCTACCACGTATAAAATACACGTAATTACAAACTGTGAGGATATGAGGCATGATTTATAGAAGTAAAGTTGAGGAGCACACAATCCACCTGACAATAAGTGGATACTGTGATCCATAGATAACTGCTTCTATTGTCAATTAAATCAAACAAGGATCAAAACGTAGACAGAGAAACCTATAGACAAATTGACGCCTTCCTTCGCATTCGCACACGAAAGAGATAGATTTATGCATACGTCTTGCATAGAAATGAGATAGAGCGGTGTGATTAATCGTCCCTTTCTCCGTGCCGGTTTTTTAGTTTAGCAAACTCTACAGTTTGCTAAACAACTTTGACAGCGTAGCGATTTAAGGAGTTTACAAGTTGGTTTAAGTGAGAAAAAAGTGTTTTGTGAGCTTAAGATTGTTGAATCTTGTTCAGTTCAGTTCTTAGAACAATCAAAATTTTTATCAAAATGTGTTTAAAAGTCATAAAGATTATTCTATAACCTAAAAATTCGTTATCGTTCTTTCTCACTCGAGGCCACGCCGATCATTAGTCTATAGGTTTCTCTGTCTACGGATCAAAAAAACATGTCCATTTGCATATTTAACACCCTATTTCTGTCTATTTCTGCCACCAAAGAGAATAAAGAGCCAGTATAAATACAGGCTGTCGTGCAAGTCATCAGCGGAGACAGCGCATCTGTAATGTTCGTTTATCACATGTTTTTTTACTTCTCGCTATTAAAAACAAAGATTTTCAAAAAATCGGGAAGTTACTGGTTTCACCCCAGTTTTCGAAAATCAAGGTTTCATCTGATCTCTTACGTTAAGAGGTCCTGCAAAACTATTCTGACTATTCCTAAGAGGATGTCACTATGTATCTATGTGCATGCGTACGTGCGTGCGTGTGTGTGTGTGTGTGTGTGTGTGTGTGTGTGTGTGTGTGTGTGTGTGAGTGTGTGAGTGTGTGTGTGTGTGTGTGTGCGTGCGTGCGTGCGTGCGTGCGTGCGTGCGTGCGTGCATGCGTGCGTGCGTGCGTGCGTGCATGCGTGCGTGCGTGCGGCGTATGTGCGTGCGTGCGTGCGTGCGTGCGTGCGTGCGTGCGTGAGTGCGTGCGTGTGTGTGTGAGCTCTCATAACTTGTGAACGGTTCGACCGATTTGAACGAACTTGGTGGCTTTCGAAAGGGTTTCACCAAATTTAGATTTTTGATACTGTTTCTACCGATTTGAACCGTTAGATTTTGAGAAATCCCAAAAAATAAAATTTTCAAAAAAATGTCTTTTTTTTAATAACCTCATAATTTTTGCTCGGGTTGTTTTTAATGTAATGAGTTAACCATTAGAACATAAAAATATTTGTCGAGCGTTTGGAGATTGAACATAGCGGGAAGTTCCAGGGATGGCCTGCTGCAGGTCCAACCGTTTTTCAGATTTTTAAATCATTGCATTGTCACCACTGATGACTACGATGGTATGACTTATTTCCTATAAAAAGTGTCTTCGGCCTCATCACTCACTTACTTTCGATGCTTATAGCTCAAGTTAAACCGGACGTTCAATCGATTGATTGAGCCGAAGTGATTTCACATGAACAAGATCTTCAGTGGCCACTATTAGGTGGACTGAAGGCTCTTTTGTAACTCTTACAAAATAAAAGCAATTGTTACAACTGCGTGGCGAGACCAATGATAGGTGTATTAGTTACTTTATATAACTTTACTATAAGCGACGATTACGTGAAATCTATTTATATATATATATATATATATATATATATATATATATATATATATACGTGTAAGTGCTTTCACAAATCAATACTTACTGTAACAAGGATATATAAAGACTGGCGGCCCAAAGCGCTGTACTAATGATGTCTAATTTGTCAGCAGTCTGCGGCGACAGTCGCAGGATGCCCACGTCGTGCAGCCAGCATGCCTTCTCCACGGGCAGGAATGCCTGGTCGACCATGTTCGCCAATACGCCCAGGAAAGCTGCCATTTTTGTTGATTCCTGTTTTTGTTTAAATGGTGTTAGTAGTATTTATTACGGTGTTTAGGGAATTTGGAGACCCTTTTTTGTGCTAACGAAGCATTCCATTTTAGTCCCCAGAGACATCAGTTAACCGAGGATAGGTACCTATAGGTGTAAATGAGCCACAGCATCCTCTTAACATCATTCTTTTTTTTAAATGATTAAATATTATGATAATATTAAATCAATAGCAATCAACGACCCCTTCATAAAATCTTTAGAATGTACAATGTTGTTCCCAATAAAAATTTGTATACAGATTTTTTTTAATTACGTAAATGTCTGATGGGTAAATAGAATTTAAAAAAATTACGACGCGCGTCGGCGGCTTGTCAGAAATTTGCTTTATTACAAAACATTATTATTTTTTCATTATGCTGCGGCCACACGCGTTATAACGATGTACGTGGCCATGTATTCGTGAATACTTCGTCACTTCGTGAGAAGTCGCAAGCACATCGCATCGGCGTCGGTAAACTCTCGCGCATCAATGCGTATTATCGCGACGAACTTACATCAGCCACAGTTTACCATCAGGTGGACTGCGAACTCGTTTGTCATCCTTATTCTTTTCTAAAATTGTATTCTGGGACCCATGGACACCTGCGACCAAGTTCCGTCAAAAAATGTTAAAACGGGTGCACTGCTGCTTGCAAGAAATAAGAACAAACATGATACCAACGCATTACGAATCTGCATTACGAACACTGCTATTAGCATAGAATACTATAATACATACATAATAGAATATGCATATCTATAATGCATAGATTAGGTAATATATGTGAATCCACAGAAATCGTAATAATAAGACAAGATTTCTGTGTGTGAATCAAATCAAGAGATATGTGTGAATCAAATTATTTTCAAAAAAGTCCCTTGTCCTCATGAGATTTTAACTCCACTGCCTCAGCTTTGCACTTACATGACGCTTTAGCACATATGAATGTATCAAAAGATTTGCAGCCACTTGAGTACTTTATTTTCGTGTTTGTTTTGTGTTTGCTGTACTTTGTTTCCTTTAGGATCAGCCCTTCATCCTCACTATATCGAATACATTGTTCGTTCGTTCCAAGTTCGCGCACAATATCCGACAGATTTCACATGAGTAGAATCTAAGACACATACATCCGATGCTTCACATAGTCGCCGTCGTCAAAGTATTCTTCGCCGATATGTGATAGTGGCTCGAGTAGTATCAAGGGCCGAAGAGGGCCCCGGTACGAGGTCGTAATCGGCCATTCTTAGGTCCGGTAAGCCAGCCAAAGTCCAAAGTAATCCAATCAAATCCAGAGCCAAAGCCTAGGTCAAACAGTAAGGATAATCAAAAAAGTCCAAAAACAGAGAAGAAGTCGTCGAAAAAACAGGGAAAACACAGCCCTTAACACAAGATAGATCATTCGCGTGATCACTAGAGAAACGAATAACGATTGACATTTGGCATTGACGGATGCCCACAAAATAGCCGTCAACACCGTTCCATTTGAAACTTTTTACACTGGTTTTTGATATCTAACCTCATAATACTAGACTAAAATGATATATTTGCGTTTCGTTATACGCAATTTTTGTGAAATTTCCTAAAAATTGAGTATAACGAATAAGCCTTCCAAACTGAAAATAATAATTAAAATCAGGTACTGGACGTCTATATAATATCAAGTAAAACAAAACTTACATGTCTTCCTATGCCATAGTTGTATGTATGGCGGATCATAGGTATGTCGTCGAAGAGTCGCAGCATCATCCTGGCGTTGGACAGCCGAGAGCCCGCCGCTTGCCACGGTTTCTCGCCTTTGATACATCCGTATAACTTGAATGCATAGCATGTTAAACGGACAACCTATAAAGAAAAACATTTTTGAACAATCAAAGAACAATGGCCCTCATTTGGACTAGGAAAAAACATTAATTGTTACCAACATGAAACTTTCACCAAGTGTAGAAGCTTGTCATATAAGTATCATCAGTTTATTTTTAAAACCCAGGAAAACATAAATAATCATCTTTAAAAAATATAACATCCATAATTATTTACGTTCCTAAACAAAGAGTATATGTTTTACTAGAGAAGTACATAGGTATCAAAGAGTATATAATCTAATAAAAAGTACTGTGATATAATCACTACTCATCTACTTTCACCACACCTTCAGGTGGACAGTGTGCTCGTTTGTCACCCTTATCTTATAAAAAAAAACATGAAACGACATAATATGTTTCATTAAGTTACATTAGATTTTGACAGTCCAAGTATATTAGGAGTAGCCATTGTTCTTTCAACAAGTTCTATGTTGCTTTAAATTAGTCTTTACGCTATTACTTTCTTGTAGTACTTGCACTATTACTGCAGTATTTATTGTGTTACTTGTATTATCTTTATCTCGTATATCTACCAGATAGAATAAAATTATAAAGATGCCTTGTATAACAGTGCAAGCTTAAAAAGAATAAAATTCCAATGGTATCTTATTAAATTATCACTATCGTAGCAGCCTTTCCAAAGTTTACTACTGAACATAAGCTTCCCCATAGTTTACCTCAGGCAGCAGCAGGCAGGTTGGTAACCACAGTTTTTTTATTTATAGACATTATTAGTAAGACACTGCTGCCCATCTACCAGTTTATGGAAAGCATCTTTTTTGTATCAGAAGGAATAAGTGTTAGGAGGTTATTTTTTGAAGACATTGAAATTGTGACACAAAAAATTAAACACATTGATAAACTAGTTTTTCAAAATGTGGTAAGTTGCACACAATTTGTGGCATGCAATTTTGTGAAATTTACTTGCATGATTAGCTAGTCAAGCTCATGCCACTTCTAGCATGGTTATCCCTAGGAGAATTTATTTAAAAAAAAACATTATTGTTAGATATTGCAGAGGAATGGTAATAATCACATTCTTCTTTGCCCAATTTGCATAAACCCTTCACGCAGTTCATTGCAATGTTTTCCTTCAATAATGATCTTAATTGATTTACAATAAATATAAACACTTAAGTTTACGATTGACGAATCTGCTATTTGAATAATAAATGTGTTTAAACTATTTTTAATTTACCTTTAAGATTATATTTTTTATTTTATATTGAGAAAAGCAAAAATACATCATTGGAAAATTTAATGGTTCAGCTTTCCATTGACATCTGTCGAGTTGGGGGTTGATGTTTTTTACAGAAAGGTAACATTATACTAATTATTATAAGTACATTATATTAATTATTATAAGCACACACGCAAAGTTTCAACATTCGGAGACGCGTACTTGTCGCGTACGCGTAATTGAGAAAAAAATATTGAAAATGAATATTTTTGCAATATTTATGTCAATTCCTAACACAGTTAATATCTAATTCTCACAATTGAATATTTCATTTTATGTACGGTTAAGTTGTCATATGTTGGGTAACATTTATATAATTTATATAAATTTACATATTTTATATATTTTGTATGTACTCATTTCAATAGTTTTTGTGCATGCACATTTAACAGTTTGTATTTAAATTACAGAATTATTTTCATTACAAGCTATTGAAATTAAAATGTGTAGTGTTTATCGTCTTTTGCCAGCTTGTGGAGCAAAACATAAAACTGATGTTTTCGAAGAATTAATAAATGCAATTCAATATGTGTATAAAATTGATTAATAAATTATTAATTATATTTGATTTGTTTTATTTTAGCAGTACCTATTAGGGCAAATAACAAATGAAATAGGTTAGGTTCAACTTATATCAAAGAACTGAATTGATTGACCATGACTGGTACTATTATGGTGAGTCTGTCCCATGTTTTTAGAGTCAGATTTGCGAAGGGAGAGCAGCCTCCGCCTCCTGTAACAAATCGTAGGCATCGGATAAGCCGGAGCGGCAGAAGCTGGTCGCCGAAGGCAATCAACAAGCCAAAGCTGTGGAGGCGAAGATGGATGCCTGCAATTTATTACACATACACATTGAGGCTGCTCCTCCTGCAGCCCCGGAGACACTGCAGTCTCAAAATAGATACAGAAATCCCCGACTAAGTCTCCCTATTTTTTTCTGATGAAGGGGGTAGCTCCTTCCATATAGGGGAACTCCCTTCCCTTCATGGCGTCTCCCTGGATTTTTACACTTAATATTAATCCATAATATGAGGAAAATTTCCTCAGAATTAAAAATGAAAAAAACTCAAAAGGAAACCCCTTTTCGAGTTTTTTTTCGGAACTTTTCCTTTTAAGGGGGAGTAGTATACCTCCCCCACCCTCAATTCGATGGACGTCAATGGAAATTCGTACTAAACAAACTGCTTTAGTGCATTATAAAAATAAAAATCATAAAAACAGTATTACAAAAGTGATAAAGAAAGTTACAGAATGTCATTCAGTATACTTCAGTCACTAGATATGTTGTTGTACAAGAGCTATTATACTCAAAAATATCATGTAAAAGGTAGCTCTTTTGTATAAAAGATAGATATTCTTATAACGACCAACCAAAAAGTAGTAGGTATTTTAATATCACGTTTCAGTTTCGATTTTAATTTTTTTTTATTTAGGTATATACCAAGGAATCTAACCGGAAGAAATGACAAGTTTTTTTAAATAGCAAGGTCATATTGTTTTTCCGTATACTTTACCTTGTCTCTTCCATTATAACTGTCCAAAAGTTCACAAATATCTTCCACTACTGAAGACATTATTATAAAAAAAGGTTTCTTTATCAACTTTTACACCGATATTTTAAAATTTATTTAGACCAATTGAAGCTAGCGTCCGGCAACTCAGATTTATAATCGATACTATTAGACTATTACATTTCTCCATACCGCGCGAAAACCTAGTAGACCTTGATTTCGAAAGCAATCATTATGAGCTAAGTAAACTGTGCAAACAGCTGAGTAAAAGGCTCTGTCGAATGACAAGTTGACAAGTTGACAAGACTGATGACCATAGATTACTGTGTATAAACTAGAGACTTATGAGCTTATGACATTATTATTTATCACTTGTCAATGCTGTCAATATGGAGGGAGTAATAGTGTTCTGTGATATGGAGCTTTGAGTATTCAACCGACTGGAGAGGCCATGCGCGTTAATTCCTAAACAAAAATTCTGTCACCATCAGGGGGGGCGCAAGAAAACCACACAACTATATACTTAACTACAAATGCAAAATTAAATCGCGTCGCTATAAACGCAAACTACAGCATTTGTGTTTGTGTTCATCGCGTTTACGCATACCATCAAATTGTACACGTCGACTGATGTCGACTGACACACTGATGGCTAGACGTGGGCGTTATTTCACGTCACTAGATACAGTAACTGGCTACGCGGCATGTAACCGAATCACTAGTTTCGAGTCATGTTAAAAGTAGTGATTTTTGTAAATGCGTGATTATGATTACTGTCGGTCGGTCAAGCGCAAAGCGCACATGTGGCATACAACAATAAACAAAATATCGTAAGTAACAGTATTATTGTAAGTTTAAATTTCATACGTAAGACTATAGACTTAGACAATAAAATAGAGTAATCTCTGTTTGTAAATAATTTCAACGGTTTGCGATTCCGGGAAGCGAGTCACATAGAAATTAACTAAAATAATTTTTCAAACATTTTTGAAGGATTCATTAACTCGTTTATTCATAAAATTAAAATAAAACTAAAAAATGTGTATAAAAATTTAAATGTTTATAATATTATAAAACTTAAAAACTGTGTGTAAATAGCCAAACAAACAAATTAATTGTACAGTGCAAATAAAAGTGCGAAAACAAATGATGGTGAAAACGTTGAAAAAGTGTAAATAAACTGTAAATATCAATAAGCATTGTATAAACAATCAAATTGACTTTTAAATATGCCTGCATTAATAATTTTATGAAAATCTTAGTGTCATAGCAAACGCAAATCAATCATAAATACATTTAATGCAGTCAGACCTAAACCTGAATAAAGTATGAAGGGAAGTTAATTTATTCATTTAACAGTAATCAGTTACAAACACAGATTGTGATTAAATTTATTTTCGTTTCGTGTGTAACTGTATAGTTGGTGGTGATATTTATGCAAACAATCACAGTAGCCGAATGAAAATAGCCAGTTACAAAAATCACTAGTTTTGAAACAGGTGACGCCGATCAAGTCACTGGTTTCGTTACGTTTCTTGAAAATGACGTAACGACCCACGTCTACTGATGGCGCTGTCTAAATGCGTAAGCAACGTAAGGCGTGGACTATGTCGATATTTTTTATCGATAAACAAATCACCATAGTCCTCATAAGTTTTTATTTGATTATAAGTAATACATAGATAAATAATACCAAGGTGTTATTTGACATTCTTTTTTTAACGTATTTAGAAATGTTCTTCGGAAAAAAAACTAAGAAATTATTGAAAATAAGTTTATTATTTTGCTACAGGTTTATTTTACATTATGCAGGATAAAACTTAAAACATTTAACAAATCGAAATAGGTTTAGCTAACTATTTTAAAAATCAGATTTTTTGAAAAGAAAAGTCCTATCAGTTTATCGTCTTAGATGGTGTTAACCAAGTTTTTGTTTTTATTATAAAGCTTCAATCACAAAACCACTAATTAAAAATAGTTGTTGATTTTCAAGAGTTATTAAAGGAACTGTCTGGAAAATATTTAATAAATTAGGAAAACAAAAAAGTTTTATACTATGTAATAGTTTCACAAAGAGAACTTTAAGCAGACAGCTGCTTAAAAATAAAACGTGACATCCACCTAGGGCTAAGTATTCCCCAGAAAGATGTTTTGCTTTAACTTTACATTACTATTCACCGAAAGCTTAACAATATGTGCGAAATATCAAAAGTTTTGAAATTGGTCTGCCTTCATCACATACTACAACAAAGTATGGGCTGATGATTTGTTAAATGTTTTAAGTTTTATCCTGCATAATGTAAAATAAACCTGTAGCAAAATAATAAACTTATTTTCAATAATTTCTAAGTTTTTGTCTTGAATTTCTTAGTAGTACAGACAGTACCTGTCAATGTCATACTTTATGGGCATGCACTAATTAGATCTGCATGCTCATAAAGTATGCCATTGACAGGTACTGTCTATACTACTAAGAAATTCAAGACAAAAACTTAGAAATTATTGAAAATAAGTTTATTATTTGGCTACAGGTTTATTTTAAAATTCAGGACTTCATAGGCGTGATTTTTACTGACAGCTGTCGCAGAGATCAAGCTATCTTTTATGAACTATAGTAGTACAGACAGTACCTATCAATGTCATACTTTTTGGGCATGCACTAATTAGGTCGGCATGCCCATAAAGTATGACATTGACAGGTACTGTCTGTACTACTAAAAAATTCAGGACTTCATAGGCGTGATTTTACTGACAGCTGTCGCAGAGATCAAGCTATCTTTTATGAACTATAGTAGTACAGACAGTACGTGTCAATGTCATACTTTATGGGCATGCACTAATTAGGTCGGCATGTCCATAAAGTATGACATTGACAGGTACTGTCTGTACTACTAAGAAATTCAGGACTTCATAAGCGTGATTTTACTGACAGCTGTCGCAGAGACCATACTATCTTTTATGAACTATAGTGATGCCAACCTATAGTTCATAAAAGATACCTTGATCTCTGCGACAGCTGTCAGTAAAAATCACGCCTATGAAGTCCTGAATTTCTTAGTAGTACAGACAGCTTTGACTAGAGAAAAAAGAAAGGACATGACATACCTACGAAAAAAACGTGTTTACCTAAACTGAGTCTGGTACAAAGATGGCGGCTTGACGTAGTGCTGCGCACTATACTAAATATCGACAACGTGGCACTTATTTAGAAAAAGATTCTTTCGTGTGATCCGTCTCAAACACACGTGTGTTCTTAGATAGGTTTTTTTAAATCAATATGACGGATTTATGGCGCCAAATTGTAAGTCCTTAATTTTTTTATTCAACCTTTCGATAGGGGTATCAAAATAAAGGAAATTAAAAGGAGATTACTGAAACATATTATAAGTTATACCTATGTTTTCAGTTCATTACTTTTAAGCAGTCGTTTTTGTTTTGTTTTTTTAATGTAACTATATATAATTAATGTTACAATTATTTCCCTGTAATTACTTAACAAGAAATACTAATTAAAGATTTTTTGTTTGTTTGTTAGACAATAAATTAGGCTCAGTCATTATACTCACACTAATCAAACGATAATAATTGCAAAAGTTTGAATGTTTGTTCCTCAATCACGCCAAAAGTATCAGACCAGTTTGAATATAAAAATTTGGCACACACATAGTTTATTACCTGAATTAACATGTAGAACACTTTTTATCCCGATTAGAGGTCCCGAGGAATAGAATAAGAAATACCGTAATAATCGAATTCCACGAGAGAAACATATGAAAATAACACACTCACCTCACTAAAGTCGCAATGACAACAGATATAGTTGTCATTGACTGTGACAAAACATGGCGCCCGGCCGCAGCGAAAAAATTTTTGCCATATTCGGTACTGATAAAACTACTGTTGTCTTTTTTTACATACGAATATACTCATAAGCTAAAAAGAGACGCCGATATTTCGTTACATTCCTACTACTAATGATCTTAATGTCATGTCCTTTCTTTCTTCTCTAGTCGAAGACAGACAGTGCCTGTCAATGCCATACTTTATGGGCATGCCGACCTAATTAGTGCATGGCCAAAAAGTATGACATTGACAGGTTCTGTCTGTACTACTAAGAAATTCAGGACTTCATAGGCGTGATTTTTACTGACAGCTGTCGCAGAGATCAAGCTATCTTTTACGAACCATAGTGCTTTCGGCGCTATATCTAACGCTTTTTAGGCTCTGTCAACGCTCAACAAACAAATATAGCGCTTAGCGCCCAATTAGCGCTTTTTAAATAATATCCCTCTTCTTTGAAATATCAATATGTATTGGATCCTTACATATGAAATTAGCGTTTTGTCGTACTCACCACTTTGATCTGTAATATCATTTCATCATCTGTCATTCATTTGTTTTCTCCTCGTAATTTTTTTCTTTGGCGTCGCTTATTACCACACAATGGAAAACATAAAATATCGGTATATTTACGAGTACGAGTTCTACCTTGTCACCAGTGCTGCAGAAATAGCTCGAAGGATTAATGATGTGTACGTTGCTGGTATCGCAAAAGAAAGCACAGTACGTTTTTGGTTTCAACGTTTTCGTTCTTGAAATTTCAACCTTCAGAACCAATTTCGTGGACGGCCGGAGACCAAAGTGGAAAATGAAGAATTAAAGGCTATTGTACAAGCGGGTCTATCACAAAGCCCTTCAGAGATAGCTGCAGGTGGGGTAAGTGATAAAACTATATTAATCCACTTGAAGCAAATATGGAAAGTAAAAAAACTTGAACGATGGGTACCTCATGAATTGAGTGAATCGAACTTGTAAACACGCGTCGACTGCTGTGTTACTTTGCTCAACCGATACAAAAATGAAAGGATTTTAAATCGAATCTCTCGATACTGTACGATAATCAGAAGCGCTCATCGTAATGGCTGAACCTTGCAGACCCAGCCAAATCCTACCCTAAACGAAAATTGACTCAGAAAAAGTTACTTGTGAGTGTTTGGTGGACGAGCGCCAGTGTCGTTCACTACAGCTTTCTAAAATTTAGCCAAACGATTACGGCAGATAGGTATCTATTGTTAGCAACTGCAAACCATGAAGGAAGAACAAGCTGCTAAGCAACCGAGATTGGTCAAAGTTAAATCGCTCTGGGCCACCGCCGTTTCACGACAATGCAAGACCACACACTGCACAACAAACAACCACTAGGTTAGATGAGCTACAATTGAAATGTCTGCGACATCCACCGTACTCACCGGACCTTGCTCCAACAGATTACCATTTTTTCCGGAATTTGGACAACTTCTTACAAGGAAAAAAATTCAACTCCGATGCGGTAGTCCAAATTGCCTTCAAAGAGTTTATTGATTCTCGCCCCCATGGTTTTTTAGTAAAATGATCAATGAACTACCTATGAGATGGCAAAAGTACATAGATAAAAAATGTGCGTACTTTGAATTATTAAATATATTTTACAAAAAAAAAATGACTTTATATTCCTCCAGTATAAAACGTCAATTTCATACGTAAGGACCTGCTAACTGAACCTAATTATTCAAAATAAATAAAAAAAGCATCCAAAACCACATAAAATAAAAATATGTATTATTTGACAACATTCTATCGAAATTCTCTAATAATAATGAAAAAAATATCTCTAATAATAATGAATTCTATCGAAAATCTCAATAAATAATGTTGAAGATTATTAGAATCAGTATCATATCCTCGTCACAATTTTGAAAAACAATTGGCTCCGTCTTCTGACTTTGAAAAAATCGATATTGCGATAAATTAACTTAACTGTAAAATTGATTAAAACTACTTTTACGGATTTTATCGCGTTTTATTTATATTAATTTTAATACCCGACGTTTCGGGTGCTTTCCAGCACCCATGGTCACGGGGGACTGAGGTGACTGACGTCCCGATGTCAAAGTTAACCCGAAGTACCTTCAGCTTTTTAATTATTGTCTTTGGTCTTAGACACCAATGACCATGGTGTGACCATGGGTAAATAAAACGCGATAAAATCCGTAAAAGTAGTTTTAATCAATGTATAGTGTTCGCGTAAATATAAGAAATCATTAACTGTAAAATTTATAAAAGAGTTACAAGAGAGATTGCCCAAGAATTTTCACATATTAAAAAAATTAAGATTGTTACGAGCTTGAGGTTCATTACAATAAAAATTGCCGATAAAATTACCTAAATTATCACTTTAATTTTCTTCGCTTGTCTCGCCGAATTCAATACTTTCCCGATCGCGTATTGCAGCGACTTTTTATAGGGCTATTCCACGAAAACATCCAGAATATTCCAGAATATTCGAGTAAATACGCGCGCCAACCGACCAAGCGCAGAAAGATCGAATGTAGAGCTTCTAGGAAGTTTAGTTCTTCAATTTGATACTAGATGGCGCTGTCGGTTAAAAATTAGTCATGTCATTTTCTGGAAAGCTCTCTCCTCGCTCTGTTACCCGACACTAGATGGCGCTGGTGCCATGAGATGAGATGTCAACTTAGCCGCGCAACACTGCCCCCTCCTAAGACATGCTCGTCCCGAGCATTATCGGCCCCATAATAACGCGCCAGGCGATCCACATGGACGATCTTAGGAGTCCCTCTTGCGCCTTTCCGTATCCGGTAGGTTACATCGTTGATCCTGGTCACAATCCGGTACGGGCCGTCCCATTTAGCTTGAAGCTTAGGAGATTTCCCTTTGCTGCGGACTGGATTGTGCAACCACACTAGCGAACCTTCGTCGAACCCTTTATTGTTCATTTTGCGGTCATACCGGGTTTTCATCTTTTCAGACATTTGCTGGCCCGATTGTCTGACGTGCTCGTAAATGTCATTCATTTTGTTCCGCAAGTCATTTGCATAATCGGTTATACTGCGTGGGGCATCAGGTGGTATCCCGGTGATCAGGTCTGCAGGCAGCCGTAATTCTCTCCCAAAGTTTGCGAAAGCTGGTGTCACTGATGTACTTTCGTGAACAGCGCTTCGATATGACAACAAAAACGGTTGTATGTGCTTGTCCCAATCTCGTTGCCGATTGTCTACAACTATTGCTAGGTACCTCTCCAATGCCTGATTAAATCGTTCTACCATTCCATCCGATTGCGGGTGATAAGAAGTCGTTCTTGTTTTATGAGTACCCATAACTCGGCAAGTTTCCCGGAATATTTGAGACTCAAAATTCCTTCCTTGATCGCTGTGAATCTCTAAAGGTACTCCAAAACGACAGAAGACTTCATGAACTAGTTTATCTGCAACTGTTGAAGCTTCTTGATTTGGAATGGCGAAGACTTCTGGCCACTTAGTGAAGTAATCCATCACAACCATGAAATACTTGTTACCGCTTTCACTCTCCGGAAACGGCCCCGCCACGTCAATGGCTATTCTTTCCCATGGTGCACCAACATTGTACAACTTCAATGCACCTGTACTACGAGTCTGAGGTCCCTTTACAGCCGCACAACTTGTACATATGCGACACCAGTCCTCGATATCGTTTCGACAGTGGACTCAGTAAAACCGTTCTCGGATCTTCAGTAGACTTCGTTTAACTCTCAGATGACCTCCTTAATAATCATTATGGTACAGCTGTAATACATCCGGTACTTTATCTTTAGGGACAACCATTTGCAAATGACAGCTGTCTCCTCGAACACTTTCCCATTTACGGCACAGAACTCCATCCTGAAGCAACAAGTTGTCCCACTGGGCCCAATAGCTCTTAGTGGTCGAACTCATAGGCTAAGACGTCGCTCCACTTGGGCTTGGGAGCACTGGCCTTCATCCATTCCAGAATCGGCTCGATGTCCGGATCTTCCTGCTGTACACGTTGTAAGCTGTCTTTCCACTAGTTGCTGAGGTGGTCTGCCCTCAGCATCCTCACGGATACCACTTCCTTACTCTCTTGCCTAGTACAGTGTTTGCAATCTTTAGGACAAGGTCTTCTTGACAATGCATCTGCGTTGCCATGAGATTTCCCGCTGCGATGTTCGATCTCAAAGTCATATTCCTGCAGTAGTTCAATCCACTTCGCAACTTGTCCTTCTGGATTTTTAAACTGCAATAGCCATTTTAGTGCAGCATGGTCAGTTCGTAAGTGAAATTTCCGCCCCAGAAGATATTTGCTAAAATGCTGCAACGACTTTACCACAGCTAGCAATTCGCGTCTTGTGACACAATAGTTCCTTTCCGGTTTTGACAATGACTTGCTGAAGTACGCTATCACGACCTCTTGGTCACCATTCCGTTGAGACAACACACCGCCAAGTCCTATATCACTTGCGTCTGTGTCAACTATAAATTCTTTGCTTGCATCAGGGTATCCCAAAATAGGTGTTTTGCACAGACGGTCCTTGAGCTCCTGGAATGCGATATTTCAACTTTCATCCCAGCAGAAATGTCGCTTCTTCTCGGTTAGCTTGTGCAGAGGGTTGGCTATATCTGCAAAGTTCTTTACAAATCGCCGATAATAGGAGCACAAACCCAAAAATGCTCTTACCTGCGTCTTGTCTTTTGGAACCGGTTAATCCTTGACAGCGGCGATTTTCTCCGGATCCAAACGGATACCTTCTTCCGACACTACATACCCTAAAAAGTTGACTTGCCGTTTGAATAGTGAACATTTCTTCGGACTCAACTTGAGGTTGGCACTCTGAATCTTCATGAGCACGCGTTCCAGGTTCTGAAGGTGTTCCTCAAACGTACGGCCCACGATGATGATGTCATCCAAGTAGACCAGACAGGCATTGCCAATTAGCCCAGTAAGTACAAGCTCCATCAGCCTTTCAAACGTTGCTGGAGCATTGCACAACCCAAACGGCATTACTTTGAACTGCCACAGACCCTTTCCCGTCGAGAACGCAGTTTTCTCCTTGTCCTTAGGGTCAATTTCAACTTGCCAGTAGCCACTTTTTAGATCCAGCGTGCTAAACCATTTTACTCCTGTAAGCATGTCCAGCGTGTCATCAATTCTTGGCAAGGGATAGCTGTCCTTCTTTGTAACGTCGTTCAGTCGGCGGTAATCAACACAGAACCGCATGCTGCTATCCTTCTTCTTTACCAGCACCGCGGGTGAACACCATGGACTAGATTAAGGTTGTTATTGAACCTTCATCTAGTCCATGTTGTTCACCCGTGGTGCCATCCTTCACCATTCCCTCAATCATGGTTTCCACTTCCTTTTCACGTGCTACCGGTAATCTTCTTGGCCGCTGACGGATAGGCAATTCCTCTCCTGTGTTTATTTTGTGTTGAACTAAGCCAGTCATTCCTATGTCAGCATCGTTTGACGAGAATACATCGGCGTACTTGAGTAACAACTTCTTCGCCTTGACCAATTCGTTCGGAGAGAGAACACTGCGACAGTCTTCCAAAAGTGTGGTCACTCTCGTTTCTGTATCCTCGCTGGGAGTCCCACTCGATGTATATTGGCACCGACGTAACCAATCCACTTCCTCACAAGTACTAACCAGTGTGCCTTTTTCTATAATCTGTTCCTGGTCACAAAGGTTCAGCACACGTAATCCTGAGATGTCAGTGATTCTGACCAAGATTCGAGCTACTTTCCATGGAAGGTCATTGTTTACCCTTTCCACAAGTACACAACGGTGAGCTTGCCCAGCGTTTCGGGGAAGACTAACCGGAACAATCGTTTCCGATCTCGGCGGAAGAACAATCTTCTTAATGCTGTACATGTTCCCTGGTAACGCACCTTCCATAAAAATTCCTCCTGTCATGTCCACATTTCAAAACAACTTGCTTAACGTCGATCTCAACAATTATTCCTCATAAAGTCTAGGCCTAGGATGCAGTCGTCCATTATATTAGCCACGATGACATTATGCAGGTAGATCACGTTGCCTAGCTTCAACTCCATCTTCTTCTCTCCACGGACGGGTATACGCTGATCGGTGGCTGTTACCAAATTAATGCGTTCTCGGTTGTATGCGGAGTTCCCAAGGAACTGACTTATAAGTTGGGAACTAACAACCGTACGAGAGGCTCCAGTGTCTATGGTCAGTTTACACGGCACTCCGTTGACCTCGCCCTTGATGATTAGACTGTTCCCATCATGGGTTTGTGAGATCGAGATCCTTGGGGCTCTTTTAACATCAGCCAGCACCCGTCCCGCAGTTCTGGCTTTTACTCGTTTCCCTGCTGCTGCTGGGCGGTGCTGTTGGCCACACTACCCTCCTGAGATCGTTCACCTTCCCTTTCTAGAGTTCGCTTAGGGCAGTTGGATCAAAGATACCCCTTTTTCCCACAGCCATAGCACCTAGGGCTGTATCCTTTGTTGCGGTCGCGTACTTTAGCTGCTGCAACCTCCCTGATGCGATGGGGATGATGATCCTGCCGCACGGCTTCCACCCTCAGTGCATGGGCCAAGGCGTCTTTAAGCGTTTCGTGGTGCCCGAGCCTGACAGCAGCTCTGACTTCCAGGTCGCGGATGCCGTCGATGAATGTCTGCACCAAGTTCCCTTCAATGAGCGCAGGTACAGACTGGTATGCTTTTCGCACCAGCTTCTCCACCTCTACAGCCCATTGCTGCAGGTTTTCGTTGCTTCTAGAAACTTCTACAAGTATCAAATTGAAAAACTTAAACTTCTAGAAAGTTCAGTTCTTCAATTTGATACTAGATGGCGCTGTCGGAAAAAATAGTCATGTCATTTTCTGGAAAGCTCTCTCCCCGCTCTGTTACCCGACACTAGATGGCGCTGGTGCCATGAGATGAGATGTCAACTTAGCCGTGCAACAATATAATAATGTTTCTGAAACAATAAAGTCAAACGAAGGGTTGGAAGTTTCGTGTCATTCATTTAGCTGGAAGTTTTGGCGTAAGTGCAGATGAGATAAATAAAATCGTGGGTCAGTTGCGCAATATAATATCTGAGACATGAATAATCACAAATACAATACATTAATACAATTTTGGACGGAAATTAAAGAGTGCAAAGATGCTGGTGGTAACAATCCATTTCAAGAATTGGCAGAATTTGCTTTTCATGTTTTTGTTTTATCATACTCGAAATCTGACATCGAAATGGTTTTCAGTCCAATGAACATAATTAAATCAAAGTTACGAAACCGTGTAAATCTTAATGCACTCCATTTTATATGTATATTAGAAATGGCTTGAAAAATTTTACTTTATAATTTAGCGCCTTTTTTGAAAAATATCCAAATCTAGCGCGTTTTTGAAGTCAATTCGGCGCGTTTTCAGGTATACAAAAAGTACTCTGTGCGCGTTTTCTTTAAAGAGTGTTGGCAACACTAGTTGTCTCTTTCAACATTCAAAAAACTTTGGGTAGGTATGTTCCGAAATACAACTCAGTACACTGGAAATGCAAATGACGTTATCAATTGACACTATATTGTACTGGCGTGCCACCGCCATATTGCGTCGGATATCCGGCCACAATAAAACAATTTTAAATTGTGTGTGCGCTGAATGAAGCATGCCAGAATTTGTTTTTATTTATTCAAATACAAAAATTATAGGATAATTGCTGGTATCTTCATTAGGAAGATAAAATGATTTTTGGAGCACCAAATGACAAAATAATCGCCAACACTTTTCCAATATGGCGAAAATGTATGACGTCATATACTTTCCTATCTTAGACAGAGAAACCTATAGACTAATGATTAGCGTGGCTTAGAGTAAGTAAGGACGATAACGCAGTTTTAGGTTATACAATAATCTTTATGACTTTTAAAATTATTTAGATAAAATTTTTAATTGTTCTAAGAACTTAAAAGGACAAAATTCACCAATCTAAAGCTCACAAAACACTTTTTTCTTACTTAAACCAACTTGTAAACTCCTTAGAGTGCTACGAACCGTCAAAGTTGTTTCGCAAAGTGTAGTTTGCTAAACAAAAAAACCGGCACGGAGAAAGGGACAAACATTCACACCGCTCTATCTCATTTCTATGCAAGACGTATGCATAAATCTATCTTTTTCGTGTGCGAATGCGAAAGAAGGCGTCAATTTGTCTATAGGTTTCTCTGTCTACGTTCGAACATAACCGTTCATAACGTTTCCTATATTTTGGAACGAATCATCAGTATAGCGTCGATTCATGACGTTGATTCTACTCTATGGAATACATAGAGTAGAGTAATATTGCGTCATTCGCCTTCGACAGTGTACTGAGTTGTATTTCGGAACATACTCTATGTATATATAAAACAAATATTTAGGGTATGTTCCGATATACAACGCAGTGTACTGTCCAATGCAAATGACGTCATGAATCGACGCTATACTGGTGATTCGTTCCAAAACATTGGACAGTATATGACGTCATACTTTTGCGCCATTTGGAAAAGTGTTGGCGATTATTTTGTCATTTTGTGCTCCAAAAATCATTATATCCTCCTAGTGGATATACCATCAATTATTCTATAATTTTTTGTATTTGAATAAATAGAAACAAATTCTGGCATGCTTCATTCGGCACACTCAATTAAAAATTGTTTTATTATGGCCGGATATCCGACACTATATGGCGGCGGCACGCTAGTACCTAGTACAATAAAGTGTCAAATGATACGTCATTTGCATTGGACAGTACACTGCGTTGTATTTCGGAACATACCCTTATTGTTTACATACATACATTTTCAATTTACTAAAAACGTACCTAATAGCTTTTAAGCTGTTTTTGTAATAAAAATCCAATAGTTTATCTCGTCTTTAGTTTTTTCTTAGTTTTATTTATATACTGAAAGGTTAAAATTTTATGTGAAAATGAATGTTTTCACGGTAAAAGATATTCCAGATTTCTCCAAAAAAGAACGAATTGTAGTAATTGGTGTAATTGGAAAATCACCTTATCGTTATCCTAATAAAGCTGCTCCACTTTTACCAAGTACTAAATGTGAAGAAGTAAGTATTATCAAACAATATATTCATGATCAGTAAGTTCATAACTGTGTAGTAGCGGAGTAAGAATATCCACTACTCTGTATCGTCCCGTGGTTGTCGTAAGAGGCGACAGAGCGAAACCGAAACAAGGGATGGGCAGCAGGATCTTTCCGATATAAATTCAAAAATATTACTGCAGTTGCCATCTGCCTACCAGGTGTGCCAACTTTGGTGAAACTTCCCTTATGAGGCAATCTATGGGGGTGACCGACCGACCCGACTTCAAAAAAGGAGGTTCTCAATCCAACTATTTTTTTTTTAATTTTTATGTGTGTTACCTGAAAACTTTTTTTTATAGATAAACCGATTTCAATTATTCTTTTTTTATTTCAAAGCCGGTGCTTCTCATGTAGTCCCATATAAATTTGATTAAGATTTGACCAATAGTTTTTGAGTTAACCTTAATAATGCATATTTATTTGATTTCAACTACATTGATGTTCTCTTTTTATTTATGTTGAAGTTGTTTGTACAATTTTTTTATTTTTCTACATATATTTAATTTCTTTTTAATTGAATGGGAGTGATAAGCACATATAACTAGTGCTGTATCCCATATACATGCAACTCTATCCTCAATATAGAATCAAAATGTAGATGCATTGTCACCCGTGAAGACTTAGATGGAATGTCTCATTTCCATTAAAAAGGGTCTTTGGTTTTTTACACTCGCCATATGAAATGAAACAGCATTAAGGTGAGCTATTTTATGCTGGTATTCAGTAAGAATGTGGTCTTACTCTTATCGAGCCAACCTATTTGTGCTACAACCATAATATAGCTACAGCGTGGGTCTAGCACATATATGACTTACATTCATCCATAGACTTTTGTAGGCTGTAATTGATGTTGAATGGGATGTTGGAATCTTTAGACAACCATTCAAAAACACATCAAATTAAGTATTGCTGTCTCATTGTTTCTCTTCCTCTCTTTGTCCTTTAAATTATAGCAGTGAGTGACATCTTCATTATTTTAACACCAATATTACAGAATGGTATTGAATGTCATTGGGATGAACGAAGGAGTATTTTATTCCTGCATGCCATCACATATCTGGATACGAGACAACTGACCTCACTGGTGGCCCAACTTGATGAGAATTCAAAGAGCTCAGTGAAGGATGCTGATGCAGCACATTGGTTGGTGGCAGCTGGAGAGCTAGCAATAGAGTCATGCAGATTGATGGCATTAATGTTCCACTTATGTCACATTGTTGTGCTCTCTCTGCCGACACCTGTGTTTGATCTGGGCTACTTACAGATTTTTGAAGCTATTGATGGCTACAGGTAATTTGATCAGTTTTTGAATTTGAAATGAATATTCCTTTTAAGGTTTTTGAAGTTACTTTTGTGAATACCTTAGAAATAGATGTCTTATGATTTCTTAATTTTATGCAAACACTAGATATTTAAATGAAACTAAATTTTACAGATTTTACTGGGTATGTTAACTTTGTTGGCATCGACATCTCAATGTCATAGTTAACTACAGCTAACACCTCAGTCCCCCTTATGATCATGGTTGCTGTAAAGTGCTTGAAACCTCGGAAACTTAAAATAAGTATATGCGATAGGATCTGTAAAACTTAGTCTTATTTAAGTACATGTCTAGTTGTGGAGATTAGAAGCTTGTTACAAATTTATTCTAAAATATATTGCTGGAGTTGATAGGAACTGTATAATAATTAATAACTTATTAAATTGAATGGCTCAGATCATGAAGTCTATAAAAATAATGAGTGATAATTTAAAATATTTTTAATTTTTTACTTGGTAGGTCATGCTGCAGCTATGTTATAGTTGTAACATGAACGGGTCGGCGCGACTGGGGCAGGACCACGCTTTCACATAATACCAGCATAAAATAGCAGCATAATGCTGCTTGTTTCGTATGGTGAGTGTAGAGAACCAAAGATCCTTTTTAATGGAATTGAGGCATTCCATCTTAATCCTCAGGGGTGACAATGCATTTACATTTTGATTCTAAATTGAGGATAAATGTGGATGTCTATGGGCCACAGGATCCACTTACCATCAGGTGGACTGTGTGCTCGTTTGTTACCCAACGTTATAAAAAAATTAATACTTTAGATTATTACTATTATTATTGCACATTATTTTTAAAAACTCCCTAAACATTATTCTTTGATAACAATTCATATTTAAATTTTTTTACAATATTGTTTCAAGGGCCAAAATAAATGTTTACTTGTGAAAAAATTCAAAATAAAAAAAAGGACTTAGAGCTTTCTTGAACTGGGCCATACAATGGTAAACTTTTCAAATGCCAAACTTAAAGCATATACAGTCGGGGCTCATATTATTAGAGCCACAGTAAAAAAGTAGATTAATTTTAGTTTAGGTAGAAATAAAATCAGGATGTGAAGGTTTTTTGTTTAGAATATATTTTATTAAGTATATTGCTTTATTAATACATTGCTTTATTAATACATTTAAGAAAACGGAACTTGTATTTAATAAGTGCAATAAATATAAAAATATAAATTAAATCAATATTTAGTGACACCGCCTTTTGCTTCTATAACCGCCTGAATTCTCCTGGGCATACTTTCGATACATTTTGAGCAGTTTATCTTAATTGATTCACTCCTGTGCCAAACATCTATCAAACGCTCGATCAGTTGGCGTTTATTAGTGATGAGTTCTCTGGAAATTTCTCGTTTCATCAACTCCCAGAGGTTCTCTATGGGATTGAGGTCCGGCGAATTCCCAGGCCAGTCAAGAACTTTTACTTTCTGGGCATTTAAAAATTTCGTGACCTTTTTTGCTTTGTGGCAAGGAGCAGAGTCATGCATGAACGTAAATTCGCCGTTCGGAAACCACTCCTGGACCTGGGGCAGCATTTTTATCTCAAGGACCTGGATATATTGATCCTGCCGCATTGTTCCCTCCACAATGTATAGACGACCAGTGCCTTTGCTGCTTATTATGGACCATACCATGGTGCTGAATGGGTGCTTCACTCGCTTGATTATGCAATCTTCTTTGAATTTCTCACCCTTCCTTCTTCTTACAAATACAGCTTTGTCCGACAAAATTTGCACTGACGATTCATCAGAAAAACAAACCTGAAATATTTATTATTATTTTAGTGTACAGAAATCAAAATTTAAATTTAATTTAAATTAATGTGGATCTAGCTTTTTACTTCCAGCAGCTTCAAGAATTATTCACCTACCTTATTCCAGTCTTCAGCAGTCCAGTTCTGGTGTTCTTTTGCCCATTGTAAACGCTTTGACATCATAGCCTGTGTAAGAAGAGGTTTTTTAGCCGGTCGACGACAAATGAACCCCAAGTCTTTCATGCGTCGACGAACTGTTGCTAGGGAAATGTTGATTCCAGCGTCCTGTACCTTCTTCGTAAAAATCTTCCGAGGTGCCTTCCTGTTTTCAACACAGATATCCCTGATTTTTCTTTCATCACGTGGCGTGGTAATTTTCTTTCGTCCACAATTTTTCGCGCGTTTCGGCGTCAGGTCCACATTTGTGTCAAGTTTTTTTTTTATTCGGTCAACTGATGCCCTCGAAACATTAGCAATCGATGCAATCTTTCTTTGGGAATGCCCAGTATGCAATAATAAAGTTTTAATTTCGGAAATTTTCCTTGGAGACAGATCTTTAGCTTTGCCCATAATTAAAATATATCCTGCAAATAAAATAACAAAATTTATGTGAAAATGATTTCTTTTAGCAACAAACATATTTAAGCAAGCTGCATATGGACAAACATTGTTAAAACACACCAACACTACAAAAAAATTGATAAAAATGCATAAATAATCTCCAAAATACTCACCCGGACAACGAAACTGTTAAGCGTCGACTGACTGTGTTACAACAAAATGGCGACCATGTGACAGATTATCCACTCTTTAGTGTTGCCAGTTAAAAATTCATTATCTACACAGATCCATAAATTCATAATAACAAAATATAAACTTAGCAGACATAGTTTGAATGCAATATATATTGATTAAAATGCCAAATCGATTATTTAAGTAGATGGCTCTAATAATATGAGCCGCCACTGTAAGTAGCTGTAGATTTTAAGTTACACCTGGACAGGTAGTTCACAAGACATAGTTTTTAATAATTTTGTAATACCTTTTATTGCATTATGAGTGGCTTACAATGACTTATTAAATGTCAAGTATTCATGTAAATATACATGAATACTTGACATTTAATAAAACAGATTTTATCACATTTAATAATTTATTTTTTAACTCCCGAAGCTTCAGGAAGTCTGCAGTCTGTGAATATGTTCAAGATCACATTAGATTTGTTAGACCACACATCCTTGAAAAGGATCACCAATTCATACCAAGGATGATTAATGAAACTATTGAAATTAATAAAAAAACGACTAAATTTCAAAAAGAGAAGATAGCTGGGTACCATCTGTTTGGAATCCTACAAATAATAAAATTAAATCCAAACCCAAATAAGTTAATTTACACAATATAATCCGTAAAAGTTTTATTCAAATATGTAGTGTTTGCGTAAACGTAAGACAAAATCTTAGAACAAAAATGTTTTTTAACAGAAATGAATTAGCAGCTCAGACCAAAGCTGCCTTAATAGAAGCCAATGTCGGGGGAAACTGGGAGACCTATGGCAGGCCGTGTTGCCCGCGCCTGCTTTTCCACTTCCGTAGGGCGCCAACACCTCTACGCAAGGCTCCCGCTGCATTAAAACGACTTGAACACGCTGTTGAAGACCAGTTGTATTTTATGCTAAGAAAGACCAGGATTATCACTAATGTTTGGTTAGTTGTTTTTATTTCTTGAAAACTCGCAATGTTCATTCTCAAAACTTTTGTCATTGGGAGTAAGGATAACAAATGGGTACACAGTCCAAACTATGGTATTTGGATAATGTTCTTTTATGTCCTCCAAAATTCCTAAATTTTGGTCACACATTCGGCCAGTCTCAGCGGAAACGCAGGACAGTATTATAGATTATGAAAATAGTGTAGTGCACCTGTGCTTGCGCATCTCTATTTCCCTCAACCTCATAGTCTGATGGGATGGCTATCTAACGCGAACGGGAATAGATCAGACACAGCACTTACGGCTTTACGCGCTTTTAGAGGTACCGGGGTGAAACACTGCCAACTCATCGACTCTAGATTTTCATCGCGATTTTTTTGACTGAATAACCAAGTTTTACCCCAACCGGGAATTTTTTTTATTTATAGAAGAGGGAGCCAAACAAGCATACGGCTCACCTGATGGAAATTGATTACCACCGCCCATGAGCAACTGCAACACCAGGGGAATTGCAGATGCGTTTCTGGCCTTTTAAAAAGGAGTAAGCTCTTTTCTTGAAGGTCCCTAAGTCGTATCGGTCTGGAAAAATCTCTCGTGGTAGTTGACATTGTTGACATTCCACAAGGAATTTGTGTAAAGTTGCAGGCGGTAAACCGGCATGAAATACTGTCCCGCTCTGCTGAACACTCCAAGCTTTTTAGAGGCCAATTTGGCCTTCTCTTCCAAGTGACCACGAAACTACACGTCACTCGATATGTCGATGCTGAGGATTCCGATACTGGCTGAAGCAACAAGGGGAGTGCCTTGAAACTGAGGAGATACGACAAAGGGGTTCTTTTTAACGCAAACTTGTGTCTTCTGGGGATTAAACTGGACTAGATTTAGACGCCCCCAGTCTGAGACTTTGTTCAACAAAGTCTCGACTTCAGACACAAGTTTATCCCGGTACTCGGCGACGTTTTCCCAAGAACTATTGGAACGGCCGGTATGTGAGGCATCACCAGTGCTCTCGTCACTGAATTGCAATGAAGGTTACCAGTGTGCAATATACCATTGATATGCAGAAGAAACAGCGTTGGTGATAGCACGCAGCCTTGTGGAACACCAGCGTTAATAGGCTTGCAATCAGAGCATGCAATGTCTTCTACGACCATCATGCTCCGATCAGCAAGGAAACTGGTGATCTAATTGCACAATTTCTCGGGAAGCCCATAGCAAGGGAACTTGGTCCCCATCCAAGGCCTTCGCTATATCCAAACTAATGGCGAATGCCTCCCCCTTGGCCTCTACTGCCTCCGCCCATCTATAAGTCAGGTAGACCAGAAGATCACCAGCTAATTGACCCCGACGAAAACCGTATTGGCAGTCACCAATCAGTTGGTGATCCTCAAGATACCGCATGAGCTGGCTGTTTATAATGGATTTCATTATTTTGTAGTTGGACGGTTCTGAGTGGTCGCCTTTTTTAGGAATCGTGTGGACCAAAGCTGTCTTCCATGAATTCGGGACTACGCCTTGGGAGTAGGAGTACCGGATAAGAAGCGTTAAAACCGGTGCCAACTCCGGAGCACACGTCTTCAGCACACACAGCACAGGAACTCCAGCCACCTCGACTTGCTGACGTCCAGTGTGAGGAGTGCTTTTCGAACCGAGCGCTATGTAAACCGCACATCTAGCATGGATCACTCACATCGCGGGATAGTCGGCAGTGTGTTCCCCCAGTCACCGAGAGTCGAGTTGGACGCAAGGAAAGAGCCTAACAGTTCGGCTTTCTCCTTTACGGCATAAGCCAGTGAGTCGTCCTCTCGATACAGAGATGGAAGACATGGCTGACAGAAGTTCCCTTGGACAGCCTTAGCGAGAGACTAGAATGCACGGGTTCCCGAAGAAAGGCGAACTAGCTTCCCGCCAATTCTGCCGATGTGCTCAGATCTTGCCTTGGCAATGACTCTTTTGAAGGACCTGAAGGCGAAATTGTACTTCTTTTTAAGGTCGCTGGTGTTTACATCCCGAGACGTTGATGCGTCAGCCCAGATCCGGTAACACAGAAGTGTTTATAGTGTGATGCTATTTTATAGGAGCGACCAAACCATGGCTGGGATCTGCCTCCGATGGGCACCACAGAGGATGGAATAAAAAGTTCCATTCCCTGAAGTTTCATATCGGCGACAGAATCAGCAACAAGGTCGTACAGTGACAAGCGAACCCGCCCCCAAGGGTAGGATGCAAAAAAAAGACCGCATCTTATCCTAATCGGCTGACCTATTGTGCCAAACACGGCGGCAGCCTGCAGAATGCGTGAGTGTGAGTAGCGCCACACTCCGCACAAGACAAAGTTTCATTTTTAATTGGCAATAAATATTTTTGTTGTATTTTTTTAACAGAAATAAGAGTTTTTGTATATGGATATCAGGCACATATTTTTGCCTTTTCAAATAATACCTTTTTTCATTTTCAGTGCCAAGTCGGTGTTTGCCATCCCCAAAAATGAAGAGTTTGTTTACATAAACACGGAGGAAGAGGTGGGTTGCGCTCGTGACGTCAGTTTTCTAGTCCGAGGGCTTGTCCAGTTGTGTACAGGGGCAGAACCCGAGCCTCCCAGCGAGAGACCTAACTTCCGACAGTTTCTGCAGGGACACATTGATTTAGCGTTTACAGAGGGCTTTGATGACAACGTCGGGAAGTATGCCATGAGCACTTCTTTCTTTGAGGTATTTATTTTAACTTATTACAAAAAAATATTCTATTTTTTGTTTCTTAAAGTTATTTAAATAACCGGCCAAGTGCTAGTCGAACTCGCACATGAAGGGTTCCGTACCATCGTAAAACACGTTTCTAGTAGGGGAGCACCCTTTTATTTTTAATTTGTTTTCATTTTTAATTTGTTGTTTATTTGTTGTCATAGCAGCAACAGAAATACACACTCTGTGTAAATTTCAACTGTCTACCTATTATGGATAATGAGATACAGCCCACTGACAGACAAACGGATGGACAGACAGAGGACGCTTAGTAATACCTGTTGGTTACCCTTTGAGTACAGAACCTTAAAATGATGTTACATTTACGTTAGGATTTTATCTAAACTAATATAAATTATTCTAAATTAATATTTCATGGGCATGTGAGGTCCGCCAACATTTGAAATCTTCTGTTCAAATACTCACTCAGAAATGTGAGACTTACATTCTGCAGCAAGACTCACAGTGGCTTCTTACGTTTATGCAAATCGAACAAAAATAAATAACTGCATTTTTTCTATAAAACTCAAGTGACAAATAGTAGCCAACTTCAAACACAAAAACATCACGTTAAGCTACTATTTTACGCTGGTATTCTGTGAGAGCGTGGTCCTGCCCCGGTCGAGCCGACCCATTCGTGCTACAACTATACTACTAATATAGCTGTAGCATGGCTCTACCACATATAGAATTAAAATTCTCACCATGTGTAAGCCTAAAAGTATATAATCTCCCTTCCACATAATTATTGCGAGTTGCTTGCTCTTTATATACGTAACCTAGACATATCACATCTTTATTCCAGTTGCCAAGTGCTGCAACATGGCGAAAGGCAGCGCAAGCGCTCACGCCTGTATACCTACAGAGTTCGAAGCCCAGTGAAGAAAAGGAACCTAGCGGAGCACTGTTTGACACATTGGCCACTGACGTGCGCTTCTCACAGGCGAGGTGTGCTAAGGTGAGGTCAGAACGTTTATAATTCAGCTATTTAGTGATCACCAAGAACTTGTTAAGTCGTAATTAAAAAAACATATTTTTTATTTGCGGATCTGATCGGGTCAGCTTCGTTGATAAGTACTTCTAACTTCATTACATAAACGCTCCAAACTCGTACACAACCTTGTACGGTCCAAAACGTATGTACGGGTTGTTGTGGTGGTGGCTTTAGATAATCCGTTTTTGTCGGTAATTGTCGTAATAAGTAAGTAACTATGGGATATGCCAAAATATCTTATTGCTTCCGATTGCAAATCAACGTTAATTCATGTGACATCCACATAGAATAATGTATAGACATGTTACGCCCATTCTCGTTGCTGGTTTTCTAGTAGCGTTAACGATCCTAGAAACTAAAATTTACTTTTAAATTGTGAATGTACATTCATAATGGCGACGCATCACGCAGCAGTGTAACTAAAAACCGCGGCGTACGAAACAAATACTCTACAAATTTCAATTTGTAAGGAGTGCGAGCGGGTGCGCAACACGTTCCGGCACATTGTACGGGCGGTACCGCTCATCGATGCGCGTCTTTTGACTTTAACTAGCGGATAGTGTATTTATAGGTAGTAATAAATCGCAAAATAATATAATATCTAAAAAAATTCCTTCTGTAGAATTTATCATCGCACTGATGAAAAAGCCTTATATTTAGATGTCTAGGCACACTGAAGATAAAATGAACGACTTATCGGCAGCGTGGGACAAAATTAGACAAAATGTCAAGGTTATAACATAATATAAACTCTCACGCCTATAACCCAGACCCAGAGAGATAGACAAAGACTACGGAATTCTCTTTAGCACGATCCTGACACATCTCTCTCTCCATTGTTTCACATATACATGTTCGTTGGTACTGTTAATTTGGCTCAATTTCAATGTATCACTAATTTGATCGAAAGAATTCCGTGTCCCTTGTCTATTCTGTCACTCTCTTTTGCAACGTAAATTTGCTTTTTCACTCTTTCCTAATAAACTTTTTTACACATTCAAACCACTTAAGGATTTAACATTTTACCATAGTCTTGCAAACCATACTTTTATCACACAATTTCTCACCTTATCATTTAGTTAGCTATAATAATGGTCAATATATAAAAAGTGATAAATATAATATAGTAAAACGTGGTCATAATAAACAATAAAGATTTAATTTTGACAGTGACACCCATGCGAGAACGAGCACAGCACTAATACACGCGTGAATAAAGACGCTCTTGAGCTTGCATAAAGGACAGTCATACGCGTATTCATACGCCACACAATGCAGTGTGTACTTCAAAAAATTGACTGCCATGATCGTGAGGTCCCGGTTTCGAATCCCGGTCGGGGCAATAAAATTAGTTATTGAGTTTTCTGTCAAGAAATTCCCACTAACAGCCCAGAGACAGGAAGTTAGCGGTGTTTCAACCCCGTGCATCGGAAAGTACCTAAAGCCGCTGGGTCTGCGCCTGATCTCCCTCTGGTCGTGTCAGGTTGCCATCTCTACGGACTGAGAGTGAAGAAATAGAGAGTGCACCTGTGCTTGCGCATACATTCCGGCTCTGTAATCCTGTCCTGCGTCCTGCTAATCTCCATGGAGACAGGTCCCCGTGACCGTAATTCGGTCTAGAGTACATTATTATTAATACTTTAAATAATTGAGTGTGACCATGTACGGATTTTATTTTTATGCATGCATTGTATATGACCCAAGCTGCACCTGTTTTATGGTTGCAACATGAATAGCTAAACACAATACCGATGTAAAATAGCAGTATATTGGTAGCAGCTATGTTTCGTATAGTGAAAAGCACTGAAATGAAAAGCCTTTTGTCTTAGTCCTCAGGATGACCTGCATTTTCATTCTTATTCAATGATAATATATGTGTATGTCTATGGATCTCAGTAGCCATTAACCTTCAGATAGACTATGTGCTAATTTGTCGTCTTTATTTTTATAATAAAACAATCTATATTTCACTAATCTCCATTCCCTAATTCGTGCCACATGTTAATGCTGCATAAACTATTTTTAGGTACTACCAATAGCGCAAGCATCTTACGCAGAGGGCTTACCACCATATTACTCAAGCCGGCAGCATGCTCATAAGGTTAGTGTAACTTAGTTTATATAGTGCGATTCATTGGCGTAGCGTGCCTTTGACGGGCCCTGTATCAAAATTTAATGGGTGACTCAAATGAAGGATAAAGATTTTTCACAAAAGGAACCAAAACGCTCGTATTGAATTAAAATAATTAGAAATTGATTATAAGTTACTGCTTACAATTATTACTCCTAGAAACTGGTTTGTCATTGTTATTTACTTAAACGGGGGAAACCTGCAATAACTGATATATGCTGACATGCACGCGTTGCGGATTTATGCCAACTTTTGGGCGGTCACTTGACCCGAGGAAAAAAAGAGATTCCTTTTTTGACTTTCATAATTTTGGAAATGAAAACTTCTTTATGCATGTTGGGCACTTTTTATCATATGATTTTCTTTCTCCGCGAAGTACGGCCTAAAAGTTTAAGTGTGATTGTGGATAATGTTTTACGAATGTTTGCTTACACACGTTCGGGGCCCCTGTAGCCCGGGGGCCGCGTATCATTGATACGGCGGTAGCTACGCCCTTGGTGCGATTAAAATAAGAGTGGACTAGCTAGTGGTAACCCAGTGTAGGTTGTAGGACTCCTTTTATTTCTAGGAGTCTATCTGGATAGGAACCGTCTTACCTCTCTTTGCTATTAAATAACGATTGTCTGCACCACTGTGTTCTAGTTTGAACAATACACTAAACAAGTATAGTTACAGAATGTGAGGTATTCCATCATTGTCCACAGAGGTAACGCATCTGAAGCCTTGTACTTAAAGTTGGTTGTCGGTATCCATGAGTTGTAGTGACCATCCGTCAGGTAGACTGTAACATCGTTTGTCACATTCGTTGACAGTATATAATACTGCCAAATAATATTTTATCAATTTATATGGCAATGCACATGGTTACTTCTTATCATTTTATATGCAGAGTTATTTTGCAATAACCGGCCAAATTTGCAGATAAGATTCAGAATAAGTAATGTAGGCAAATGGTGAAGAACTATTAATTTGAAAAAAATCTTAAACATATTGTCATTTTCATCTCTTAAATTCAAAGTGCGTGGTAATGCATTATTTTAATTGATTGTCATTCCTAAATATTGTTGTACGCCATAATTAATTCCTGGTACATGGCGGCTGGGTCAGTATTGAATGAGCTATTCAAGCGAATACTTCGAAGCGATATAACTGCGAACTAAAGTGATCAGTAGTACAATTTTGTTTTCTTATTAGTGTGTTTTAAGTTGTTACTGGTGTTCTGTAATTAAAGTGTCAATTTTGGTAAATCACTCGGCAATTTTTACTGTCACGAACCCCCAGCTCGTAACAATATTTAACGCTTATTATTTTATTCACGTACACATATGTAAGGGTCGCTTAATGATGTCACAGACCTTACTGTTTTGAAACACCATTGATGTCCGGCGATGCCGCCGCCCGTGTAGGTATTTACGCGGCCAGCGTGTATGCTAGGTGTTGTCAGGAAATCGGAAATAAAATGATTTTGGGTATTATAATACTCATTATCATTGACTAACATTATGTACATACTTATAAGTTAAAAAGTTTATTAAACAAGATCATTTTTATTACTACAAGAAAAAACACATTTACGAATGTTGTATTGCCAAATATTTTCGTGACATTTTTTATAGGTGTTTTGAGTTTCCGATTGTTAAATTTAATTATGTAATGTATTCGCTCGGATAAACAATTTTATCAACAAAAACATGAGGGGAACATAAGCATAGCCGTCATTTGAATTCAATTTTACTTAGTAACTCATATAACTATAACATTAATTCACCATTATGGATATTATATTTTCCGAAAATAGCACTTAAATTTAAATAAATAAGTACTATAAAACATGCTCGCGTCAACCACACGTATTGTCTATCAGACTCAGTGAAGTGCGCTAGCACAAGGTCGTCGCGCCCTCTGCCCGCAGTACCCCACCGTTGATCTGCACTAGTACATCGTTTCCCGGATGTAAGGCCTTTAAACTGTGGTAAAGTATACATCCGTTCGCCCGGCCGACCGTTGACAGTGTTGACCGTGACCTCATTACGTACACTTCGTTAGCAATGACTTAAAAATATTCGAACCGCGGATACTATGAAAGTATGAAATGGTGCGATATTACATTTTAAGCAATGAAAGTTTGCGCGCAAAGATTACCTATACGAAAGTCCGCGGCAAGAAATTAACGTACGTGTACCTACCAATCGAAGAACAATTGACAGCAAATCGAACTATTCAAGTGCAATTTGCGTTAACTTAAATCGAAGAGAACTTCGAAGTTAATATGAAAATAGGTGGATTGCGCACAGTCTAACTATTACTTTTAAGCTGTGTCTATACGGTCTGCAAACTCGTCGGAACTTTCACCGTTAGTCTTTTATGTGTGTATAAAGAGTTGTGTTTACGCTTTACGGGCCAAATTATGAAGACCGCCACAGTAAAATTATTGCTGCATTCACCGAAGTTAAATCTCAAGAACAGGTAATAAGTGTAAAAAATATTTTAATAAAACGTGCTCGTCTCGATCGTTTGGGAATCCTCGGAATCCCTCGGAAGCGCGGGAACAGCCGTCTTGGTTATCCTCTCCTGGCCTACCTCGCTAGTCGCTAGTCGGCATGTCGATTCACTCTTAAAAAAATCGATCTCTGAATCGATCTGAATCGAAAACACTAGAATCGATTAAATGAATGATTAAAAGATCGATTTTCGATTAATCGCGACATTTTCAAACATAAAATTTCAAGAATTTGCGATTTTTTCTTTAATTGAACTTTAATATTTTTTGAAATAAAATATTAGTAATCTTATTAATTAACATTATTAATATTCCTTTTAACCACTCCTGGTAAGCTTGAAACGCTTGTGTTAGTAGTGGTTCGCACATAAGCCACTCGATCCTTTTTTTACAAAGTGATTCCATGTATCACTTTTATTTGACATTTTAGGCTAGAAACAACAACAATACTTTATAGCAAAAGTGCAAACTGCAACGTACATTTCTCGATGAATCTGTTTCAATCTAATAACTCACTATTTATCAAATTGAAGTAAATGCTACATGAACACAATACTGTTTATTTCCTTATTATAAACCTCTATAAACTTCAACATATAATATTTAATTACAGTATCTAGGTATTTAAAAAGTACTCTGTCTGTACTTACAGCTCACATTATGTATGTTTTTGATAATAAATAAAGTAAATTCACAAGTTCACACTTCAAACAGGTTCACAGCTATAATATTATATTTTAGTATGTATATGTAGTCTTTGTTCACAGCACAGATTAATTAGACCAACATTCCACAGGTAAGATTAGAAATAGAATTTTAGAAATGAAAATAAAATGACAACTTTTCGATATTGTTGGATGCGTTCATAAATATTTATTTTATTCAAATTATCAACCAAGTACGACCGGTTGGTTTTGCGTTCCCCAACAGAAAATGAAAAAAAAAACTGCGGTATCTGACCCCAGCCAGTTTGGAAATTTAATCGCTAGTTCTTGAATCAGATGAATCAATCCGATTCGAGAGGTTTTTGGATCGATTCAGAGAATCGATGCGGTGCTCGGAATCGATCTAAAAGATCGATTATTTTACGCCAAAGAATCGATTTTTCGATTAATCGATTTAAGATCGACATGCCTATCGCTAGTCGATCCGACCGTCAGACGCCATGACGCCGCTCATTTGCGTTCCGTACCGCTACTTTCAATTTACGTTATGAATAAACGGATAATTAATAATACAAGAGAAATGGATTCAATTTTGAGGTACCAATAGAAGATATTGGGACTACTTGCGTAATTTAATTGTAAATAGTTTATTCCATTTTTTTAAATACGCCATAATAATTACAGTCGTCGGTTACGTCGTTGTTAAACAAAAATATTTATTATAACGATCCTAAGCCAGTTTATTTACTCGTATTAAAAACATGTAATATCGTTATATAATAATTTATATATTTGAACTTAAATAGAAAAGGCTACCCTTTGAAAAATAAGCCTGTATAATACTTTACTTTATTAATTAAGTAAAATATTTATATGAAAATAATTACATTTCATAATATAAAGCATTAATTGAAGAAAGGAAAAGAGAGAGTACACATTTATTCAATAGCATAAATGGTTTTAATATAATACGAAAAATTAATTAAGAAATTAAAATAAAAACCACAATCAAATTAAATTCAACCACATATTGAGTGTAAGATGCACGAAATGGACCGGCCTCAGTGGCAGTGTAAGAATATATTCACTACTTCATATCATCCAGTTGGTGTAGGGAAAGCCGTCAACGAGAAACAAATCTTTATACGTGGTAGAGCCATGCTGCAGTTATATTAGTAGTATAGTTGTAGCACGAATGGGTCGGCTCGACCGGGGAAGGACCACGCTCTCACAGAATACCAGCGTAAAATAGTAGCTTAATGCTGCTGTGTTTCGTATGATGAGTGTAGAGAACCGAAGACCCTTTTTACTGGAAACGAGGCATTCCATCTTAGTCCTCACAGGTGACAACGCATCTGCATTTTGGTTTGTAATGGAAGATAGATGTAGATGTCTATGGGCCGCAGCAACCACTTAACATCAGGTGGACTGTGTGCTTGTTTGTCACCTAATCCTATCCTATAAAAACTTTCAGAAGACGGGTAGCAGCGTCTTCCTAAAGATGTGATGATAAAAATTAAACTGTGTTTGCCAACCTGCTTGTCAAACGTGGTAACTATGACAAATATGAGGCAATCTGTGGAGGATGCCTATGATGAGCAGTGGATTTTACTAAGCTGTAACGGTAAAGGTAGATGTCTATGTGCCTCAACGTTCACTCACCATCAAATGGACTGTATGTTACTTTTCCCCAACCCAAGAGTGCTCAATGTGCCTAAAGAAGTTTTCATTTCAAAAAATCCGGTTGGGCTATGTCATGGACACGGCCGTGTATTTTACGTAAATACGCGTAAGTAACGAAATGACCTCACAAATCACAATAGTAGCGCTCCCCCTCCGCAGCGCGCGATGCGTGACAGTTGTCAAATTCAAATTCATTTATTCATTGCCAGAATGTAATAGATAATATTATGATGATTTTATTTATTAATGAGATCCTACATTCTACCATTATATTGGCGTGCAATATCTTTACAATATACAAAAAAATATTATTGAAATTTTATGAGGTTAATTTATTGAAGAAAAATAATGATGTGTTCACGATTCGCATGTAATCAGATCAATATAAAGTGTTTTAATTTTACTTGTGAACAATAGATGTCGCTAGTAGTAGATTACCTCGTGGTATGGTTCGAGGTGTATTAATTGCATAAGGCGTTTGTGTGCTTTAAAAAAAAGTGAACGATATTGGAAGAAAGTAATACATATACCTAATCAAGATATCTGTTGGTTTTATACCAATAGATATTAGAGATGAGACATACTTGCAAAATTTAATACCAGGGCTTTTAAGTACGAGTATGGAAAAATACCAGGGTCGAAAACCAGATTCTAAAAATACTTAAAAGTATTTGTTGACGCGAGCGACGTGTCCAGCCGCGGCGTCAAAATTTGAAAATACTTGCATAGGAATTCGACCCGTATTGCATGTTATCCTATTATGAATACGGAGCAAAGTCGTATAAATAAAAAATACTTTGAAGTTCAAAGTATTTTTATTTACAAATACGATTGAGTTTCTTATTCCTATTAAGATATGGATCATTTTCCTATGCAAGTATTTTCATGTGTTGTGTTCAAGTTCTTCGAGCATCTGACTTACAACACATACTTTCATACTTGCAAGTATTTTTTGCCCGTACCAGGGCGCCGTACTTTGAAGCGAAAACCTGGTTTTAAAACCTGGTAGCGTAAATACGTCTCATCTCTAATAGATATTTAGCCCGCTACGTACGACCGTATTCATGGTCCATCGTAAGCCGGAAGGAACTGTCAAGGACAGATTTTTGTAATCGGTGGTTCCGAATTGGAATCACACCCCCGCACCCAGAAGTAGCGGATTGCTACTTATAAGGTGTGGCGGTACTGGCTCATAGAAGTCGGTAAGAAGCAGTCGTCACGGTGGGCGGAAGTTGTTCACTGGCAGACGGCAGGCGGTGTTCCAGTGGAAATCGTCAGGAGAGGTGAAGTTGCAGTGAGTGAAGTGATTAAGTGTTTACTGCGGAAACGAGAGTGAGTGGGACAACCAATCGTGAGTACAATTTCGGTAATTTAAACTTTAAGTGCAATAGAAAAACAGTTCATTTAGTAGTTTAGACTTAGAGTAATTTTAAGAAATTTGGTTCATACGAGGAATCTATGCCCGATTTCATTTCAAGTCTAAAACACTTGTAAAATTTTATAAAGTTATTCATAGGACTTAGAAAATTTTTGTGATCTTATAAAGACACTTGTAAATTTTTCAAAGTTTATTATATGGACTTAGAAAATTTTTGTGATATTATAACGACACTTGTAAATTTTTCAAAGTTTATTATATTATGGACTTAATTTTTAACGTAATTTTTAAGAGTTTATTTTGATTTAAATATAACTTGATTTCATGTAGTTTTTCAACATTAAAATATTTATTTTATTTTTAAAACTTTATAACAATTTAAAAAATGCAGGCTTTATTTAAAGTACAACAAGATGTTGAAGTTAGAATAAGAAATGCTAAAATGAATTATAGTAAATCACCTAAAGATCGTATTAATCAACAGTATATTGAAGCTAGATTAGGAATATTAGAAGCATTATGGTCGAAGTTTTTAACAACTCATGATTGCTTAATAAAAGGTACAAAACAGGATGATTTAAAGGATATTGAATATGACGATTTATATGATAAAGTTGAAGAGTGTTATGTAGAATATAAATGTAAATTAACAACTGATTTAGCTAAATATAATGTTGAGAAAAATGATCAATATAGTTCTAAAAATAATGAAACTGAGTCAAAAGGCTCGTTGGTTAAGTTACCAAAAATTACTATTAACCCGTTTTCGGGAAAGTATACTGAGTGGCCCACTTTTAGGGATTTATTCACGTCTTTAGTACATAATAATACATGCTTTGATGATGTACATAAACTTAAGTATTTAAAGGGTTTTTTAACAGGTGAAGCCGAGCAATTAGTCAGGCATATACCTATTACCGAATTAAACTACAGCCAGTGTTGGGCATTATTACAAAAAAGGTATGATAACAAAAAATACCTAACAAATTGTACTTTAAAACGTTTATTTAACCAAAGGCGTATGAATGTAGAATCTGCCAATGGGTTAAAGGACCTATTGGACACAACGTCTGATTGTTTAAATGCGTTGAGAAATCTCAACATTAATGTGGCCACCTGGGATATTATTATTATATACGTACTTACTGATAAATTAGACCTTGAAACCCGTAAGCAGTGGGAGTTAAATATATCGAGTGACAGTTGCACAGAATTACCTGCCTATGAACAATTTTCGAATTTTATAGAGGGTCGATTTAGGGCTTTGGAATGTTTAGACAATAAAAAACCTACATTTCAACACAATCGACCATCACACGCTCAACATTTACACTCACACACTCATCATGCAAACATTCTGTCATCAAAAAATATTCAATGTGAATATTGTGCAGAAAACCATAAACTATGTTTTTGCAAGAAGTTCGCAAGGGAGGAATACAATAAAAGACATGAATTTGTTTTAAATAATAATTTATGTCTAAATTGTTTAGGACGTAATCACTCTGCAAAATATTGTAGAATAGATGTTTCTTGTCGTATTTGTAAAAAGCGGCATCACTCACTTCTTCACCCTAAATTTACACCAGTCGTACACAGTGGGCAAACAGACAAGGCTGTTACTAAAAATGAAAAAAGTGTAACGGCTAGTAGTTCAACCGAAACAACGCCAATCGTATCCTGCCTTTCGACAGGAAAGATCATTAGACAGGTTTTGCTAGCAACAGCTCTAGTGAAAGCTAAGTCTAAATTTGGCGATTTCAAAGTGATTAGAGCCTTGCTCGATCAGGGCTCACAAGCATCGTTCGTTACTGAAAACACAGTTCAATTATTAAAGTTAAAAAAGATACCGGTGAAGGGAGTTATTAAGGACTAGGCGGTAATCGGTCTTCGGTGGTGTCGAAGTACATGGTTTCTATTAAAATTCAATCACCGTCTGATCCCAGTTTTCACCTTGAAGTGAAAGCTTATGTTTTAAATAATATTACTACTTACCTACCTGGTAAAAAGGTTGCCTATTTACCTTGGGCTGAAATACAAAATGTTCAGTTGGCAGACCCAGAATATTATTTACCGAATAAAATTGACATTCTGCTTGGTGCAGACATTTACTGCCAGATTTTGAAGGAAGGAGTAACGAGAAGTCCTACTGGAACTCCTATTGCACAATGCACTACCTTAGGGTGGATCATTTCTGGTCTTGTAATGTCTGAAGATTGCGACAACTCACCAGCAGTTACAGTACTGCACTCTCAGATCAAAGAAGATGAAATTCTTAGAAAATTCTGGGAAATAGAATCAGATCAATCAGGTATATCTAAAAGGATACTTACCGAGGAAGAGCTGAAATGTGAGGAGATTTTCGCAGCGACGACGACAAGAACAGCAGAAGGTCGATATGTGGTGAAATTACCGTTTCGTGATGAAGGCCCATCCTGTAAACAAGGCGGTTCACGGGAGATAGCTGTGAAAAGATTGTTAGCCTTAGAGAGGAAAATGAAGGATGAAGAATTTAGAAACAGATATACAAATGTAATTCAGGAATACTTGAATTTGAATCATATGAGGCCAGTAGATAGTAAAGAAGAAGGAGTGTACTTACCACATCACGCGGTTGTAAGAGAGGACAAGGCCACCACCAAACTTAGGGTAGTCTTTGATGCATCTACTAAAAACAAAAATGGAGTTTCATTAAATGATGTTTTAATGGTCGGCCCTACTTTACAATCCGACTTGCGTCACCTTGTCTTACGCTGGAGATGTCACCCAATAGCAATGGTAGCCGATATCATAAAAATGTACCGACAAGTCCGTGTTACTGATGAAGATGCAGCATATCAGCGAATAGTCTGGAGAAATAATCAGGAAAGTAAAATCCAGGATTTCGAGCTGGTAACGGTAACTTTTGGTACGGCGTCTGCTCCATATTTAGCCGTTAAGGTTTTGCAACAGTTAGTGATTGATGATGGAGAGAAGTATGTTCATGCAAGGAATATAATATTAAAAGATTTCTATATGGATGATCTTATGACTGGCTGTGAAACTGTAAAAGAAGGAGTTGAAATATATAAGGAAATGAAGAAATTATTAAAGGGAGGAGGTTTTGAATTACAAAAGTGGAATAGCAATAAAAACGAACTACTTAAAGAGATAAGGAAGGACGAGGATAGAGAATGTATTGGTTGGAGTATGATAGATGAAAATAAAGAAAGGGAAGATCTAGAAATAAAGTTAGATTCTACAATAAAAATATTGGGACTTACCTGGAGTCGCAGTAATGATGAGTTCCATTTCTCAGTGCAGCTTCCGGTTCTGGTCAAACCTGCAACAAAAAGACGTACTATTTCAGACATAGCACGGTTATTCGACCCATTGGGCTGGATAGCACCTTGTATTGTAGTAGCCAAATCATTTATACAAAAGCTATGGTTAACGGGTCTAGAATGGGATGCAGAGGTTCCAATTAAATTATTAAAGGAATGGCTGAATTACCGTGAAGAGTTACCACTACTCACGAAAATCCATATTCCTCGATGGTGCGGAACAAAGACAACTGATTCAAGTGTCGAATTGCACGGGTTTTCGGACGCTTCTAATATAGCATATGCAGCAGTCGTGTACATTCGCATAATAGACAGTAAAGGCAACGTTTACGTGTCCCTCTTAGCAGCAAAAACGAGAGTCGCTCCCATAAAAAGGATAAGCATTCCTCGTTTAGAATTATGTGGTGCTGTGCTGCTGACGCGCTTGCTCTTAGAAGTCGCAGAAGTTTTAAAAATTCCTTTGTATAATGTACGAGCGTGGACAGATTCAACCGTTGTGTTGGCGTGGTTAACGGGTCATCCTAGCCGTTGGAAGACTTTTGTTGCGAATCGCGTTTCGGAGATCCTAACATCACTAGATTCGAGTCATTGGGCTCACATAAAGTCGAGAGACAATCCGGCGCATTACGCATCACGAGGCCTTTTACCATCAGAGCTAATCAATTGTAAAACATGGATGTCTGGTCCAAAATTTCTCGCAAATAAGACGGTAGTCTATGAGAAACTATTGGAATCAGATATTCATTTAGAAGAAGCCATAACATCTCATGTAACTTCAATTGATGTTTCCATATTAGACCGATATTCTAGTCTCAGTAAGCTACTTAGAGTTGTAGCGTATTGTAGGCGTTTTAAAAGGACTTTAAAAAGATACAAGAATACCGAAGAACATACAAAATATTTGAGAAAGAAAGAATAGGATAAAGCATTAATTTGTTGTATAAGACTGTGTCAAAAACAAGAATTTGCTGAAGAATATGCAGAGATTGAGAAAAGAGCTAATGTGCAGGCAAAGGGTAGTAAAATAAAATCTCTGTCGCCTTACTTAGATAAAAATAAAATTTTAAGAGTTGGTGGTCGTCTTCAAGCATCATCTATGCATGAAGATGCCAAACATCCTATAGTACTGCCACATAATTCTAATTTAACCAGATTAATTATTTCTTATGCACACCATAAGACTTTACACGGTGGTCCTCAATTAATGCTAAATTATTTACGATCCGCTTATTGGATAGTTGGTCTAAAGAGCCTAGTGAGGCAACATGTTCGCAGATGTGTTACATGTATAAGACAAAGGGCCAATACGAAAACCCAACTGATGGGTCAATTACCACCAGTGCGTGCTACTCCATCTAGAGCATTTCTCTATAGTGGGGTCGATTATGCTGGTCCAATAAATCTAAGAGTTTCTAAAGGCCGTGGACACCGTGCATATAAGGGTTATATTTGTCTTTTTGTGTGCATGGCAACTAAAGCCATACATTTGGAGGTGGTCAGTGACATGACTGCCCAAGCATTTATTGCTGCTTTTAGACGGTTCGTGTCTAGACGTGGTCACTGCGCGGCATTGTGGAGTGATAACGGTTCGACATTTATTGGTGCAGCTAAAGAGCTAAAAGAATTACGTGACACACAGGAAACGGTAGCCAAAAATCTAGAAATAACTGGTACAGAATGGCATTTTATTCCACCCCATGCTCCCAATTTTGGCGGATTAGGGGAGGCAGGGGTGCGATCTACAAAACACCATTTAAAAAGAATTGTAGGAAATTCCACCCTCACATTCGAGGAAATGACCACACTCCTCAATCAGGTAGAGGCATGCTTAAATTCTAGGCCTTTAACGGTTGTAAATACTGGTGATCCAGGAGATCCGGTCCCTTTAACTCCTGGTCATTTTTTAGTCGGGGAACCATTAGTATGTGTAGCTGGTGCCAACTATGAAAATGTAAACATTAGTCCCTTGAATAGGTGGCATCTAGTGCAAAGAATGTTGCAGCATTTTTGGCGTAGGTGGTCCCAGGAATATCTTACATCTTATTTACACCGTCGTAAATGGACTTTGCAGCATCCTGAGCCCCAAATCGGGGATGTCGTCTTAATAAAGGAAGATGATTTGCCTCCTGCTCACTGGTTGCTAGGTCGAATATTACAAAAACATCCCGGCCCCGATAATATCACTCGAGTGGTCACATTAAAAACTAAAAAATCTGTAATTAAACGGCCAACATCCCGTTTATGTATACTACCTATATCAGATTAATAAGACGTAAATGTATGAAATTGTATGTGTATTGTAGTTTCTGTTTGTAACAAATTGAAGATTTTTTTGCGTTATTTATTTTTGTTTTTATTTAAAATGGTATTAAGCTTATGATAGTATAGTAATGTGTTGCTTTAGTTATATTAAGAAGATTATAAAAAAGAACAAAAATTAATCAGTTTTTCCATTATTACCATATTAAGTCATATATTCGTCTACACTATAAAAACATTTTGTTTCCAGCCATTCTGTGAGTTTCCTTTTAAAAATAACGAAAGATAGGTCTTTGAAAGTGTTAGGCAATTCATTGTAAACTCTAATGACATTTATAAATACATTTCTTTATATATATATATATATATATATATATATATATATATATATATATATATATATATATATATATATATATATATATATATATATCATGTCTGCATTGAGGCAGATATAGCTTAAATTTATTTCTTGGCATGGCACTTCTACTGACTAAACTTGAGTTAATGATGAAATATTGTTGATGATTTTTGACAAAAACACAAAGTTCCCGTATGTACATACAAGCTAGCGGCAGTATGTGAAATTTGTGAAATAAAGGCTTGCAACTATCTAATGACCAAGCTCCACAAATATCCCTTACACACTTCTTTTGAATACGAAAGGCCTTGCCAACCTCAACCGAGTTGCCCCACAACAAGAGGCCATATGAAAGCACTGAAGGGACATAGCCGAAATAAGCGCTCAGCGCCGCTTCAGTAGACACTGTCAACCGTAGCTGTTTTATAGCATAAACAAATATCTCAAGTTTATCACATACGTACGCTATATGAGTTTTCCAGTCACGGTGCATGTCAACCATTAATCCTAAAAATTTAGTAGATTGGACTTCGTCATTTTTTGTATTATTATAACAAATATTCAGTCCAATAGGTGGAGTTCTATAATCTCTAAATTGTATCATTTTGGTTTTATTTAAGTTCATTTTTAGATTGTTACTTTTGAGCCATCTAAAGATTTTGTCGAGTGTAATAGATATTTCACTTTCATAGAATGTTCTATCCTTAAACTTAATAATTACCGTAGTATCATCCGCAATCTCATTTAACGTAACACATTATTTAGTAAATATCGAGTGGTGTAATTAAGTTTTGTATTTAAATGATAGATATGTAGCTGCAACAGAAAACTGTATCCCCCGATTTGGTTGTCATCATGCCACTGTAGAAGCAAATGTAACGAGGTGTTAACTCGGGCAGGTGAGCGTGGCGACGTGCGAGCTGGAGGCGATGGCGCGCGGGCCGCTGCTGGGAGGGGCGCGCGCGCGGCTTCGAGCCGCGTGCGCAGCCGCCTGGCGTACGCGTCGCTTGTGCGAGGCGCTCTCGCTCACGCACCACCCCTGCCTCGAGCCCGAACAGTACGCCTCGAAACATTTATATCTAGCGCACGAACACTTTTGTCTATACTACTGTACCAACATATGGACGTAGTGAAGCAGCTGCAGGCCGCGTGCGCCGCCTGTGTAAGGCGCTCTCGCTCACGCACCACCCCTGCCTCGAGCCCGAAGAGTACGCCCCGCAACTTTTGTATCTAGCGCGCGAATACTTCTGTCTATACTACTGCACCGACAGTTTTACGTAGTGAAGCAGCTGGAGACCCGTCTGTGCGAGGCGCTCTCGCTCACGCACCACCCCTGCCTCGAGCCCGAACAGTACGCCCCGCAACTTTTGTATCTATACTTGATTTATTATAGCATTAATAAAAGAGGCTCGTAGAAGCAGGAGTACTAAACATTTTAATTCAAAGTTAAGTTTAAATAATGTTAAATAAAATTAATTTCATTTAATTATGTAAATATTGGTGTTATAGTCTATAAGACAGAAGGTACTAAATACTTAGGCTAACGAAATGACAATTTTTAATAAAAATGACGAAATCTTAAATATATGTTACATGTTTTCAACATGAATGAAACTACTTAACTCAAGTTTTTTTTCATCTCATGATAGTTCAATGCTTACTAGAAATATTTATCGTTTTTCTAAGTAATATAATTATATTTTTAATAATTTATTAAACTTTAACTTATAGCACATACAGAAAACAAACCTTACATGATATAGCAATAAAATTAGGTAAAAAACACTAGTCAGGGTGACGTTATGTTCTTATTGCTAGACTATAAAATAGCCTGTATTAAGGTGATTCAGTCCCTTACCCCTTAAAAAAACAAAAAGCAAAAATTGCTCTTAACTTTTTAGTACTACAGATATTGTGCGTGCGTGCGTGCGTCCGTGCGTGCGTGCGTGCGTGAGTGTGTAATAATAAAAAAGTAAATAGTATAATATTATAATATGAATTGGTTAGTTATTGTTAATAAGTACTGTTATGTCTTTTCATAACTCTTGTTTAGTAGATGTTCAAAATATAGTTAGTTTTACACATATGTTGTCCTTAAAATTTTTAATATATGGCTCTGTGCTGTTTCACAACGCACTATGATTTGGTTTGGTGAGAATTTATAATAATAATTATAAATTCTCACCAAACCTATATAACGAATATAAAATAGACTTTCGTTAAAGCTATGAATAGATTGAGTTCATAGAGCAGTTTTTGGTGTTTTATTAGTGTTTGTAGCAACAGTAGGAAAAAGTACACGGCTTTCTTACATTTGTTTTTGATAGTTCATAAATAGGAATATTAAAATTGATTTTATTATAAAGAAGGGGTACCGAGATATGAGAAAAACCTAAATTTATTACAAATAACAACTTATAACACGAAGGCGTTAGTGAAAGTTGCACCAAAAATCATAAACAATAGCAATAAAGGTAACAAAACAATAAAAGAATCAGTTACAAATATTAGAAAAATTACGGTTCACAAGTAAATGGCAATTACGTTCTCAATTTGGCAGATGAGACTATAAACCGCATAATTAAAACAAAAAGGAAATATTTTAACATTAGTATTATTATAATGAAATGAAAAACGTTCCCGTTATCGTCCACCTCAGCTTCTTTTACGTTTTTAGCAGTGACATTGATAATTCAAATGAAAATCACTTAATTTCATGGGGTGAATAGTTAAATTTAAGTTGACAGTCTGTGTAAAAATAAATTATAATAAATTAGGCATGAGTCTTAAATGTAAAATGTTTATTGTACTTATGTTATGAAATGTGCCTTAAAAATCTTTTATAACTTCTGTCCAATGCTATTATAAATAGAGTATAACGCACGAACACTTCTGTCTATACTTATACTAATACATTGACAATTGGACGTAGTTAAGCAAAAAAAGTCAGAGCACATAGGCAGAATTGGCGAGAAACTAGTTTGCCTTCCTTCTGGAACCCGTGCATTCTGGTTTCTCGCCAAGGCTGTCCAGGGGAATTTCTGTCAGCCATCTCTTCCATCTCTGCACAGGGAGGACGACTCACTGGCCCATACTGCAAAGGAGAAAGCCGATCTTCTAGGCTCTTTCTTTGCGTCTAACTCGACTCTCGATGACGGGGGGAGTACGCCACCGACCATCCCGCGGTGTGAGTGCTCCATGCCGGAAGTGCAGTTCACACAGCGCTCGGTTCGCAAAGCACTCCTCTCCCTGGACATCCACAAGTCGAGTGGGCCTGACGGAATCCCCCCAATTGTGCTGAGGACGTGTGCTCCAGAGTTGGCACCGGTTTTAACGCGTCTTTTCCGGTACTCTTACTCCCTAGGCGTAGTCCCAAAATCATGGAAGACGGCTTTCGTCCACCCGATCCCTAAAAAAGGCGACCGCTCAGACCCGTCCAACTACCGGCCAATCGCCATCACCTCCTTGTTCTCCAAAACAATGGAATCCATTGTAAACTGCCAGCTCATGAGGTACCTTGAGGATCACCAGCTGATTAGTGACCGCCAATACGGTTTTCGCCGTGGTCGTTCAGCTGGTGATCTTCTGGTCTACCTCACTCACAGATGGGCGGAGGCAGTAGAGTTCAAGGGGGAGGCATTAGCCGTTAGTTTGGACATTGCGAAGGCCTTCGATCTGGTTTGGCACAAAGCGCTTCTTTCGAAGCTCCCTTCCTATGGGCTTCCCGAGAAATTGTGCGATTGGATCACCAGCTTTCTTGCAGATCGGAGCATGTAGACGGTGCAAGCTCCGATTGCAAGCCTTGCTGGTGTTCCACAGGGCTGCGTGCTATCGCCAACGCTGTTTCTTCTGCATATCAATGATATGTTGCATACCCGTAACATTCATTGCTATGCGGATGACAGCACTGGTGATGCTCTTTACACCGGCCGAGCCAATATTTCTCGGGAAAACGTCTCCGAGTGCCGGGACAAACTTGTGTCTGAAGTCGAGTCTTTGCTGAACAGAGTCTCGGATTGGGGACGACTAAATCTAGTCCAGTTTAACCCCCAGAAGACACAAGTTTGCGCGTTAACCGCTAAAAAGAACCCCTTTGTCGTATCCCCTCAGTTTCAAGGCACTCCCCTTGTTGCCTCAGCCAGTATCGGAATCCTCGGCGTCGACATATCGAGTGACGTGCAGTTTCGTGGTCACTTGGAAGGGAAGGCCAAATTGGCCTCTAAAAAGCTTGGCGTGCTCAGCAGAGCGGGACAGTATTTCATGCCGGCACACCGCCTGCAACTTTACAAGGCGCAGGTTCGGCCGCACATGGAATACTGTTCCCATCTCTGGGCTGGGGCTCCCCAGTACCAGCTCCTTCCACTTGACCGCATCCAGCGCAGAGCGGCTCGAATCGTCGACGACCGAGTGCTTTCCGATAGGCTCCATTCACTGGCGCTGCGAAGAGATGTTGCATCTCTTTGCGTATTTTACCGCATCTATCACGGGGAGTGCTCTGAGGAATTGTTCGGATTAATCCCAGCCGCCAAATTTCGTGAACGCACTACACGGCAAACGTCTCGATACCATCCACACCATCTGGATGCTTGGCGGTCCACCACTGTACGTTTCACAAGGAGTTTTCTTCCACGTACAACCTCTCTGTGGAAAAGTTTACCACCGGCGATTTTTCCGGACCGATACGACCTGGGGACCTTCAAGAAAAGAGCTTACTCCTTTCTAAAGGGCCGGCAACGCACCCGCAATTCTCCTGGTGTTGCGGTTGATCTGGGCGGCGGTAGTCACTTAACATCAGGTGAGCCGCATGCTCGTTTGCCCCCTCTTCTATATATAAAAAAAAATATCCAACGCACATTCGGCTCAAAAATGAGTTATGTATTCAAAAATAACCCTTAGGATCTATTCTTTCATAAAATAGAGATAGAGAGAGAGAGGGGGAGAGTCATCATCACTAAACTCTGATACCTGATTTTTTATAAAATTTTGCGTTACCTCCACCCTAAGCCTCTTTGCCTTGTACGGGCCTTAACAAATGACCCCATAAATTCTTTCTGATAATTACAGTCGTCGGCGATTTTATCTCTGAGCTTGTTTGTTTCACACTTCAAATGTAAATATTTCAAAAGTAGCATTTTGTGGATTAGATCCCTTTTACGTTACAACGTCCAATTCAGAACGAAAACTATTTCACAATTGTGGATCGCGCGGGTGTGCCCCGCCCGCATTTGTATTTTCATTTATTACAGTTACTGTTTAAAGGCAAATAACGAAAAAAGGTATACCTCAAAACCTGAAAACTAAGTTGTACAACCAGTGCGTGTTGCCAGTGATGACATATTGAACTGAGACGTGGTCCTTCACTGCTGGCCGTATGAGGACGCTCAAAGTCGCTCAGCGAGCTATGGAGAGGGCTATGCTCGGAGTTTCTCTGCGTGATAAACTTAGAAATGAGGATATCCGCAGTAGAACTAGAGTAACCGACATAGCCCAACGGATTAGTAAGCTGAAGTGGCAATGGGCCGGCCATATAGCTCAAAGAACCGACAACCGTTGGGGAAAAAAGGTTCTCAAGTGGCAGCCTCGTACCGGTAGACGAAGTGTGGGGCGACCCCCCACTAGATGGAGTGACGACCTGGTAAGACATGCAGGAAGTCGATGGATGCAGGTGGCTCAGGACCGTGCTTTGTGGCATACCTTGGGGGAGGCTTATGTTCAGCAGTGGACTTGTAAAGGGCTGTAATGATGATGATGATGAACGAAACAAAGTTACATACTCATCTGAAATATACTTCAAGTCATCTTGACAAAATACGCACATAAATTAGTAACAGTATTTTCTAAGTCACGATAAAATAAAGTCAGTGTTGGATTGTCGCAAACAAATACTCGCGGTTTACTAAACACAGAACTAGCGCTCGCAGTTGACTAAAGAATTTAAGGAGCATTGACCAAAAATTAGGGCGCAATGTATTAATATTTTAGTGTCAGTTTAGTATTATAGAAGTTTATAAGCGGCACGAGTCGTAAACACAGCTTTGAGATGCGCAATATTAGATATTATATATACGAGTAGGTCTTTTTGATGAAATACAAGGGTGCGGGGTGGGTACGGTAGAAATTCTTTCACTTGATTAGTCCGTTAATTAATCTTTGTCATCCATTGGATATATACGTGACGCTGGCCTGTAGTATATTGGCTGGAAAATGTACATGCGCAAGTGCTGCCACTTAGTGCTTACGATTCGCGCCGCTGTCTGTACTACGCGTTAAGATTTACTTGAGATAGTGCCGTAGCATGGGCTTCTACTGCCCCTAGCCCCCTCAGTTTCATAAAAAATAATATAAAATCAGCAATTCTTCTATATTATTTGTGTATTATTTTAATAAAAGAATAAAACAATGCAATGTATTTTTTCATACTTTTCAATGAGCAGATTATCTCTATTTTTCAGAACTTTCAATAATACTGTTTACGTAATATTTTAACCAAACATATTTTACTAGCATTATATAAATATCCCTCCCCCCATCAACCACTAACTTGAGACCTTCCACGGATAACGTCAGAGCGTAATGAGAATCCGTATTGAGGCGACATGGGTAGTCTGCGTCGTGGACGAACAGGAGAAGAAACAATGTCACGAACGAGTCTCAAGTTAATTTCTGCGATTTATAAGATTTATTATTTAGTTACATTACAATTGTAAGGGTTATTCCGCTTATCCACCCTAAAAAATCCACCCTAGGGATGATACTCGGGAACGCGTGTTCATCTATCCACCCCAGACGGGGTACTTTAACCGTGACCAGTTACAATAAAATTTACAATTCATTGTACATTTATTTATTTCAAAACAATTTAATGTAAACAACTAATTATATTTACAATTTAGTTACCTATTTTTTTTATATTACCCTTAGTGACAGCAGCAAAGAGCATTCCTCGGGCATACGCTACATTAGTGCGTGCAACTGTGGGCGGAGCAAGTGCTCCCGCGAGGACCCGTACACGTTGAAACAAGCCAACTACGACTTCTACCAGCAGGCGGCCGAGGAGTGCGGCATCTGCAACACTTTACAGTCCATCGAGATGCCGGTGTTCCAGCCTTCGACGCCTACCTTCAGGTGTGTTGTAACAAGTAATGTGTGCACCAAATTTTTTATTCATATCACACCCATCATTAATTAAATTCATTGTCAATTGTGCCAGTGTTTTCATATGCATTTTGCCATCAATCAAGTCACTGAATTATTTTTAGCATTTTACATGATGGAGCCACGCTGCTGAGTATCATGCTTGCTTAAGGTCATCCACTTCACTTTAATATGGTTGAGGCGGTGGCTGTCATATTTGTCATACTCGTGAACATGTGTCATACTCGTGAACATGTGTCATACTCGTGAACATGTGTCATACTCGTGAACATGTGTCATACTCGTGAACATGTGTCATACTCGTGAACATGTGTGGTGGGAATGGTCTGCTCGGACTCATTAACACTAACACTGATAAGCTTGAATTTTGATCGTTCTTTTTTTGAGTACACTATTCAACATGCTTCAGCTACCGATAGAGGTCTATTATCGTTTTAATTCTGTTTATACTATGCTTGAAATGAAAGTCGAAACCAGCAGTTTTAGTGGAAATCCACTAAGTTGGCAACATTAGACAACACTGAGTAAGCACGCGCCGAACATGCTGCATTTATAAGACGTCACCAGCATGGCTCCTTCAATATTCGGATACCTACCGCATTTTATAAAATACGGCGCGTACGTTGCAGCTGCAATGTGCGAGTTTTCATATGATTTCATACAACGAATTCTAAAATGCGGCGCGTACGGTGCTGGCAAATGTACGGTTCAGCTTTAGAGACTCTTGCATTTCTGTTTGCACGTTCAGTTTATAACTTGACCTTATTCGTAAATTATTGCCTTTACCAAAATAAATCTAAGACAACATATGGCGGTAGGACATTTTTTTAGTCCCAATGGGGTTGGTAACAACCCTCTTGCCTAATTTTTTCGCTAAACTCACAGTCCTTTTGTGTAAAAACAAGTAAGTATAGTTAGAGACTGTGAACCATTTCATTTTAGCCTTTGGGGTATGGCATTGCATCTGTTAGCTTCTTTTTTGAAGTTGGTTGCATGTGTCCAAGGGTTACAGTGACTTCGTATTATTGGTTACAAATTAAATACTTTTTTTTAATTTGTCAAACCATTAAAATGTACAAAATTAAAATATTTTTTATAGGAGAGGGGCAAACGAGCATGCGGCTCACCTGATGGTAAGTGACTACCGCCGCATATGAACAACTGCAACACCAGGGGAAGTCGTATCAGTCCGGAAAATTAGCTTGTGGTAATCAATTCCACAAATAAAGTTGTGCGAGGAATAAAACTTCTACTAAATCGCACAGTGGCGGACCCCCAATCATCCAGATGGTGGATGGTTTTGCGACTTTTGTCGCGATGTGCGATGTTGAAATTGGGCGGCTGGAATTAGTTATTTGTTAATGGCTATGTCAACTTTCCAATTGTGTGTCTATACAGGGCGGCGTCAGTGAAAGGATTAAGGTGCGAAGAGCCGGGGGAAGGTGCAGAAGTTGCAGCGGAGGGCGGGACAATAGGATCTGGTGCGTCGGCGGAATGCGAGGGCTCAGCCTGGTCGCCGCACGCCTTGTCGCCGGGCTCCGCGCCGGGATCCGCACCGGGATCCGCTCCGGGATCCGTACGGGACGACGAGGACCAAGACGATCACGACACGACCGCTGCCAGCGATCAGCGGGACGGCTTGGAGATCGTGCCGCTCAGGGAGGACACTGCCCCTGGTGGGTAATTGTATACTTTTCTCATAGGTACTTTAAGGAAGCAATTCTTGTGTATGTAACATTATATATATGTAATAGGAAACGGCTCTAAAAATATGGATGAAATTTTGTATTCAGGTGTTGTTTTATTAGTGTGTCATTTTTAACAAAATTTTATATTTCCAAAGCAGAGCAAAGCGTTAGCCCAGGTAATATTATTGTTACGAGCTAAGGGTTTGTGACAATAAAAACTACCGATTGAATTACCAAAATTGACACTAATTACTGAACACCAATAAAAACTTAAAACACACCAGTAATTAATCACACTTAACACTTTAGTTCACTTTATTTCGCTCCGAAGTCTTCGCTTATGTCGCCAATTCAATACTACTTCAGTCGCGGTCCCACTGACTTTATTTAGGACCTTTTCCACCGAAAACATCTAGAATGTTCAAGTAGAATGTTGAAAGTTCTAGCAAATAATAATTCAGAAAGCCCTCGCCACTCTACACTAGATGGCGCTAAATGGGAAAGTTCTAGAAGATCTTGACGCTCCTATTTCTGCTACTCGATACTAGATGGCGCTAAAATAACCCGCCATGTACCAGGCATCAACTATGGCGCGCACCATTATACCTAATAGAAGTAAGTGACAAGACTTCGTCAGTGACAGGTGACAGCTATCTTAAATTTTAATTAAAATAATATATTTTTGTAATATATATTTCCTTCGGCGGTTAACAACGTGCCTGCGTGGTGTGCCATGCTTTAATTGTAGGAGATTCATTGGTGTACTCTGATCACCATGGATGAAAATCAAATTTCAGAAGAGGCGGCGATGAATTCTATTCTAATTGAAAACAATGAACAGGAAACGGAGATTTGTTTACCAGAGAAATCCGCTCAATGTCAAGCAATGATTTACGATGAGGTTAGACCTATTAGTAGTAAGAGACGCAGAGAAGAGCATGAGGAAGAAAGGTGGATTACGGTTTCAAGAAATGGGAAGAGAGTGGGACAGAAAGTTGATGTATATATTAATTGCTTCGAAAAATTTGCAGTTTGCACTTGCAAAGCTTTTAAAAACCAATAATATTAAGTGTGTGAAATATGTGAACGCGTATAAAGCATTTGTGCAGTTTGAATGTGCAGAAAGTGCTGATGAGATGATGAACTGTACACCCTTGAAGGAGTTAGGATGGAGATTTCAAAAGAAATTAGAGGTTGCTTTTTCATACGGTGTCATTAAGGATATTGAGCTGGAGATGACCGAAAAAGAAATGCTGGAGGTAATTTCAAGTGATTGCGAGCTAATAAGTGTAAAACGCTTAAAGCGCAGAAAAACGGATGGAAAGGGTTGAGAATCAATACGGTTGCAATTTAAGGGCTCATCGTTGCCAGCATCAGTATACATTTACGGCATGAAGATTAACGTCGACCCCTATGTCTTCCCAGTCACTCAATGATCAAGGTGTTGGAGGTTCGGTCATAGCCTACGTGTTTGCCCCTCTAAAAAGATTGTATGCCCTAAGTGTGGAAAGGGGCATGCTTATTGTGAGATCACAACATTTAGATGTATTAACTGTATCGGGACTCACATGTCGTTGGATAGATCTTGTCCTATATTTATAAAAGAAAAGCGTCTAAGGAGTTTAATGGCTGAATTCAATTGCTTATATAAAAAGGCCTTACAAATATATATTCCTCCAGAACCTCAACCTGTACAAGTAGAACAAGAAACAACTATATTAAAGACGTCTCAAAGACATCTCAACCCAAATACACCTTTATATAATAATATGCCTGAACCCATACCTGTGTCCTCTATCTCACGAAACGAAGATGGGGTATTGTCTTACGCAAACGTTACTGGATCGGTACTGCGCTTACGCTCTGAAATTACTTTTAGTGTTAGCTAAATCGATACCATTAACATCACAATCGGGTGCTATGGAGGTTTCGCAAACTTTACAAGAAAAAACTATAAGTACAAAGAGAAAAAGGTAAAAGAAGCAAAATCAGAATGAAGTGTTTGAAAACGATATATCTACAGAATCAGAATAAGTAATTAATAATAATGATGATGATATGGAAAGTGAGCTAAAATCAAGAAAAGAGACAAAAGAGAGAAGAGAGAAGCTTAAATCAACTTTTAATTTTAGGCAGTTACTTTCTAAGTTATATGGTTATATTTCTAAGTTATAATGGTTAGTACCGATGGTGGGGCAGTGCATTTGGGATTTGCCTTTTAAAAGCTTGTTTAGTCAATAATGAATAGTAATTACAACATAAACATTTTTCAGTGGAACTCACAAAGTATTAGGCCCAAACGTACGGAACTCGACCAGCTGTTAAATAGCGAGAAAATTCATATTGTTGCCATTTGTGAGACATGGTTGAATGCTGAAGTTATGCTTAAAATAAGTGGTTACAATATTTACCGCAAGGACCGAGATGATTCGTATGGTGGGGTTGCTATTTGTTCACACAAGTCTTTAAAGACTCGACTGATATCTATCCAAATTTCTAATCCCGGAATTGAAATAATTTGTATTAAGATTTTTTAACTGTACACATATAGATTACATACTCTCTATATATTGTCCACCTACCATACGAACTTCTCAGAATGACTGGGATGAAATATTTTTTTAAAACTAACAAAACATTGATTCTTGGGGACTTCAATGGGCATCATCCAAGCTGGTCTTGTAAGGCTGATTTAAGAGGCACGAATATTTTTGACTCTAATTGAAAATAATTTTGTTTCCTTGAATGATGGCACAGCTACTCGCGTTAAATTAGTAAACAGAATAGTACAGGAGTCATCTCCTGACATTTCTATTGCTTCTTCGGATTTAGCGTTGCAGTTACATTGGAAGGTTACTAATGAGTAATTGGGTAGTGATCATTTGATTGTTAAGATTAATTTATCATATCACAATCGTCACCATCAATTTCTAAAGAAAAGGAACTATAAGAAAGCAAACTGGGATGGATACAGCTCATATTTAGAATATAAATTTTCAAGTTTTGCTTTTATCAATAATGATCCGCAGAAAATTTACGATTTATTTCTTAATATGGTCAATGAAGCCGCTGATGCTCATATTCCTTTTTACAGAACCAGCCAAGATCCCTCACAACATTTTTCTCCTAAAGTATATTGGAATACCAACTATTTCTAAATCTGTTGCAGAAAGGCGCCTAGCTCTTTAAAATTAGAATTTCACAACTGCTAATTAGAAAGGCAACTAGAAAATCTTTCTCTAATTTTTGCTCTTCGATTGATGAGTCTATTACTGTACATGACATGTGGCAAAAAATGAAGTGGTTAAAAGGTTATGGGTGTTCTAATACAAATAGGAGTTATGTTGATCTAACAATTGCAAATGAGCTTTACACAGTTTGACTCTAGACTTTGTTTGTCCAAAAGATCCTGCTTTTTCATCTCGTAACACTGAAATTGACTCTCCTTTTTCAATGAGCGAACTAACGTGCTGTTTTAAAACAAAAGATACTTCTCCAGGTGTGGATAATATATCCTATTCCATCAAATCAAACATCTTCCCAAAAACGCATGTATTATTTTACTCAAACTATTTAATTTATTTTACTCCCAAGTTTTGTACCATTCCAATGGAGAGAAATACGAATGAAGTAGCAATCGTGTCCTGGCCGAAAACTATTTTAGGGCTAGTAAGCGCTTGCTAGCGCTTTTTTTCTGCCAAACGCACCCATGCATATTGTGAATAAGCTCATTAATAAAGAATTAAAAAAAGTAAGTGACAAAAGTACACACTCTTGTCATATAAATCAACTAACTATAAAGGATGCCATTTTAATAGATATAGTGTGTAGTGTAGTTATAGTTCTGGTATGTTATCTCTTTGCTTTACAGCGCTAATATTCTTACAGATAAAGTAATGAGCCGTCAACCGTCAACAACGGAATATTTACCTGGAATGCTGCATACGGCGAGTCCCGCAAACTTGTTGCCGGCGTTCCCGAGCTGGTCGCTAGTGTGTCTCGGGCCTTCGTCCCTCTACTCGCACAGTTTGGGTCTGCCCGAGCATTTGCAGCCCGGCTTCTTGCCGCACACAAATTATCTTCTGCCCTGGGACTGCTCAGTGAGGTGAGCTCTCTAATAAAATACAAATAGACACACAGTCAGTATGCATCACCCATTACAATATGGTTGCCACTTCATACATCTACTTTTAAAAGGCTGCAGAAAGTATTGTGTAGCAGATAGTAAGAGCTTTCATATTTCTTATTTATAGTTTTAGGATGACAAACGAGCACATAGTCCACCTTATGGTAAGTGTATGCTTTTTCTATTAACATTAATTACGTGATATTATGATGTAAATAACCATTTATATTTGTCAGTCTACATCAGTTTGATTAAAAGGCTCTACTCTTAATAATATCAATAGAAGAGGAGTTGATTGAGCATGTAAATTATTTGTATGTTTGAGATGTATATTTAGCAGGGTGGGTGGATATGAGTGATATAGAACGATGAGTGAACGCAGAAAATAAAATAAATGTAGAGCCCCCACTCTATTGTGGGAAGTCAGAATCAGTCAAAAAGGCACGTATGGCAATTCACAATGCTGTGTTAGTCCCTACCTTAATGTATGTTAGTTGGGTGTGGCAAATAAGCACGAGATTAGAATACATGCTGTTGAAATGCGGTCATTACGGGCTCTGTTAGGGCTGAATATGATTGACGGGGTGAGAAATTGGGTTAAGAGTAAAGTGCAAGATGATGTTGTGACCAGAATCAAGAAAGTTTTGTCATATAGAACGAATGAATGAGGAATGAGTGATGAAGCAAACACATATATGTTGCAAAAGTGAACGGTAGAGTCGGGAGAGAACGCCCTAGACGAAATTTTATCGACCAAATTAGCAATATATTGGAGATGGGCCAGATAAAGGAAAAAACTGACTAACTGACGAGCATATATGCGTAAGGTATATGGATGTAAAGGAAGCGAGAGAGGTATGTCAGGTTCGTGCTAAATGGAAGTTCGTAGTCTCTACCTACATTTTGGGTGACAGTCTTGAGTGTTTATGATTATAACACGATATAATATATATTATGAAAACTCTTTATTTTTCGACGTAAGAAATTAAAATTTCAACAAACCAAAGAACTGTTAATTGTTTCAAATCTGTAGGTAGTTGCTTTTTGAAAAAAACTTTATATTTTTTTTTTGTAGAATGGAACAATAAATAATAAAAATATTAATTACTTTGTAACGTTCCGCTAACTAAATGCAATGATGTGTCTTACCTGGATTGAAGAGCACCTCCCGCCCTACCTCAATTGCATGCACTAACTCCGTCACCACTAGTCCCAACAACCACTACTCCCGGCAAGACACACCATCGACGATAATACGACACGTGTTTCGCCTCTACACGAGGCATCCTCAGGTGATGTGGACTCTACGGAGGCTGACCGCTAAGTGAGCGGCGAGCCGAAACAGCTGCTATTTATACACGCCGACACAACCGCTCCCCACCAAAGTACCGTGGTCGTTATCGCACGGCGCGGTCACCGTGCGATAACAAACCTGCAACTCATTGTTGTTATAATTAATATTTTTTAAATATTATTATTATTGTTTTTTTCTATCTTCAAAAAGAAGGGTTAGCTATGGGTCCCCTCTAAGTCCATTTATGGCAGACATTTTCATGGATAATTTCGAAAAATAACATATAGTTGTTAACCAAAATATCTTATGCTATTATCGATATGTAGACGACATAATTATTTGCTGGACTGGCACAAGGAGACAACTGGATGTTTTCCTTAATAAAATAAATAGAGTCCACGAAAAAATTAAATTTATGCTTGAATTGGAACAAGATTGCTCCTTTAATTTCCTTGACTTAACAATAACAAGAAAGGAGTCGTTGAATGTTTTTCAAATTTATCGAAAGCCAACTGATACCGACACGGTCGGTATGAGTTGGCTTTCTACAATGGATTTCCGCAAAGTAATGCCTGATTCTATCAATTATCTTAGAATGGAACAAGCGAGTGCGTGGCGAGCATCCCGCGGACGTGGCAAAGGAATGCCACAACACCACCTTACTGTCAAGATATTTATTGGATTCGAGTATGAGTGCCCAAGAGGACATAGGTATGCCTTCTTCTGTTCTTCTGAAATTTGTCTTTGTCACCTATATCTATGAATATATTGTTTTCATAGATAATAATCACCCTGCAATATTTCACTACTGAACGTGGAGCTCTCCCATTGTAGAGGGGTGGTTTAGCGATCGCAGTACTAGATATCTTAGGTCTGAAATAAACGAGTTGGTTATGTAGCTATCTGTGGGAATCCAGATTTTTCTGGCAATTTCCATAGTCGCCTTATATACCTCACGGATCGAAATTTGGTGATAGATTCTCTTATGCCGCCAGCATATGGCTTAATCCTTTGAAAATATAATACTACTCGTATGTAATGATAGTACGGATAATAAAGACAACAACAATAATTATGTAATTACTCACTAGGTTGATATCTTTTCTGCCTTTGAAATAAATATTTAAACATTTTTTGGTCCTTCGAGCCGGATACAATAATAACATCTTCAATCCACAGGGCTTATCATTACATAACATGAGTATAGAGGTTTTTTTTTTGCTAAGACCAGTTATTTCGAAGTTTTTTTTCGGCCTACAGTAAAGAAATAATTTGTTACAGAGCGCTGACTGAAGCACCTTGTCTAATAAATTATATAAACTTTTATATAATACGCGTACGTACGTACGCGAACGTATTTATTTATGCTATGTGTTATTGCCGTGAAGAGTTGGTATAAGCCATCCATCCCCATCTTGCCCGCATGTTTCGTAAGAGGTGACAAAATTAACTGCCAGAAAGATCGTATAACCACCTCATTTAAGCCAGGTAATGAATACCTAGATACCAAGAGAGGAAAGAAAAATGGATGTATTTTTCGAACACGTGGCAACTTTTAAAAATATGACGTTAAACGTTTATTCCTAAGTCGCAGAGATACTTTAAGTTAGCGTTTACTACGTTACTGTGGTGGTTAATTTCACGGTCATTAGCACACGTGTTCAAATACCCCATGAGAGTAGATAGAAAAATCTAGGTGCAACTGGTTTCCACGTTCCTTTTAATGCGAAATGCAATAAACTGTATTTTAATGGAAAAACACTGTATAAAATACACGTAGAGTAGCTTAATGCCTGTTGTTTATTTTCAGGTTCATGATGACGTCCCCAGAGGGCGCGCTGAGCGGTGGCGGTGGTGCAGGCGCTGCGGGTATGAATGCAACATTAATTGTATCGCAATACAATTGTAATTGTAGATAAATATATTAATAGATTAGATTATATTAAACTGTTTAGGTAGTTACTTGGGGGTGGACGGTATACGTAGCTACAAATTAGCATTTGACAATTCGGTTACGGGGTGCGCGTTCGTTTAGTGCCAGTAGCGACCGCGCTGAGAAAGCCCGAAATAATAAAAATGCCAAATCATGATCTTTGTGTGAGTCTGATTTTACTGGACTCAGTTCGCTTTTTACCTAATAATTACCATATAGTAGGTGTATGATATATAATAGGTAAAAAAATTTAGATGTATAATAATTTATACCTACTATAAACCAATGTTTGACTACTATGACGTTTGATGTGATGTAGCCGAAAATGGTAAAACGTACTAACAGCTTTACAAAAGATTATTTGTTTTGCCTTGAAGACACACTCTTTTTGTTAAGGGGTTGTTTTATTAAAATTATGCCGAAATTATAGAGGGTGATTAATAGGGCCCGGATTAATATGTAAATCCATATTTTTAATTGAAATGGTTTTTGTTCTTGAATATGTTTTCTACATAAATTATGATATTTTGATCAAGAAAATGCAATTTCTATTTTCCATATTTTTCCATATTTCAAGTATAAATCCATATTCCACAAGAAATTAAATAAATTTATCCATATCTTCATTATTTTATGTTAGGTTGATGAGAAGGTCTGTGAAATGACTAAAAATTAGTTTTAGATGACGAAAATGCCAGCAAATCCTTTTTATTGGCGTGTGAAGAACTTCTTTAATGCAACCACCAAACGTCAGTAAAGCTTTTTAATGATGCAATGAGAGTTTTGTGGCCTTATGGAGTTAAACATGACCAAGTTGTCTTGCTACTTAGTGATGCTGCTCCTTGTATGGTAAAAGCTGTAGATTCCCTACAAGTTTTGTATCCAAAAATTATTCATATGAAGTGCTTGGCTCATGGTATGAATAGATTTGCTGAATGAATAAGGTCTCAGTTTAAAAAGGCTGACAGTTTAGTATGAAACGTAAAGAAAAAGTTTTTGAAAGCAGCAAGCAGGATCTTAAAATTTAAAGAGTTGGTATCCCGACATTTCTTTACCGCTAGAGCCAGTGCTGAACCGCTGGGGAACTTAGCTGAGAGCAAATGAATACTATGCCCAGTATTACACTGAAATCAAAATGATTATCTTTGAATTGGAGAATAAAGCTGCTGATATTTCAATCTCAAAAGAACTTCTCCAAGATTACCCTACGTAACTATTTGCTTTATGTACATAAACACTAATTATTGCTTTTTATCATACCATATAAAGGCACTCGAAAATTCTTCCACTTCTCTAAATGATAATTTGATGACTATCGAAAATATTTTTAGAATCAGAAGGTCCCGTTGCTGAAGTAGCGAGGCAAAAATTACTCTATGTACTGAAAAAAAAACAAAGGATTTCCACACAGCATGCTGTTGATTTTCTTTAGGAAAGGATCCTAAAGAAAATCAACAGCATGCTGTGTGGAACATTAGAAGGCACCATAGATGTGCCCTACTCACTTGCAGAATTATGCAAATTTAAATAAGCTCCAATCACATCCTATGATGAAAAATCATTCAGCTAGAATAAAGCATTATTTCGTCCAAACAGAAAATTTAAGGAAACACGTAATTATATACTGTAATTTAAATAATAATGAACCTAAGCTAAGTAAAATCGTATTTTTTTTGTTTTTTCTTAATAGGAAATCGTTTTAATGTACAATGTCGTTATCTTTTATTACACATATTTTTTCCATATTTTAGGATTTTAAGTCCATATTAAATGTACATATTTTGATATTATATATACATATTAATCCGGGCCCTAGTGATTAAACAGTATTGGGTAAATTATCCACCATCGTTATGTATTTATAATGTTTTTTAAGAAAAGTAACTTTAATTTTCCAGTTAAAATGTGCAAACGATTAAAGAGCAAACCACTGAGACATTGTTATGTGTGTGGCCGTGGAAGGAAAAGGGGAGATCTCCCGCCGGGCAAGGGGTTCTGCCCGGGGAGCGGCCAACACTCCGTGTGTTAGTTCGGAGATGTTCTATATATACTGTTTATGATTCGGAATGTTGATAGCGTGATTTAGGCTTCGGTGTGTTTCGCTTGCGGCGCGACGACAGCGCCGCCACATCACCCCCAGCGCTCAGACCGGAGGTCGATAGTGCAGCCTCGATGCCGACGAATGTGTAAGTGCCACGATATTGCCTTGTAGTCTGCGGTGAGTCGATGGTGCCTTCGATCTGTGGGGAAATAATTCGCCTGGGAGGCGTAGGGGTTGCCCATACACTAACTCCGCAGATGATGCCTTGATGTCTTCCTTAAAAGAACTTCGTATCCCTAATAGGACGAGTGGAAGACAGTCAACCCAGTTTTCACTCGCATGACAGATGATAGCAGCCTTTAACTGTCGGTGGAAACGCTCCACTAATCCATTGCATGCAAGGTGGTACGCTGTTGTTCGTCTATGCCTAAATCCTGCGATATCTGATAGGCACTTAAAGAGAGCAGATTCGAATTGTCTACCACGATCTGAAACGATATCTGTCGGGCAACCAAAGCAGATATCCAACCACTTAGCAAAGCTTTAGCCGCCGTCTCAACTGTTATATCAGGCAGTGGTATTGCCTCAGGCCATCGCGTGAAGCGGTCAATGGCTGTAAGGCAATAGCGGTAGCCTTGGGATATAGGTAGAGGCCCGATTAAGTCAGTATGCAAAAATGCGAATCTTGACTTTGGCAAGGAGTATTTACCGATGGGTGCAGATACGTGACGTGTAACTTTGGCTCGCTGACATTGCAGACAAGCACGTGCCCGTTCACTCCAGGCCAAACGTACCTTTCGGCAACGAGTTTTGCTGACGCACCACCGCCTGGATGGCTTATTGAGTGCAAGTTTTCAAAAACCAGTTGACGCAAACTCTTCGAGACAAATGGTCTCAAGGTGTTGCCATTTTAGCGAGATAAATAGTCTATACAAATAATTCCACAACACTGACAGTTAAAATGTTTACTTTAATACACACAAGCAGGAGATACACAATTTAGCACAAAGCCAAGATGACAGAGTTTATAATAAAAATAGAGTCTAGAAAAAGCACAATCAATATTAATCGTAATACTTAAAGTCTATGGCGAGAACAAAGGATTAGCGTTAGCGAGCAACATGCGTTCCGCGTCGTATCGGTAGAACGACTGGTGAACGCGGTGTGCGGACGCAGGCGATCCTTTTGCCAGCTGTGTTAACGGAATTCCGGGCGGCGCGTTCAACGCCCGGCTGTTGCTACGTGCATTGTGTTGAGAGTATATAGTGGTGTAATATATAGTCGTGTAAAAGTATTGTATATGTTGAGTGTGAGAGAGTATGTATGTGTGTATCTGTGTGGCATATGTGTGTGTGTGTGTGTATAATGTAGGAAAGTAGCCTACACCATCATCGTTACAGTACAGCTCCACGTCTGAGCCAGTCGTACCTTTCGCAGTTGGAGGGAATTCTTGGATTCCAGCAATTGATTTAATTCGCAATCGGCTTTCTGGTATTGGGCTAGCTTTTCCAGACTTATGGGTTGTGCGATTTCCTCGACCCGTGACAAGGTATCGGCGACAACATTATTTTTTCCCGCAATGTGCCTTATATCGGTACTGAATTACGAGATAAAATCTGAGTGCCGAAACTGTCTCGGTGAGCAGTTTTCTTTCCTCGTTACGAATGCGTGAGTTAAGGGCTTGTGATCCGTGTAGATCACGAAATCCCTAGCCTCAATCATATGCCGGAAGTATTTGATGCTTTTGTAAATAGCAAGCAGTTCTCGATCATAGGCTGAGTATTTCTGCTGTGCTGGGCTGAGCTTCTGAGAAAAAAATGCACTGTGGCCGTGGAAGGAAAAGGGGAGATCTCCCGCCGGGCAAGGGAGCGGCCAACACTCCGTGTGATAGTTCGGAGATGTTCTATATATATATATATATTGTTTATGATTCGGAATGTTGATAGCGTGACTTAGGCTTTGGTGTGTTTCGCTTGCGGCGCGACGACAGCGCCGCTACATGTGTACAAAAGTTCATCTCTTTCTAGAGTATTATATAAATAATACTCTAGAGAGATGAACTTTTGTTTAAAACTAACTCTTTAATAGGGTATTTACACCATGACAAAAAATCCTTAAAGGTGCAGTGATTATCGTACCATTTCACTCATGAGTCATGTTTTGAAGCTGTTCTTAAAAATAATCCACAACAGAATTTACTCAAAATGTGAGTCCGTACTATCATATACTCAGTTTGGTTTTAGAAGTGGTTTGGGAACTAGAGACGCACTTTTTGGCTATCAAGTACTGGTACAAAGATGTTGCGATATGAATAAAGATCTGTTTGCCTGCTTTATTGACTATGAAAAAGCCTTCGACCGCGTTCAACATGGCAAGTTGATTTAAATACTTCAGAAAATCGGCTGAGGCTTCAACGACCGCCGATTCATAAAAAACTTATACAGGAACCAGCGTGCAAATGTAAGGGTAAACGGGAAATCATCGTCATACGTTGACATAGAAAGAGGCGTACGACAAGGATGTATTTTGTCACCCTTACTGTTTAATTTGTATGCTGAAGCCATATTTTCAGAGGCACTAGATAACAGTCAAGACGGCATATCAAATTGTTGAACAACATTAGGTACGCAGATGACACGATATTAATCGCCGATAGTCTTGCGGGTCTTCAAGGGTTAGTAGATTCAGTGGCTTCCGTTAGTGTTGAATACGGTATTAACATCAATACGAATAAGACGAAGTACATGGTAATAAGCCGAACACCTGAGCTTATCACGTCTTTAGCCCTAAATGTTCAGGGTCTTGAACGGGTCACCAAATTCAAATATCTAGGCACAATGATTGACGAAACAGAAGATCACAGCCTCGAAATACGATGCAGAATAGAGCAGGCACGCAACGCCTTTTCGAGAATGAAAAAAATTCTTTGTGACCGGAACCTAAGTATTTCAGTTCGAACACGCATAGCGCGGTGCTATGTCTTTTCTGTACTTCTCAATGGTGTAGAATCTTGTTGTAGTCGTATGTAAAAGTATGCTAAGAATTTCTTGGAGAAACCGCTTACGAAACACCACCGTGCTACAAAGAATGGGGGAAGGTCACAGAGATACTTACAACAATAAAGAGGAGGAAATTGGAATATTTTGGGCACGTGATGCGTAACACCAAAAAATATGAACTTCTTCAACTTATCATTCAGGGGAAAGTGGCAGGCAGAATGAGGCCTGGCCGCAGAAGGATATCGTGGCTGAAGAACTTACGCCAGTGGTTCGGGAAGAGCACAAGATCACTATTTAGAGCAGCGGTCTCAAAAGTTGAAATCGCACTAATGATTGCCAACCTTCGCAAGGAGACGGCACCTTAAGAAGAAGAAAAAAAGTCTGAAAATATATATATATATATATATATATATATATATATATATATATATATATATATATATATATATATATATATATATTTATGATAGGTTTTGTAAAGAGTAAATGAGAAATATTGATGTCTATTCATAAAAATGTATTATAAATTTTATAATTCAATTTTAAGAACATTTTTTTATCTGTGTCTCAAATCTCCAATACGCTATCCGCCATATTAGAATCCGTTGTGATGTCACAGGTTAAGTAAACTAGCTAAAGGTTATAATAACACAAAATACCGAAATTAAAATTTTCTTAACAAGATTTTAAGTAAGTAGAATACCATCACGTTATGTTTAGGAATCGTATTTCGGTTTTATTTATTGTTTACACTACCTACCTATTTCTTCCCAGCTAAGCATCGCGATCCGCCACGAATGGCTTTGCAAGTTCCATACGTTGGGCGTCACAGAACTCACATAGTAGCGAAAATATGGTTAGTCGATCATAGTCAGAATAGGCAGTTATGGATACACCCCGACCCTCTGTTTTAGACTAGAATATTAAAATATATTCTATTATTTAGGCTAAGCAATTAAGCTAACACATCAGCATTTTATGTAAGATTTGAATATATATATGTATCATATATGTATCAATTATAAAGAGCACGAACAGGCTCTTTATAATTGATTAATTGTTAAAGTCACCTCCAAATCGGTGAGACGTAGTCATTTAATTGTATTTTAGTTTTTAAAAACTCCTTTCGACGTTCCCGAAATTTGACTAGGTATCTTATCGAAGACCTGTCAAGGATCTCCTAGGTGTTGTTTGTGATTAGCAGTGGCGTCACATACAACTGCCGGTATGACATACTCCGCGGCTTTCTTATGCTCTTGTTTTTGCATTCAGGCACAACACACGAGTGATAAAGATGATAACTCATTATTAAACATCTAAAAATATTTTATTTCTTTGCAAAATCATCAAAATCTTAGGTCAGTGACATCACGAGCTTAACAGCATGGCGGCTAGCGTTTTCGCGCGTAAATTTAAAACGATAAATTAAAAGAAACATTTATGGCACAATTCCGTTTAAAAAATTATATAAAAGTTATCGTGGTTCATTATCACTCTAGAAGTCATTTAAAACTATTTGAAAATGGGTGTAATATCCTATTAAATGATATTGTGTAACAAATGAATTTACGTCAGTCCTAACTAGCGACATCTGGTTGGCGGAAGATTTATGAGCCTTCATTGCGTGGATAGGGTTTTAACATATAACACATACATTATAGAACGGCGGAGTGCTCGGAGCCCGCGCAGCTACTAAAATGTCACTAACACGTCAATTCACACATATAAATGTCAACACAAGATGTGTTTTGACGTTACAATCGTTTCCAAATTTCGCATACAAATATTTAAAAAATGCCAAATTGCACCCTATTTACAAATAAATATGTATTAAAATATAAACGATTTTTATAATGATGATCTTGAACATCAATCAAAAGTCTAAATTGTGTAAATTTATTCAGTTTGTCAACACAGCGAATCGGGTTTGGCGACGCCAAACCTCGTACAAAATAAAGTTGACAGCCATTCCATTGTGTATTATAGTATCCTGTGGGTTTTAATGTGGCTGCATGGTGTATGTGGGTGCAGGTGCAGGTGCAGGTGTCGGCGGCGGTGGTGGCGGCGGGTGGGCGCGCGAGGCGGCGGCGGGCGCGCGGCTGGCGGGCGCGGCGTTGCCGGTGCGCGCCGCCTGCCTGTGCCGCGCCGCGCCGCGCGCCCCGCACCACGCGCACCACCCGCACCACTCCCATCACACGCTCACACACATGGCGCACCTCGCACGAGTGCACGTCGTCACACCCAAGGCGCCCGTGCACGTCACACTCGATCCCAAGGTCAGTGACGGACACCACTCCTACATAAACCGTTACAAACAAACACATGTCGTCAGCATCATCAGCCTGCGGCAGTCCACTTCTGGACTGCACACTCCAAAGGTAGCGCCACTAAGCTCAATCTTCCACTACTCGTATCTAATAGCTGCCAGCCGCCTTGCGCAGAACGTCGTTCCATCTAGCCCGAGAATGTCCCACAATACGTTTATTGATTTCCGTGGCGACTTGTCTCCCTTTTCAATCGATTGAAAAGAGTCCAGAGTCAATACTCTTGTTTTGACTCTGGATCGTAGTGCTAGATCCATATTTTATCAACAGTGACATGCGAGAAAAAACATCGTCAGAATTATTGCCACAGATGTCCAGAAACCCCTGCGAAATTGTGACTCAGCACTCCTTGTCCAGCGGAGTAAGCATTTTTGGCACCCATCGTGTACACCTTTTGCATGTGCTAATGAGTCTTCAGCTATCTGCCACAACATATTCGCCGATGTTCTTCTTTCTTTTTCTCTTTTCTTCGTTAACTGCTGCGTTTGGCCTCACTGACCTGGGGTCATCTAGCGACTCCCTGCCTTGCTTGGATTCTCGCCTGCACCGTTTTACGGTGGCAAATGATGGTTCAGAATCCCCGTAAACTGTCGACATCCATTCAAATATTTCCGTCGGCGTTTTGTTCTTCTTTGTGGGAAATTCTTTGACGGCTCTGTACTCCTGTAATTTCGTACAATGCGCGGATGACTGAGACATGATGTTGTTTACGGATTAATTACTAAAAGCGTAATAATGCTAATGATGTGAAGCTCTGTATGTATTCTAAGTTGAGTATTCGCAAATTAGTAATATACAGCGCAAGACACTAATGACACCTGAAGGTACTTAGGCTCAAAAATTTTCAGCCATTTATATTGATGCCGCGTCCATTCCAGTTAAGCGTCTCAAAAACATCTTCCAGTGCTGTTGTGATCAGTTTTGGGGATATTGTGCCCCCCACGGATAGGTTATAGGCAGTGGCGAAGCCTCCATAGAAGCCGAAAAGCCGGACTCGCCTTATCAAACTGAATCAATCAATAATATCAACTAATAAAATAACTCGTAAACTGTTTCAAACTATTTCAAATTTCCCGCGCACTACACTGTTCGACACAGGTTGACCGATGATCTCGTATTGCCTTAGCTTATACTGCTGCTGTCATAAAAAATGAGTTTTAATAGAGCGATTAGTTGTGTCTCTCGCTCGCATGGGCTTTTTAAGGGGCTTTCGAGAAGGCGATCGCTCTCTTTCTCACCTATGGCAAAATATTCTATAATGAAATATAACTACGATAATATATATGGCAATTAGTCACAGATCAAGATTGGTGTATTTTTTTAAAACTGCTAAAAACAACAATCTATATTTTTATCTATTTATATATTGGGCTTGCCCTAGTTTGGAGCTCTAGCGTCGCCACTGGTTATAGGGACAGAACGGGATAGGTTTTTATTTTATTTTATAGGATAGGATGACAAACGAGCGCACATTCCACCTGATGGTGAGTGGTTGCTGTGGCCCATAGACATCCACATCTATCCTCGATTACGAATCAAAAAGATGCGTTGTCATTCTTGAGAACTTAGGTGGAATGCCTCGTTTCCAGTAAAAGGGGTCTCCGGTTCTGTTCTCTCACCATACGAAACATAGCAGCACTATTTGACGTTGGTATTCTCACAGAATACCAGCGTCAAATAGTAGCTTTTAGATAGAAGGTTTTGTAAGACCACCTTGTACTTGGACGGACATCGAGCTTGTAGGGTTTAAATGTCTCAAAACATCAATGTATCGCCAGTATATCCAGCTACGCTGCAAGGAAATAATAACAGCCCAAGTTTCGATGTCGATGTGATGTGGCTTTCTCATAGTCCACAAAGGCCATACAAAAAAGGCTGATTATACTCATTTGTCTTCTGTGTAATTTGCCACACTGTATGAATTTGGTCTATGTGGTGTCATAGCCTCCTCGAAACCCAGCCTGCTCATCATCGTCATCATCATTACAGCCCTTCACAAGTCCACTGCTGAACATAGGCCTCACCCGAGGTATGTTACAAAGCACGGTCCTGAGCCACCTGCATCCATTGACTTCCTGCATGTCTTACCTGGTCATTGCTCCATCTAGTGGGGGGTCGCCCTACACTTCGCCTACCGGTACGAGGCTGCCACTCGAGAACCTTTTCCCCCAACGGTTCTCGGTTCTTCGACCTATCTGGCCGGCCCATTGCCACTTCAGCTTACTAATCCGTTGAGGTATGTCGGTCACTCTGGTTCTACTGCGGATATCCTTATTTCTAAGTTCTCACGGAGAGAAACCCCGTGCATAGCCCTCTCCATAACTCGCTGTGTAACTTTGAGCATCCTCATACGGCCAGCAGTGAAGGACCACGTCTCTGTTTCATAGGTCCACACTGGCAACACGCACTGGTTGTAAAATTTAGTTTTCAGGTTTTGAGGTATAGCTGACAAGAAGATGTGTCGTAATTTCCCGAACGCTGCCCAGTCGAGTTAAATCCGTCGATTGACATCTCGGTCGAAGTTAGACTTAATTTGTCGGACTATTTGTCCAGGTAAACGTACTCGGCAACAACAACGGTGTTTGTTTGTGACCGTTGCTTCTATTTAAAGAAAAATCAACCCACTAAGATCACAAAAAAAACAATGTGGTGCGCAGCAGAAGATTGCCACTTATATTTTAAACTATATTAATTGCATGTACAGGTGCAACCGGTTAAGGGTGGACCGATCTTCATCCCGCGTCCCGTGGGCGAGCCGCCGCTGAAGCTGAGCGCGTCCGCCTACTGGGTGCTGCGGCTGCCCTACGTGTACTGGGACGAGCGCGGGCCGCTCCCCCGCCCGCGTCCCTCTTCCTCCCCCTCCGCCTCGCCCTCCCCCACGCAGTGGGGCTGCCTGCTACCGCCGCTCTTCGGCCTGCAGGACTAGGGTCTGGTGGTGTTAGTCCATTCGTGTGCCTTCACCGTCCGGCCCGCACGGACTCGAAAGAAGAAGAAACGATTCGCCTGAACTACTCGTTCTATAGTTTGAAAACGGTTAAATACTATTTCAAGGTCACGCACATGTCTTTGGTCCCCAGGATTACGGTCCAGGAAACAACAAGCGACCTTTCAGTACGTCCAACAAAATGTGGAAGCTGAAGCGATCCGCGTAAACAACTACTTAATAGTCGAACTGGTGTAAAAACGATTTATTACTATATTATAATATTAGACCGATGATAAACGTGTAAATAAAATAAAAGTGTATATCTGCTCTTTTATTCAATTCATTGCACATATCTTCTGTTTGCAGGACCATTTAGAAATATCGTAGAATGTATGTGCTTGTGTATCTTTGAAACGCATGGAACTAGAAATTGGCAACATTTTTGACTCGAAAACGCAGCAAAATAATCACTGGAATTATTCATAAGCTAGTATAAAATTTTGGACTGGTTCTTTTCTATCCAAACTGTCCGCCTATAGAATGTCCTACCTCTTTAAACGAGACGCGCCCAGTATTAATCTGTTTTTTTTTTCAGAAGTTTGTACGCTATCACTGTCTTTATCTTTGAGTAATTTATAAGTGTATATTCGTATTTTCATGTATTTATATTCTTTTGTAGTTTAAGGTTACCAAAGGAGCTCACAGTCCACCTGATGGTAATTGTTTGCTGTGACCCATAGACAACATCTATCCATGAGAACTAAGATAGAATGCCTCGTTTCGAGTGAAAAGTGTCTCCGGCTATCTACACTCACCAAACGAGACACAGCAGCGTTAAGCTGCTATTTCACGCCAGTATTCTGTGAGAGCGTGGTCCTTCCCCGGTCAAGCCGACATATTCGTGCTACAACTATACTACTAGTACAGCTACAGCATTGCTTTACCACGTAAAATATTAATATGTTATTTATTTCTATATATTTTATGAATATATTTATAAATGTTCTGTTTCTACATCACACAATTTTCTGCTTTTTGCGATCCTGTCCATGCAAACGTTGTCTGGAAGAAATTGCTTTTGGCGATAAGATTGTCTATTGATACACTAATATATTTTTTCTTTCATACGGTTATGTATTGTTTTGGTGTACAACAAAGAGCTACCGCTCCGTCTATCTATTTATAGAATTATGACTCGTATTTAAAAATAGGTAACCTCTCCCCCTGCCAGCCGTAGTTGAAGTTGTATCGCGCATGAAGAGGAGTGTTGGAATGGCGAGGCGAAGTGAATCATGATGGGTAGGGCTTACATTACGTTATCACAGACTGGGTTGTAAAACTCTTAAACTTGCGTAACTGAAGGGTTAACTCTGTAATTATTTAAGTACAAATAAAGTAATATTATTATTAAAAATAATAATATAGTAATTTAATTTAACTTACATGCCACGACTAGACTAGGCATTACTAGCTGTTTTTGAAAATCATTACGAATAGTCTCGCAAGCAGACATGACTACTTCCAACATCCCGAACAAGCCCGTTCCCAAAAGGGATTTGGATATACAACATACATATCCTTCGGAAAACTGTAGAAGACTAAAGAATCACAATTCGCCACTTTGTCTTGCGTATTTTATACTTGTATATGAGAAAGCCTTTGATTCCGTCAAAATTTCGGCGGCGCTACAGTCCCTAAAGTAGTGCTAATTTAACTATCGGTATATCGAACTGCTGAAGTTTTTGTATAGTAGAGTTCGAAACCTACCCAACTGCAGAGGTGTAAAAGAAGAAAGAAGATGTCCAGAGAGGTGTGAAAAAAGTTTTAGAATTACTAAACTGGACTGGATATGGTATCGTCAAAGGCAAATACATCCATCACCTTCGATTTTCCGAAGATATAGTCATTATGACGGAATCGCTGGAGGATCTTAACACTATGTTCAATGACCTCAATAGTGTCTTTTAACGAATAGGTATAAAATTGAAACTAGACTAAACAAAGGTAACGTAAATGTCACACTTATGCCCATAGTTGTCGGGAGTACTAAGCTTGAAGACGTTAGCGAGTATGTTTATCAAGGACTCCAACTCAGACTGAGAGGTCAATCGGCGGATTCAACTCGGCTGGGTGACGTTCTGGAGATTACGTCACATCTAGTAATGTACACCTCAAAACTTGAAAACAGGAGTGTACAACTGATACTGACTGACGTGTTGACGGTGACGACATATGGATCTTAGAAGTGCTGGCGTATGAAGAAGCTCAGGGTTTTAGTCCTCACCGCTAAATAGACAGTAGTTAAACAATCGAAATGTTCATAGAACAGGGACTATTCATGGGACTGGGAAAGGGTTAACCCGTTGTGAGTCCGACATAACCCGTCCTTGCTTCCACAAGATGGGTATGTGTAGACATATTCCCGTGAAAAGTAAAAATTCTTCGCCTTAAATAAAAGATTTTATATTTCACAAGGTGCTAGAGTTAATATGTGATAGGACTCCATTTGTGTTCGTCAGGGTGGGTGCCAACTTCTTACCCATTTTTGCAGACACTGCACAGCTGCTTTTCGATCTGGTACAGAGACCCAGCATACTTATAGGCTGTGAAGCATTTCTTCTTAGTGCTCGAGGGTAAGAACAAATCTGCAGTCTTTGTTGGAAACCGGTTGCAGGTGTGCACACACTGCGGTAGCCGCTGACCATCAGGTGAACTGGAAGCTTGTTTGTCCCTTAATTAAAAAAAAAGAACAAATTGAATAAACTCATTTTTACAGGTTTTATCGCGTTTTTCTTAATCCTTACATTTCCATCTTCAGCCCGTAAAATTCGATTGTTGAGTTTAGGCCTCTTACTTAAGGGGATTTCCCGTAATATACTATTTCTACTGGCTATTTCTGCTGCCAAAGTTTGCACAGCTGTGTTCCGGTTTTATTCTTCTTATAATTATAGGCATTCTATCTTAGTAGATTAGTTAGTTAGATTTTTTTACGTGGTAGAGTCACGCTGCTGCTATATTAGTTGTAGCACGAATGGGTCAGCACAACCGGGCAAGGACCACGCTCTCCAGAATACCAGCGTAAAATAGTAGCTTAATGCTGCTGTGTTTCGTATGTCGAATGTAGAGTATCGAAGACCCATTTTACTGGAATCGGGGCATTCCATCGTAGTCCTCAGGGGAGACGACGCATCTGCATTTTGATTCTTAATCGAGGATAAATGTAGATGTCTGGGCCACAGCATCCACTTGCCATCCGGTGGACTGTGTGCTCGTTTGTCACCCTTATTCTATAAAAAAATCTTAGTACTAAAAGAGGACACCGCATTTGTAATCTTCTTTGATTGAAGTTGGCTATGGGTGTCCATGGGCTATAGTAGCCACTTACCATCAGATGGTCGTGGGTTCATACGTCACTCCAGTTTTATAAAAACATCCGCGCTCGTAAGAGATGCTACTCATGAGACATGTTAATGCTGATCTCATTTGCCGATCAAGGAATTTTACAGCTGACAATAACACCAATTTCTAGCACTAACGCGCATATATAAAAAGGTCCGGTATAAGTATACTGGACCTTTTTACCGTATGAAAAAAATTAGGGTGTAAGATGTGCACGGACTAGAAGCCCATGGCACTGATATTTTACAAAAAATAGAAACAATAATTTTGAATTAAACGTTCGAACAAATTTTTTGAACAATTACTTTCACCTTTGCCCTTGAGCCTGTGACCCTGCGAAGTGACAAGGTCAAAGATGCCTACAAAATTAATTGTTTTATTGCCGTTCGTAAAGTAGGGTGGATATGATTTGAATTTCGATAGATTTTAATTAATTAACTTAATTCAATATTTTTGATTTTATTTTTTGTAAAATATCAGTGCCATAGGCTTCACCTCCATTCACACGTTACACCCTATTTTTATCCAGTCTGTACAAAAGGTCATCCGGTATATTTTAAATAGTTAAAATATATTATAATGTTCATTTCCGTAACTATATTGTTGAAATCTTTCGTCTATAACTGCGCTGTAACTATATAATTTAATTTGTTTTTAATATATGTGTGTGTATTCTGTCGGAATATAGTGATAACTAGTGGAAACTTGGACTTTTTATTTTATTTCCGATAGGTACACACTACGGAGCCATATAATTGGTGACCAACCGACGTGATTTAAATACGCCACATTGCAACTTTTGGAAACGTCAACTTAAAGTTTTCGTCATCGTCCTCAAGTACCTACCCCATCGATTTTCTCCTGGGCAAGATTTTGTATTCGACTGAATAAATTGGAGTAAATATTTAAAGAACTGAAGACTTTCAGATCTATCTAGCTTTACAAGGTTTATCCCAGCACTGGAATAATGCTTCTTGTTCCTTAAGGGGATATAGTAAGTCAGCTCAAATTCTAATTTCGTCACCACTTCCCTGCGCGTCGTATGCTATGTACCGACATGTTTGTAATCACTGATACTGTAAGTAGATAGGTCATTGGATACTTATTTCAGTAGGTTTATCATATTTATGCCTTGTTCTTAACGCCAACCCAGTCGCTTCTTATTTTTATTACGGTTATTTCCCATTTTAACGTTAACATTTTACGTCTAATATATAACTAATATAATATAACATTTAACGTTTTACGTCGTCCTGTTGCGTAATGTGTATTCTGATCGTAAGCGACACAACCTCCCCCTTCAAAGGCCGAAGCGAAATTGACCGGGCGGCAGGAATCAAGCTTCATGACGCCGATAGTTTAGGTAATTTCTTTTTACAGTCAAAATAATGGTATTTAAAAAAAGTAAATAACATAAGCACTGCTTTATAGTTAGTTCAGTTAGTATGCAAAGTTTCATGATCTTATTTAAAGTATTTTATGAATAACAGCGGTTTATTTTGGAGGTAACTTTGGATTTTTTTTCTATCTAGAAAATTTTACGGAATCGTCTTTTCGTCTAACATAGTCCTTAATATTAATCCTCAACTTTACCATATATTTATTTGAAAATTAATGCTGCAATATTTTCGGCATAACGGAGGATCTTGCAAAGCCATTTGAGGTTATATGTTCCCTTAAAGCTACTCTCTGCGCTACAGGGTTCGGCACGGCTCTGAGCCTTACTGCTCGCCTCTGCTTCACGGCACTCTCACAGATTACTTGTCTTCTTCTCGACTTACTGCAGTCTACAAGGCAGTTCCTGGCACGTGCACAAATAGGTTACAACATCGACCTCCGGTCTTAGCAGGCAAAAGCGAAACATACCGAAGCCTAAATCACGCTATCCAAGTTCCGAAGTAAAGCGCTATATATTGAACAACCCTGTACTAACACACGGAGCATTGGCCGCTCCCCAGGCCGATCACCTTACCCGGCGAGAGATCTCCATTTTTCCTTTCACGGCTAAACCCAAAGTTGCCTCTTATGACACCCATTAGATTTCCGCTACCGCAATATTATATCCAAAAATACAAGCTACGTCATACTGCTCCCAGCAACAGAGCTATCATGACGGTATCACGGCGTGCGTTTGAAACAAAGTATAGCGCGAAACAACTGTATAAGTCGTGGCATGTAACTAGTACTGAACGAAACGTGGAGGGGATAGCTGCGAATGTCGTATCAATGCGGGGGACGGAATGCAGCTGGAGAGTCAATCATCGCGTGCCTATGATACGCACAGCCAATAATACGCAATACGGCCAGTTATGCGCAATAATCGTCACTGCTAGACTTTCGTGCCGCGAGTTGTACTATACAGACAGGGATGTAGTGGTAGGAATTTGTAGACAGCGATTACCGTTACAGCCTATCGAAAGTCCATTGCTGAACATAGGCCTCCCATATTGTCTCACAGGGGAGATATTTGCTATCATCAGGAAAACACTGTTGCCCATCTCCTGGATTGTTTAACTGTGTCGCCTCTTAGGACACCCACGGGATGATATGGGGTAGTGGATATTCTTACACCGCTACTACACGGTGGATAAACTATTGGGTTTAAATATTTTGTAATTTTTATGCAACATTAAGGATAAGTTTCAATATTCTAAGATAGATTTTCCGGAGATTGATGGATTATTTTCACACGTCGCCACAACACGAAAGCATGAACGGAGCTCTCTGTCTTTGCCTTTAAAAAAATGTCTGCTTGTTTTCATGAGAGTTTATTAATGGAAATGGATTAATGATTTTGAAACAGCATAACCATATAGAAGTAATAGCAATACATCTGTTACTGTGGTCGTTAAACGATTATTAAAAAGGCTCGTGTTCAGCAATCGACGATATATACTGTGGTCGCCAATTTGCCTGCCAAGCGTTGCGATCAAGTTATTTCATGTTTCGTTCATAGTCTTAACTAACATATTTATTCCTTCTAACTTTATTGGCGTTCCTTATTCCACTTCTGCATAAAGGCCTTTTTAAAATTGCGGCAACTGACATATATGACTAAAGATGAGCTCATACTCTCACTCAGGTGGTAGAGCTCATTTTATGCCGAGCCCTCGTGGATACAGTTTACCATCAAGTTTGCAGCGTGCCTGAAGCGGCGTCCAGTTTGCAGTGCATCTATGTGAAATGAAAAATACTTCATTTGACAGTTAGCACCTTTACAAATAATTTAGCAGTGGTTCTCACACTAGGCACACAGACCTGTATCGCTGTATCGTGAGAGCCATAAACACATATTAACAAAAAAACTAATTTGTGTACGGCTGACTTTACACAGCTTTCCCTTTAAATATCTACTCCAATTTATTTATAGTCTATAAACACAACACACACCCATACATATATATTTTATATATACATCCGTTCATATATATATATATATATATATTTATATATATATATATATATATATATATATATATATATAGGTTGTGGAATTAGTAAGCACCGTATCATCATCATTACAGCAGCTCCGCCATTAGAATTGAAAGGTAATAATATTAAACTATTGAAATCGTTCCTCTGCGATTAAAGAAAACATAGTGAGAAAAGAGCCGTGGTAGCACAGATGGTTAGCGCTCTATGTAAATTTCACAGTACGCGAGCGAACCGGGTTCGATCCCCGCCGGTACCAATTAAGTAGTCAATTGAAATTTTAAGTGCTGATTTACCACGTGTTTGGCGGTGAAGAAAAACATCGTGAGGAAACCTGCATGTCTGAGAAATAAAAAAATATCTCGAAGACATGTGAAGTTCGCCAACACGCATTGGGGCAGCGCGGCGGACAATTCCTTGCCCTAAAACCCTCTCAGAAATGAGTGGGAAGCCTGTGCCCAGGAGTGGGACGTATATAGTCTGTAACTTTATAGTGAGAAAACCTGCATATCTAAGAATTAAAAAAAATATTGAAAACCCCCCTATCCTTTTACTACACTGGTATTTTCAAAGGGATATATCATTTCTCTGTGACTAGAGTCTCCACTATTCGGAAAGATTTGTCAAGTGCAGTGCAGGTAAAGTTAATAAGTTACAGATGTTTGATTGCAATATCAAAAAATTATTTTTGTTTGTATTTTATGCGCCGCCATACCGTTCTTCGGATTGCACTAAAACTTTGTCAATTTATTGCTTGCACTTGCGCGAAGATTATAGGCATAATACAAACAAATCACAGTAGGCGGGCGCGCATATCGTACCGGCATTTAGTTGGGAGTCCTAACATATCATTCAATTTACATAAATGTAAAGTCAAATAATTCCTAATTTAATAAAATTACCCTTCCAAGTTTACAACGATATTTCCACTAATATTTTTTCTTCGGCAGCAATGCGGTCGCTAACAGCCAGCATTTCATAAAAAATTCTTCGTTTGATTAGTGCGTCGTTGTAGGCACCATTTGATGTATTGAGATCACAGCATTATAATATATACAAAAATAAGCCCCATTAATAAATATTGGACCCTAAAAATATTAAATATGCTTTTGTAAATTGGTATTTTGTTTTATGCCATTTTTGTGTTCGAATGTTTGATATTCAAATTAAAGTTGAAATAAAACAAATCAGCCATTGATCATGAGCTGTGTTGACTAAAGATAGGATCGCACTAGGCGGAACTACACCACACCGGAACTGAGCGACACGACGCACCTTCTTTATATGAAATTGTATGTGTCAACACGCAAGCGGCAACAGTATATACACTGCAGCAGAACTTCGTGGCAAAGTTGATCAACTGACCAACTCGTGTCGCTCAGTTCCGCTGCGGTGCAGTTCCGCCTAGTGCGGCGGAACTGCACCTAGCGTAATGACTCTAGATACTAGGTAGTCATAAAATTATTTACTGTCATAAGTTCTTAATATTCTTTAATATTTCAGATTTTTCAGATGACGAAGGTGGTAGAAAACTGAATAGAAAATATGTACATACTTGTCAAGCTAATAAAAGGCGTTAAAATGTTATATTTTTTTAATTTATTAGGTATTAAAGTACTTTTTCAAACACCACTAATTGAATCGTTTTCTTTTTAGTTATTTGAAACATAGATAAACATGTTTTTTTTTAATAGGAGTGGGGGCAAACGAGCAAGGCTCATCTGATGGTAAGTGATTACCGCTGCCCATGAACAACTGCAACACTAAGGAAATTGCAGATACGTTGCCGGTCTTTTAAAATAGAGTAGGCTCTTTTCTTGAAGGTTCATAGTGGTATCGATCCGGAAAAATCTTTGGTGGTAGTCGATTCCACAAGGAAGTTGTGCAAGGAAGAAAACTTACGTAAATATTAACGGAAGTTGCTTGTCCTAAAATCATTTTATTAATAAAATAAAAATATTATCGCGTTTGACTATTTCCTTCATTGTTTAAAAAAAATTCACCAGACAAATCTCAAATTGGGAGAGCGTAGATCGAATATTATAAACCTTAAATCGTAAAAAAATAACAAAAAGATCGCATTTACAAAAGAAAAACTTTGAATTCGAACTTTAACTTTTGAACGCATGCGCCAAGTATGAACCGGAAATTTACAAATATGCCATCACACCTATTGACAGAAATACTTAATATTTGTTAATAATTATGTTTTTAGTAAATATTAATTAAAAAATAATTTTTAATTAACAAAAATAGGCAAAACTCAAAATTTGAAAATAATTTGAAGTGGGCGTGACTACCGTCGCCCAAGCATGTGGTGGGAGTATGGAGGGGCGGAGATGGCTTCGTCCGTCTCTGCGCGCGCTGCATTCGTCAGTCGGTGTTGAGACGCCGAAGTGTGACGACTAGTGATCGGGACGAAACTCTGCTCAAGTAGCCAGACAAAGTGTTTCGATAGAAGAACCTGTGGAACATATGCCGCTTCTACATCAAGCAAGTATCTTTTGAACTAATATGTTTTAAGTGTGCGTAACCTCTAAACTATTTTCTTGGTAGACCGATTTTGATTATACTTTTATTTGAAAGAACGTGCTTCTCACGTGGTATCCATATAAATTTAATAACTATTATAAAAATGTTTTACAATTTACCACTTGTGTTGAATTATTCTCTAATCTTTTAACGCTTTCTAAGTATTTGTATAATCTTGGTTTAACTCTACTTTTTAACCGAAATATTTCTACATAATCTTACGTCTTTTGCCGGTGGCCTTTAAATATTTTAAATAAGCTTTAGATTTAAGTGTAACTTAACGTTTGCCAAAAACTATCGAACTCTATCACCAGAAAGTTTTACAATACATCTTCCGATATAGCTCTATCTGGTTCTGAAGTTAATGTTTATCTACAGGGTTGTATTTTCAGTGCGTTGCTTTTTATATAATGTTGTCGAATAGGGTAGTATTTTCTTGCGTTTCATATTATTTTTTTTTTTTGACAGGACAGTAGCCGCGGTGGCGGGGACTCGAGAGAGAACCGCCGCTCATTGACAGAATTTATTGGCTTCGACTCCTCTCAGTACTCAGAGCCTGCCGCCGCACCTAAACAAGAACATCAGCGTCCTAATGTAAGTACTTTCATATCTACCCGCGGAGAAATTTAAGTCTACTTTTTTATTTGTTGCGGTTTTATTTCAAAGATATTACGCTATTAAAATATTTTGCGTAAATACAATTGTTAGTGAGCAACAAATTCAATGTTGTATTAGTCATGCAATATTTAAAAAATATCAGTCTTTTAAGAACGTACGCGTAACGTTGGGCGCCAATTATGGCGTCCAATTTTCTACACGTGCTTTTGAGTTTAGTTCAACTAGCGAAATCACAAAAACTTAATATTTTCCATTCTATCCTTGCTAAAACTAAATAATTTATTACCTTATATCCTTGCTGTTTAAATTTTCAATACTTAGAATGGAGACAATATTTGGGTACCAAGCACTTGACTGCTTTATTGTTTGTTCGTAGTGCCTCATAAGACATCCGTTTTGATGCGCATTTAATGTGCAGGCAACACGGCTGCCAGCTTTCCTATTAATGGCAGTCTTGTGCCAAATAATGCCGACTGCCCGCGACGGGTTGCTTGTAGTTGGATTAGCTTGTATAAAATTCGGATCGGTCCCCTTACAATTTATCTTATGTTCATGTCTTTAATGCATTTGTATGCTCGTTTAGAATTTTAATATCGTCTAGAGAATAGACATTGGAAATTGCATCTTACCTTTTATTATCTTCTATATTTTTATACCCGATAAAGCTATAATTCTTCAAAGTACTTAAAATACAAAGTTTTTAGTTGCTACTTAACTACCCACATAAATATATAAAAAGTTTTTGTCGTTTAAGTTGTTCGGCCTTGAATCTCATAGAAGCAAACGATCAGTTCTAGCCCGTCAGATACTTACCCAAGTTGTTAACAATGAAGGTCCTGATCGATGAGCGAGCTTTACAGCGGAGTTGGTGGCTCGCCGGTAAAGCTCGTTTGTGGACCACCTCAAAACTTACTAGCGTTTTATAAAATTTTACATCCTTTCAAAAAACTAAACGCCGCGATTAAATCCGCCGTAATCTTTACCGCGAGCTTATGGCTCGTAGATAAGACGTAATTTTTAAATTCTCAATCTAGGTGAAACTCTACGTTGTTAAAACGTAAGTATTAATGAACATAATTGTTAATAATAATTTACTTTATCTACCGAGTAAGCTGAAACCCTACGTCGCCATCGACAATTTTCTTAATGTAGTCTAATATGAACGAAATTTGGTCTCTGTAAATACCTGGCTCTATTGCTGTAGAACGCAGTATATAATTTGCCAATTAACTTTGTAATGCGTACTTGAATTACTGAAAATTCCATAAAAGTATCAGCAATAAGAGTTCCGTAGCAAATTATTGCTGAAAACAATTTTTCATTTTTATTTTATTAAATCAATTAGTCTTTTCCAACCTATTAAAGTCCGCTGCTGAACATAAGCCTGCCCCATAGATTAGGTAGGGCATATATTTGCCATAGTTGCCACGCTTGGCAATTGGGTTGGCAAAGGCAGTCTTTTTATTTTATCGTTATTAGTTAGATGCTGCTGCCCCAACACCCAACTCCTGATGTTTCTCTCTGTTGTCTCTAAAAACACACACGGGATGAAATGTAGAGTAGTAGATATTCTTACGCCACTACGCGATGAAAAATCTGTTGTGAATTAGAATTGAAAATTGAAATTAGCCCTGTCGAAAATTTAAAATGAACTATTACTATTCTCTTAAAACTTTATCTATTATTTATACGTACGAGCCATACTCCAACTCCACGCTCTTATAAAATACAGTGTGAAATAGCAGCAATACAGAATTGGAGACTCTTTTTACTGGAAACTAGGATCTATCTTAGTACTCGGGGGTAATGCATCTGCATTTCCTGGTCAAAAAATGTAGGTATCTTTGCGTGACAGCATCCACTTACCGTCAGGTGGACCGTGCTCACTCTTTTTGTATTTTTAACATCCGTTACCCTAAATTAGTGAGCGTATTGTTTAAGCTTGTGATTGTGGATCTTTCATACGTATTGTGATCACAAAATGTAACATTCGAAAGCGATTTTGCGCACAATTATCAAAACTATTTGTTTTAATAAAAAACATAATATTAAAATTGGGTACTTCTAGAACATATCCCATGTGATTAACAAAGTTCGTGAACCTGTGTTTGGCAGTATCGCTAGCTATTGGCATGGTACTAGCAATTTAATATTTGGGTAAGCCCACGCCAAGGCGCTCACAGCCTGATCGGCCGGGGCGCTGCGACCCGGAAAACTTGTCTCGATATGTGTAATTGTTGCGATGTCACGCCCATTGAGTTTTAATTTTCTTCGCAAAGGGCTCGTCACAAAAAAATTTTAAAATTTAATTTTAAATTGCTTAAAATTTTATCACGCAATTAAATTCTTTATAGTAGCGTAGACGATTCATGATGTTAAATCTAATCTGCGATTCTGCGAATTCCTAAGGTATAACTTACGTTCAGAAATTTATTCTGAAGATTTTAGATTTCAAATACATTTTTCACATAATAATAATAAATAATGATTTCTTACATTTACGCGAACACTACACGTTGAAATAATACTAGTTTTTACGAAATTTATCGCGTATATTTAACTTTTTAAATACCCGACGTTTCGAGAGCTTTACAGCACCCATGGTCACGGGAAGGACTGAGATGTTCAACGTCCAGATGTTAATAAATTGTAGTGTGTTTTGGAATCCAAATGTAAAAAAATTTAACTTTTGGATTCCAAAAGTTAAATTTTAATCTATGGTAACCGCGGTTAACGATGACAACATGACGTTGAACATCTCAGTCCTTCCCGTGACCATGGGTGCTGTAAAGCTCTCGAAACGTCAGGTATTTAACAAGTTAAATATACGCGATAAATTCCGTAAGAAGTAGTATTATTTTAATAATAAATACATAGGATATCAATGCTTTTAGGTCTTGTGTTTAAATGAACTCTACATTTCGTGACTTAAGTGAAATGTAGCCCGGCCTCCACTAAATGGAGCGATGGCCTAGTAAGACTTCCAAGTCGTTGGATGCAAGTGATGAAATAGTGTTTTGTGGCATTCCTTGAGATGTTCAGCAGTGGGCTTAACTTTTTGGCAATATTATACTCTACTTAACGGCGCTTTGTTTCACTAATTTCCTTCTTACGTATTCTTGCTGTTAAATAGCCCTGCTTACACTGCCATTTAAAGGCCGTGAGGCATTCGATCTTAGTTCTCTGACCACGTGACTACGCATCCGCTTTTGTTTAGCTTTTGTTTCAAGTTTACCTCCTGTGTTTATGGTACCATCACTTACCATGAGGTTGTTTTGTAAAAACGTAGCATTTTTGTTTGTAGGGATCGTTCATTTTTATATTAGATAGAAATCTAAAAGTATATGCATTTTAAGTTTTCTATGTGTGAGAGCGCATCATAAGTGTTCCCTGTTTTTGTAGTTGTCGGCCTTTTTAAATCCCCAGCTGAACCTGTGATTATTCTGCGTGGATTGACTGTATTCGTCTTGCAGCACGAATCTCGAATAAACCTTTAAAAACTAGTTACTAGTTAATTTCGAGACTAATAAGTGATGGAGCTACACGTTGGGCGCCAATATAGATTACGAATTCCATAAAAGTGAGACTGAAATAGTTCCCTACCTCCCATGGTAATTTATTTGTCACGTTTTTTTTAATTTTGTTTCTATGATTTCATATGTTACGCAACAATTATTTGTCACACACACGAAGATGGTACCTACATATACCTACCTCAGTTTCTTAATATCACGCGCTACGGAGCTTCGTTCGCTTGTTCTATTAGTTGGTGAGAAGCAGTAAAACAATTGACACTGATGTAATGAGACTAAAATCCTCATTGTTGCAGGTGGCTGGTGGCAGCACTTCTGCTGAACGCGACTGGCGCTGGGAAGAATGGGAGGCGCCCGCTAGCCCCGAGGCAGCCCAGACTCCGCATTCCCTTGTACCATCAACATGCTTTCCGCCCAGGCATCCCGCCACGTTCGCTAGTTACAGGTAAAGGCAATGCAAATAAATAATTTTGAAAAAAATAATTATGGAATTATTTTCAACAATTTCGTTCTCTATGTAACAACCGTGTAAAACAATGTTAAAACTACGTTACTTCATGGAATGTTTTTAAATATTTTTATTTGAATGGAAAAACTCCTATTCAAAGTATTAATTGTAACAATTCCGAAAGATTTTAACTCCAATATATGGCAACACTGGGTACGGGGGCTTGCTTGACAAAATGAAGTCCCAAAATATTAAATTTTTGGACTTGCAGGCTTTTCCACGAGCTCTGCTTCACCGCTGAGCAAGTGGTAATGAAGGAATTAAAATTTCAATTCAAAATTTGACTCAAACTACATGCAAACTGAAACATTAACGGCGAGCTACTTAGCCCCCGAGCTGAGAATCTCAGCAACATTAAACAGTTTGACTAAACTGTCTTAGTTGTGCAAACTCCTTGAGGCAGCTATTGTTGACCATTTACGGAAAAACATCAAAGTAAAAGTTGAATGGAAAGATCTAAAGTTTTTTTTACACAAAACATTAGCTTCAGAAGTCTGTTCTAAAACTGTATAGAATTGAAGCCTAAAGTTGTGACGTGGAAATTATTTTATTTCTACAGACTTCTAACAAGGGTTTCAATTGGACTATTTTTTTTGTTACCTCGGAACTTTTTTCTATGTGAACCGATTTTAAAGAAATCTTATTTATTTGAAAGCTGGTGCTTCTCAGTAGTTTTTGAGTCATCCTTAATAATGCGTATTTATTTGACTTAGACTACATTGATGATATCAATCTTACTTATATTGAATTCGGTTGTACAAAATTTTTAATTTACCACTTGCTAGTTCTTAAGGTTTCTTTGCTTTTATTTTTGTCTTTCAGAGTATTCTGAGTAGCCTAAAAATATCGCGAATGTCTTAGTCTAAATGGTTAGAATCGTTCAAACCTGTTCACAATTAACAAAGATGTAAAGTAAGTTCCTTACAAAAACACTGAACATGTACGTATTTAGAACCTCCCACCTTTTTGAAGTCTGAAAATTATTACGTAATTAAATAACTTAACATTTCAAATATCTATCTTTTGCACTTAAATATTTGTTCAACTTGGCTAGACTTTCCATTTAAGTGCCAAAACGGCTATTTGATAAATGATTAATAATCAGTTTTAATGCGCATTTTGTTACATCCTCGGCGGATAATTCCGGTTTTAAATTAGAAATGGTCACCCCTTCAGCAGTATAATTATAAATGGTGTTCCATTTACGTCAATTCTGATTGGAATGTTATCGATTTTATCTTCTATTTATAGACCTAAGTCGCCAAAACTGCCGCCGTGGCGTTTCAAAACTTAAATACTTAGTTAACTTGTCTTAAAACTGTTGCTGGTTAGGTATTTTGACTAAAATAATTGTAATTAGTAAGTAAACTGCTTAGATTCAGAGTGATAAACTTTCGAACTGCTCCGACTTCTGCTGTAATACATCATTAGCGTTTTTCTTTTTTTCGATCGCAAAACTACTCAGAGTTTATACTACTTTTGTATATTTAACGCTTCATACACGAAAACTTTCCTTAAAAATCACTTATGACAAGACCTATGTCAAAATCTGTTATGTAGCAATTGTACCTGCACAACGGATCAGGTCAAGCAATTACTCTATCACATTTAAAAAAGTGATCTTTAATTACACTACGTGTTTTTTGTATTTGTTACTCTATATTTTCGATTAAAAACTGGTTTTAATACTTTTTATTAAATGGGATATACATCAGGGGTGGTCGTATAAAGTAAAAGTTAAGTAAAGTTACAGCCTATATACGTCCCACTGCTGGGCACAGGCCACCCTTAATTTCTGAGGGTTTTAGGGCACGGAAGTGTCCGCCGCGCTGACCCAATGCGTGTTGGCGAACTTTACGTGTCTTCGAATTTTTTTTTCTTATTCCATGATGTTTTCCTTCACCGCCGAGCACTCACTATTCACTCAAAATTGCAATTAACAATTTCATTGTTGCCGGCGGGGATCGAACCCGGGTTACTCGCGTTCTGTTATATTTACAGCGAGCGTTAACCGTCTGAGCTCCCACGGCTCTGAACTCTCACGGTTGTCGTATGTAAATTTAAAAAGGTTCTCAATGCGACTGTATCTCATAAGTAGATATGTTACGTGGTATCTTTGCAGATTGTAAACAGATTATACTTAATGATTTTTTTTAACAAAATAACCTCGAGGAGCGCCCGTTTAGATAATGCTCTTGTTGTATGAACAATAACAAACCTTGGGTTTGTTATTGTTCATACAAGTCGCTGAAAAAAAGTTAAAACGGTACAAAATTTCCATATCATTTAAGTTTTTGAAGTCGTGGCTGGTCAGCCAAGTGTGATGAATAAGACAAATTAAGGCGAATTTGCCTTAATAAATGACGGGGGTTTCATGTCTATCAGCAGACTCTAACAATGAATTTGCGTCTTAGTAAAAATCGGCTACATACTAACAAATTCTTAAATTATATATATATATATATATATATATATATATATATATATATATATATATATATATATATATATATATATAATTATATTCATGTATTTTGTAGTAGGGATTTCATCTCATATTTAAAATGATAATTAAGTGTTCAGTAACAATGCGTGTACCCTAACAACGTTAATTAGTAAGTAAGTTTTAAAGTTTAATTTGTAATTGCAGCGAGAGTGCTCGCCCCGGGAGTTGGGGGGACGACACGTCCGGGCAGATGACAGACCTTGTGGCCTCTTTGGTGAGTACAGTTCCCAATTTTTTTATTTATTTCAAGGGGATTAATTTAATTTCAATAATCAATGATAAGTTAATATTAACTTGGAAAACATCGTTCCAGAAGAGTCTTGTGATGTCGCCGCCTCCTCCTACCAGTGGTAGCCTGTATACGAGCACAGAGCGCCGTGGTTACGAAAGCGCAGATAAAATGGTGAGTTGTGTTTTTTTACACAAAATCTGCTCGCGTAATATGAGGCTAAGCTATCACGGGTCGTACTTTTTATGTTAGACTACAATCTACTATTCTATTCTTCATATAAGCTTTTCGAAGTGTAAAAACTTCTTAATACAATTCAATTTTATAAAATTCATATGTATTATATAGATAGTAATCATTCTTTTTAATCTAAAAAGCGCAATAAATGAAAATTTTATTACGATATTATTAATACTTTGATAAAATAATTTCTAATAAAACACTCCTGAAAATTTTGTTAATAACCCAAAAATAATGTTAACTTCTAACGCGGAGTTTTTTTAATTTTCTGATATAGTTACAGCTTATATACGTCCCACTGCTGAGCTCGGGCCTCCCTTCATTTCTGTGAGGGTTTTTAGGGCAAGGAATCGTCCGCCGCGCTGCCTCAATACGTGTTGGCGAGCTTGACATGTCTTCGAAATATTTTTATTTCTCTTTTTTAATCGTAAGGTTTCTTTACGATGTTTTCCTTCACCGCCGAGCATGTGATAAATCTGCACTTAAATTGCAATTGACAATTTCATTGGTGCCAGCGGGGAACGAAGAGTAGTAGAGTTGCCGCTACAAGTGACATGCACAAAATTAACAAAGAACTTGATTAGGATTTCTTTAACAAGGCGAGATTGCTACGACATATGTACAATGTAAAATGACAAGAAAAGTTTCACAAGTATAAATGTTTTTAATTTCAATATTTTTATTCCTTGAGAGTTAAAGCGTTTCTTCCACTCGATGTTTTCATATACAGGAAAATAGGCATTTAAATTTTGCAGTTAACTTTGATGCTTACTTAAAATTTCCAGGTGGAGCTACCATGGTCGCCGGAACAAGCTTCCACCTCTCATGACGACAACAACAAGCTACCTCGTGGAGCTTTCTTTTGTAAGTACAGTCAACCTACTTTGTTTATAATTGAATTTGATATTTTGCCACTTGTATATGATAGTCAGGTGCAGTATATTATAGCTGTTACTTAAATGGATCGATTCGACCGTATAGAGAATACCAGCATAAAATAGCAGCATAAGCTGTTGTATTTCGTAAGGTATGACTAGAACCGGAGACGTTCACTGCCAACGTTCATTGCCAAAAAGGCTCTATCTTGTGACGTCAAGTAACTACTAATACTAAAAATAAAAATACAGGCCAGCCTGGCGTTTAACGGTCATTTTCAAACGTTCGTATAAAATGTGCAAAAAAATTGAGATGTTTAGAACCTAAAACCGTTTTAGTAGGCACTCGGCGTTAGAAAAAAATAATGTAAACCTTTCTTTAAGAAACTTTTAGTACTGAATTTCATCCTAATCGTTTCAAAGCTGGTTTCCGAGAAACCAGTTACATGAGTATTCATGTTTTAAGCAGTAACCAAAGCTATAAAAATGTTATTTCTCTTTTATATATATCGCTACTAAAAATAAAGTGTGGACATAAATTTTACAAGCCTTATGTAGGCTACTATGCAAAAGTAACAAAAAATAAAACAAAAAATCTGATCACGATGCGAGTTTTTCGAACTCGCGTACTTCGGCGCGCTAAGACTTGTGTGTGAGTCAGGTTTTTTGCTTTACTGTAAAATACAATTTGTGCTTGAAATAAGAAAACTATTTTTCCTAAAAATGAGACCAGACCAGATTGATTTTTCGCCTCCGGATTAGCTCTTATACTTTTAGTCGAAATAGTAGAGCCTTTTTCGAGAACATAATTACAAACAAATGAATAAATATTTATGTAAATATTGCTCGTATTTACCTATTGGAGATGAAAGCAATTTTTATATCCTTTGATTCACTCTTTATGCTATGTATGAACTTTTAAAAATTGTATTTGAATTAGCGGGAGGCACTAATATTCATGACCGAGCTTGGGTCATGGTGCTCATTCTGTAGTATAGCGTGTTCCGTCTATTCCCTCCATGATAGTATAACGCGCAACGGTAATTCCAATAGTGTCTTCGTCGTTTTACGTCTTTTGGAGAGGCTTGGGGTCAAACACGGCCATGTGCCTTCGACAGAAAACTCACTTAAAAGTGACGGCCGCTAGAATGAGTCGGTCGCTCTGTGATATCGTGGGTGAAATGTGGGTAGCGCTAAATTTAACTTTCTGGCGCCCTACGTTTTTATAGGAAATGGTTTCCTAGTTTTTTTTCATTTTATATTGGTTTCTCATTTGAAGTAAAATAGTTTCGATCTTACAATGTGTATGGGTATACTTATGATTATTGTTTATTTTTTACGTTTTAATAGCGAAATGCTTATAATATTCCTATATTTACATTTTCTTATTCCCTCTTGACTATTGATTTGTAATGAGATAAGAATAAAAATCGTTAATATTGATATCTTATACGAATTTATGGATCGTCAAATTAAAAGTCTTATAATTTTTTCATTTTGTTTTACAATAAATCAAATACAAATGCATTTACTGTTTTTATATAATAGCGAGGTATTTTCTATTTTGATTTCCTCTGTTGCGGTGCCCTAAGTCAGGGCCTATTGTGGTTTATAATAACTGGTAGTAAATGTGCGGGATACATGAGCAGTGATGGTTGCGGGTGCAGGCGGGGTGGTGCAGCGTGGCGCGGATGACCGGACGATGCGCTGGTGCGGCGTGCTGCCGGCGCGCGGGCCGCCGCCCGGCGCGGAGACCACGGCCGCCTTCTCCCCGAAGGTCTTCCTGGGCGGCCTGCCCTGGGACATCACCGAAGAAGCACTCATGCACTCGCTCCTCCACTTCAATCCGCTTCGGTGAGCTTATATAAATTTTCAGACACCCTTGTTATTTATTTACAGCATATCATTTTGTTCATTTGATAGAGCCATTCTATTCTGTAGAGAACTCTTCTGTTGAGTTTTAATCGAAGATAACTGGTATTAAATAGATACTTAAATTTTTTTCAGGTTTCATTTATCCATTGGTTCATTGTAACCCAAGTCTAAAACTGCTGAATAAGTACTATTTGCCATAGTAACCAGGCTTGTCTCACAAGCGTGCTCACTATGGCAGTAGGGTTGGCAATTTATCTTTTTGCACCGTCAGTACACTGTTCTATACTTAACCCAGGACCGGGTCGGGCCAAAAAATCGATTAGTTTTTCTGTCAAGAAATTCTCACAGCTGCCTGGAGTCGGGAAGTTAGCGGTGTCTAACCCCCGTGCCTCGGAAAGCACGTAAAGCCGTTGGTCCTGCGCCTGATCTCTCTCCGGTCGTCTCGGTTTACCGTACCGTCGAATTATGAGTGAGGGAATAGAGTGCACGTGTGCTTGCGCATACACTTGGTCACTATAATCATGTCCTGCGCCGATGGCTAGCCTCCGTTAAGGCAGGCCGCCGTGGCCGAAATTCGGTCTGGAGGACTTTTGATATCTATACTTAAGTTTAACCAATGAGTTTATTTTATCCTTAATAATGAATATTTAATTCACTTTAACTACATCGATGATTGTATGTATTCTCATTTTTATTATACTGAAGTACAAACTGTACAGTACACAATGTTTAATTTTACCATTTCTTGTATCGATTGTTAATGTCGTGTTGCGCTGGGGAGCGTGAGTGGCCCGATTGAGTCAGTCAAGTCTCTTCAATCACAGCGAAGGAGTTCGAGTTTGACTCGTTTTTCATTTTGTATTGAGCTTAATGTTAATATGTAATGCAGTGTGGAGTGGCCGGGGCGCGAGGGGGGCGGCGCGGGGGAGGGCAGCGCGCCGCGCGGCTTCGCGTACGTGACGTTCGAGAGCGAACGCCACGTGCGCGCGCTGCTGGCCGCCGCGCGCCGCGACGGTTTCGACTGGTACTACCGCATCGCCTCGCACAACATGCGCACCAAGGAGGTAACTTATGTACTTAGTGATAAGGTTATAGGTATATAGTTAATTTTTGCAGCATAATTAGGATACATAGATGATACTTAAATACACTAAACAAGTTTTACACTCTGCGTGTTAGTCGTTTTCTTAGTTATTCTGGCAGATGTCTGACATAAATCGAAATTTGCAACACTAGGGGATGACGCTGGAAAATAGGAGGGCGTTGCATACACCGCGATGGCTTAGGTTTTTATGGGTCATATTAGAGTAATAATTACATAAAAGTAAATTTTAAGCTGTAGGTGTTAAAGCTCTTTTTCCAGCTAGCATCTGGGCATATGTAGATTTAGTACGTGGTAGAGCCATGCTACAACTGTATTATAGTTGTAGCACGAGTAGGTCGGCTCTTTCAAAGGACTACGCTTTTAGAATATTAGAACACTAGCGTAGAATTCCAGACTATTGCTGTTTTTTACCAACTTCAAAAAGGAGGTATTCAATTCGACTGTGTTCTTTTGTTTCTCAGAACTTTTCTCTGGGTGAACCGATTTTGAAGATCTTGGAGCTGGAACTTCTCGTTTGGTCCCATATATGTAAATTTAATCGAGATCCTACCAGTAGTTTTTGAGTTACCTTTAATAATGCATATTTGACTGAGTTCTCACTTTAATTATTTTGAAATCGATTGCATTAAAATGTTTAGTTTTAGCTATTGTATGGTCCTCTTTGCTTTGCCCCTGGTATTACATCGGGGTATTGTCTGTCGGCCGAGCCTCGCCTGCAGCATTGTTGCTGCAGCGCGGCTGCCTAGACGGGTGGGCTAAGGCGCGCGCGCGTGCAGGTGCAGGTGATCCCGTGGGCGCTGGGCGACTCGTGCTGGGCGCGGGCGGCGTCGCGACTGGAGCCGGCGCGCACGGTGTTCGTGGGCGCGCTGCACGGCATGCTCAGCGCCTTCGGGCTCGCGCTCATCATGAACGACCTCTTCGACGGCGTCGTTTACGCAGGTACTTAACACATCGCAAGTTTTCACTTCAGCCTACTGCAGTTCACTGTTGAACATAGGTCTCCCCCATGGATTGCCTGCAATCGACAATTTGCAATAATTGCCACGATCGGCAAGCGGGTTGGCAGCCGCAGTTTATATTTTTAGTCTTTATTACAAAACCTCTGCTCGCCACTTCCTCATTGTTTCCTCGTGTGTCCTCTTAAGACACGACTACACAATATCAGTAGGCTTCATAAATATAAAAATTACATATATATATATATATTAGTCCACACGGTAGTGTAAAAAATTACTTTTACAATAACCGTGGTTTTTCTTCACAGGCATCGACACCGACAAGAATAAATACCCGATAGGCTCCGGTCGCGTGACGTTCAACAACCTGCACTCGTACATGACGGCCGTCTCCGCGGCGTACGTCGAGATATGTACCGACAAGTTTACAAAAACGGTTAGTAGAAGTTGATAAATATGAATCGGCGTTAGTTTTCAGCTAAATATCTTATGAGCCCTTAAAAGCCCTTGGTTGGACAAGTGATCCTGTCAAATCAAATCAGATCAATTTTGTGATCGACAGGTTAGTGTTACAAGGAAAATATTCAGTCGCGCTGCGATCCACCATTTGGTATACAATATAAAATAGTATTTCATTACCACATGCAAATATTAAAACGTCTATTCAAGTAACAAGAAGTTTCAGTAAAAAGGTAAAATAAATCTAAGTAATAAAATAATATTTATTTTAATATTTTTATTTTAATCAATTGATGTCTCAGAAATTGTCTTGTAAAGAGAGTTTTAACAATCTTCAACGCCTTGCAATATCTGTACCATATGTTTCATTAATCTAGTTTAAACGAGATGTTTGTACCGCAATCTGTTTAAAGATTTTTTTGATATTTCTCACAGGACGAAATAGAGCGATGGTTTCACACCACTATATATAAATGAACACGTGTGTGTGTGTGAATCCGACTCTGTATCTGTAGTACAATAGTATTCATTGGTTTGTCTGAAATTTTAAATGGCACTTTAAGTAGCGGCACGAAAGTCTAGAGGTGACCGTTATTGCGCATAAGTCGTAAATAAGGTATCATGGTGGTAGCAAGCGGGTCGCGGTTCAGGCGTGTAATTGACTACTGCTACTTGCGTAGGGAGGGCTGTGGCTATTGGCGTAATGATACAAGTGCAGCTATCCTTTCCAAGTTTCCTTCTGCGCTAGACTTACATGCCGCGAGTTGTAACTGCAGTTCTTGGATACTTGCGGTCAACTTCAAACCGAATAAATCTACCTTTTTTAATCATAAGCTAGTGTTGTAATTACAATTCCGTGTGGTGATGGTAAGTGGTAATAAACCGTAGATCTTTAACGTCGTACAGATGGGTTGGCTCAACCGAGTTACAGAGGAATATCTGCGTGAAACAGCAGCCTAGGCTGCTGTGTCTTTCGTATGGTGAGTTGTTTCTCACCATTATTCTATAAAAATGGTAAATTGTATATTACCTTAGTCGTAACAAGTCTATTCACTGTTCCCTGCAAGATGCCTGTATTGTAATTGGATGAAAAGATAGACGGGCCAATTTTTTATTTCTTTTAGTTTACTTCTATGCTTATATGGAATATCTAGAAAAAAGTTCCTACTGAGAGTTTAAAGTCTGGTTGTCAGATAGTGGAAAAGAAAGGAAGGAGTTGAGTAGTTCCTGCGTGCGGGCAGGCATCATCAAATCAGACGTCTAATGTAGGAGGACTGGATACTTTGAGTCTTTTTATTTTACGATAGAATGACAAACGAGCACACAGTCCACCTGATGGTAAGTGGTTGCTGTGGCCCATAAACGTCTGCATCTACATCTATCTTCGGTTACGCATCAAAATGCAGATGCGTTGTCAGCCTTGAGGACTAAGATGGAATGCCTCATTTCCAGTAAAAAGGGTCTCCGGTTCTCTACACTCATCATACGAAACACAGCAGCATTAACCTACTATTTCACGCTGGTATCCTGCGAGAGCGTGGTCCTTCCCCGGTCGAGCCGATCCATTCATGCTACAACTACACTGCTAATATAACTGCAGCATGGCTCTACCACGTAAAATGAGTCTTTAACAGCGTAGTAACAAAGTAATAATTTCTTTACAGATTCAAATAGATCCGTATCTTGAAGACTCGATGTGCTCGCTATGCAATTTGCAGCAGGGTCCTTACTTCTGTCGTGAGCCGGTATGCTTTAGGTACGTATCCTTAGTTACATTTATATAATTAAGATGTCTTTAATAGTGCACTTTATATCGACTCCACAGCGATCTTCAATATTTTCATTCGCAATGGTTTATATACAATTGAGTTTTCTGTTAAGTGGGAGGTTGGGTACCCTTCGCCTGGTTACGGCGTATGTTAACAAAATGTGACGTTGCAGATACTACTGCCGGTCGTGCTGGGCGTGGCAGCACCGCAGCGTGAGCCACAAGCAGCTGATGCGCAACTCAAAGAGCGCGGCCGGCGGCCCGCCCTCCACGCAGCGCCACTCGCCGCCCGCCCCCGCTCCCGCCCCCGCCGCTCCGCGCCTATCCCCCCGCACTCCCTCCGTGCAGCGCTCGGAGCGCTCGCAGCGCCGCCACTCGTCGGAGCCAGCTTGCTACAACGGCGGCAGCAATGGCAATGGCAGACCCAGTGAAGGTGAGTTAGTTTTCAGAATATAGGCGATAAAACTGTTTTTGTCTGGATCCGTCCCAAGTGCAGGTCAACCAACCTCTTACTTATTTCTGCTGCTATGCAGCAAGTGCAGCGGAAAACAAAGTGAGTTGGCACAACAAAATGACCTACGAACATTACTTTTAAATAATTTTAAAATTTAAATTTGTTTATGAGCCCACAACTTTCGCTATTGAACATATCTCCAACCTTTTGAGAAAAGATTTCATCCACACCTGACGGTTTTGTGGGTCATATTTAAGATTACTCAACTCCAGTATATGGGCATTTTATACCATCATTGACCGGAAGCCACGATAACTACTTTCTAATCTTTCCTATAATTCATTACATCGAGAAGAAATAAGATGCTGACTTTGCCTTGAACAGTGTATTTTTATCTCTACGCCTCTTTATGAGCGCCATCTTATTGAAATTTTTGCATCCCAACGTCCATCTGATTGTTCAACGATTTCCATTCATATCTATCACAGCAAATAAAAGCCCACTGTTGTATACCGCCTTGCTATGGTACTACCTCTTAAGAGGGAATCCTGCCCGTTTCACATACTCTAATCCGTAAACCAAATCTAACACCAGCAAGTGCAGGACTGGGTACTCTGCGCAAAGCCTTTATATAAATCGTATTATTGATGAATCTTGACCTCTTTAATTCTGCGAGCGTCTTGATAACTAATTCGTGTAATTTCGATAACCTGAATATACGTTTTGTTGTAGGAACTCCTTCGTCGGGATCAAGCGGCACCAGCGAACTAGAAGCAAGTACCGCCGGCGAAGTGGCCGCTGAACCCCGGGTCTTACGTTGATATTGATCCGTTGCCCTGTTCCTCGAGATTATTTTTACGCTGCCTTTGTTTGTTTTTGTTTGATTGTTTATCGTTATCTAATGAAAAATTGTATTATTTTAGATCTGGGTGAATTATCCTGATAATCAAAATCATGTGCCAATTAAGTTATAGTTAAAATCAGATATGAAGTTGATTATTTATTGTTTTTTTAAGATTATTTTTTCGGTTTAAAATTACGAATTGTATAACATTCTTGTAGCGTTTAAGATACATGTGATATGTCAGATTTTAATCAATTTTAAGATGGCTGCAAGGTAGTGATTGTTATATTAACATTTTAAAAGTTTTAATGAGGCTTTTAAAAAAAAACCTTTAATCGGTGATTTTAAAAAAAACTTTGTACCTATGATCAAATATGAAATACAGATTTTAAAGCTTGTTTGATTTTAAAGTATACAAAGTATGTATGTACTTGTTATTGCTAAATAAATTATATTTAATCATGTTATTGTTTATTTTATCCTTTGTAGGATCTTTATGGTCCACACTATCCACTTACCATAAGGTAGCTCGCATATCACTCCTACTTTTTGCAAAACTTAAAGTTTAACAGTAAACAAATGCATAGCTACATGGCCATTTAAGCTTTCACACATACAAAATATGACCTTTAACCTTCTGAGCGCCACGCCAAAAACGCATTACCGTGTCCTGTACGCCAAAGCGAAAAGTAAACAAAAATACCTACGAAAAAAATAAGTGTTGCCAAGAGTTGATATATCGATAACACAAAATAACTTGGTTTTGTTTGTTATTTTATGCATGTACTTTTATACATCTACTTTGTAGATAAATAAAAATAATAACAATAAAATAGTAGTAAACCACAACACCACTCTTCATCGTGATGACGTCGCTGTCACGACTGGACGAGAACGGCGTAGCTGACCTTCATTTTGAAACTTTTTTAGCGATGTAGCCGTGTCGCACGTTGTGTATCGATTTCGGAATCGATCTAACCAAAATATACAGAGATTGACTCAAAATATTTTATGTGTCGGGGGAGGCGTAGGCCAAGTGAAGCACAGAAGTCTTACACTCTTATTACAATGGGGGTTTGATATGATGCTGATGCTACTACATGATTTTGAGATAATCATAATCCTAAATCTTTATTGCGATCAAATCTTAAATAGAATTTGGAATTTTAAAAAAAAATAGTTCGTATTTGAACCCAGTTTGGGCGTAGCAATTATAAAAATATTAAATATTATTTTAAAACTACAAGATTTCATTAATACATTACATTATTAGATTATATTATTTTAAAATCTTGTAAATTTAATTAAATTAATAATCACAATGTCAAGTAAAAAAATAATAATTATTATAAATAAAAATAATAATTGAATAAAAAATTAAATTAAATTAGATAGGCACAGGCCGAAGTTGTCCACACAAATTAAATAACATTTGTACCAAATTATTCATTTAAATTATAGAACATTTTTCAATTAAATATAATTTTGATTTGGATAAAAATAATGTATTACTCGTTAAATTTATTGTCATTTGGAAGGTTGTTAAAAAAATTTACCGCCATAAAGTAGGGACTAGAGCTATGCAAAGCAAGAGTAGATTTCGGCAATAGAAGCCTATTTTTATTTGGTCTAATTGAGTATTTGTAATTTGTTTCACTTAATTTGGTAAATAGTTATGGGTGGTTTTTTCCAAATTTGCATGTTTCCCAAATATAAATAGACGTCAAAGTCAAAACCTTAAACTTTTTGAAGTGGCGCTTACAACTTTCTGGAATTTTTATGTTTGCCAAGATTCTTATAATTTTTTTGCATTATATATAATTGCTGTGCATCTTTAGGCCGGTTTCAGAGCTCGACCGACCGTCGGTGCCTACGTCGGTCACGCTTGCCTTTTGTATGAAAATGCACAAGTCGTTACAGTGCTTGACCGACCGTACGCACGCGTATATAGCTACGCACTGCGTACGAGGTTGAGCGCTTCCGCATGCGTACCGTCGGTCGACCGACGCGCTATGGAAACATATTGACGCGTTCAGTGCTACACCGACCGTACGAATGCGTGTATCATCGTCAAGAAAATCAAACCTAAACTTTAATAATATTGTATGATTTTATAGGTAATAAGTAGTGTTAGTGATTTAAGTAATTTTTATCAAACATGGCATATGTCGACACCGAACGCCTCGCGGATGTTTTAAGTTGTCTTGTAATTTCACTGACAATTCATCAAAACTTTTGATTGACATTCTCAAAAATTTTTCTTCATCTTCGCGCAATAATGAATATAAAGTAGTAAATTGCCCTTGAAGTTCTCTTCGGGCGACGATTGGGTGAACCTGATATCTACGTCTTCTGTTCCTTATACGTTTACGAACATAGTAAGCAGCAATGAAACAATTAACGCGTCCATTTCGTGTACGTGTTTGTGACTGTACCAGTCCGGCCAGTTTCGTTGCTCAGGAAAGCTCTGAACGCTACAAACTGACGATCGGTTATGCGTATCGTTAGGACCGATGGTACGCACTGATGGTCGGTCGAGCTCTAAAACCGGCCTTACTATTACTCCACAACATGACACCGTATGACAGCTACGAAGAAGTGTATGCGTAATTTGCTGACAGAGCGCTGGGGACATCTGTGGTTTTCTTTATTTCTCGTAATACCTAAGTGAATTTTGATAGCCTATTTTTTACTTTATTTATATGGGCTTTCCAGTTTATATCGCAGTCGATTTCCAGGCCTAACAAGTTGAAGTTGTCAACAGTCCTATAGGTATATTATTATAAATAAAAGCGGTATTCTTTAGTGGTGATTTTTGAACTGATGGGAATTGCATAATTTTGGTTTTATTAAAATTAATGTCTAGGTTGTGATGTGTCAGCCAATTTGTAACCTGGTTCAATACATGATTCAATTTATTATTTAAATTCTAGTCTTTTGTATGCGGAATAATAATGGAAATGTCATCAGCAAATATAATAGAGGTTTCAGTCAATACCCTATATTGAGAAAGAAAATAGCGTAACACAAAATGTAAAATTGCTCGTCATATCTTAAGAAAAAAATAAACGTTTATTATTTATAACTTTATATTATTAAAATAAAAAAAAATCATCATCATCGACGCTTTTCAAAATGCGAATGAGTTCTGAGGAATCGTTCATGTTGCACTGCACTACTTTTTCCGCTATTCGTTTATGACGTCATCAGGGTGTCTTCTATCCTTGACCACGGCGCCCAATGAACTGATAATCGATGACGCGCTAAGGATGCGCCAGAGTTGAGATATTAGATTTATTATGCGAAGTTGATTTGATGAAATTTTCTTTTATTTATGTAGCTGATGATAGTTTTATGTTTCTTACCTTTTGTTTTATTCAAATATCATTAATAATTAAAAAAATAACACGTTTGCGTTTAGTTTTGAATTGTTTTCAATAAATCTATGCTTAACACATTACAACACTAGCGGTCAAACATAGACGACTTTGGCGTGCTGGACATGGTATTTGCTTAGATAAAAATCATTTTTTTTAGTTCAATGTTTCTTAGTACTTGTGGCTCTAGGAGACTTGTTTTTTATACTCACATGTTGCTGGGTTATTCTTCTTTGAGGAGTGTAGAATTAAAATACCAGTAATTACTTTCCAATATCTATATTTCATATTTTTGTGGGCCGGGTTTTTTGTCAACTATAGACGTCGTTGGCGCTCAGAGCTCGCAGGTGCTTGTCAAGTATAGGCAACTTTGGCGCTCAAAAGGTTACAATTCCAGTCGGTAAAAGATAAAACCAAAATTTTACAGAACACTCGACAAAAGAATTTTTTCGCTAAAAGATTTTTGACTCGTAACACTGATATTAAACAGATTGCTCAACACTGTTCGGAATCTAATTAAAAGTTCTGCATGCACTTATCGTAAAAGAATTTTGCCTGCATTTTTTTTCTTTATAGGATAGGGTGACAAGCTAGCACACAGTCTACCTAATATGGTAAGTGGTTGCTGCGGCCCATAGACATCTACAACTATCCTCGATTACATAGTAGCGAAGCCTCTATACAAGCCCAAAAGCCCGGCTTGCCTCATTAAGATGAATCAATCAATTATATCAAGTAATAAAATAACTCGTAAACTGTTTTTTTTAATAGGATAGGGTGACAAACGAGCACACAGTCCACCTGATGGTAAGTGGTTGCTGTGGCCCATAGACGTCTACATCTATCCTCGATTACGAATCAAAATGCAGATGCGTTGTCACCCGTGAGGACTAAGATGGAACGCCTCGTTTCCAGTAAAAAGGGTCTCCGGAACGTTTTCGACAACATTTGCGTTTATTTTATCCAAGGCCGTGTATGTAGGGGCCCGACATTTTATATCCCGACATATTATAGAAGAAGTTCGGGAGTGTAATTTATTGTATGATTTAAGGGTCACTCGTTGATCACGCGATGTTCACTGGTGACAACATGTACGACAATGTATGATAGATGTGGTGTAAGAATATCCACTATCCCGTATCATTACACGATGTCGTAAGAAACCACACAGAGAAACTGAACCAGGAGATGAGCAGCAGTATCTTCGCAATAACAGCTGTATAAAAAATAAAAACTGTGGTTGCCAAACATCTTACCAAGCATGGAAGTTTTGGCAGATATCCCCTTATAAGGCAATCTATGCGAGAAACCTGTGCTTTGCAATAGACTTACTTTTTATGGGCTCTAATAGTAGTGAATAGTTTAAAATAAAATATAAATATTGTTTGATGTGTTTAATATACATCATTATTTACAATGTTTCAAGCGTTTGTTTCTGCTTTACAGAAAGTTGAATTTCCATCAACTTTATATTTAGTACATATTTTCAACTCCAGTCTCTTTAGAAAAAATAGTATAATTAAGTTTTCGTTTAATAATACACTGTTCTGTATCTTAAACAAAATTCCATATAAAAAACTAAATTTATTTCGTACATATTATTCAGTCGAAGCTCATGCTCATGTCGGAGTTGTTGGTTGCATCTATGCCCTGTGCGGGCGTGGAGGGCGCTGCTAGAGACAAGTTCACTGTAGGGAACGGAAACTGCGGGATCTCCTCTTCTGTCAACATAAAAGTAAACTGTATTAAAGAAGAGTGTAAACAACAAACAACTGTGTAAGTATTGACAAAAGGTGGATTTTGTTGTTACATGCGCAGCTACCTTGTTAACAGTATTCCTGTCCGCGAAATAACGTTCATTTATTACAAACGTACAGGGAAATGGTTAAAAAAGCGAACGAACAGGATAAGCAAAATATTATAGGTCGTTAGGACAATCATTGTAAATTAATAAATTATACTAAAATATGAAATGTAAATGTTTTTAAATTCTTCGGTTTCATTTTATCTTTTTTTTTTGAGCATTGCACTGGACATCTTAAGCGAAAAGTTTACGCTCACCACTTCCTCGGTAATTACGCAAATGTCAACGTTTGAATATCCTGTGTTTGTAAACCGCGACGACCAGTCACTTGACAAAAAAAAATCAAACGGTTAACGAACCGCGTCGTCCGGGTAGCGTGTATCTCAATTGTAACCGCAGCGTCCATCCTCGTGACTACTAGGCTGCTACACTCAAAGGTGCTAAGTTACTACATTCAACATTTAGGACACATGTCGTTGCGATCGTTCGTGCGGAAGGCGTATTTTTTGAAATGTTAATCTTTATCGCTGAAGATTTCACGTTGCATTGTATATTTAATTCGATTTTTTTAATTTATTTATTATAATTTAATTTATTTATTATTTATTTTAATTTATTTCTTGCACCCTCCTGACAATGACAGACTTTTTGTTTAAGAATTAACGCGCATGACCTGTCCAGTTGGTTGAATACTCGAAGCTTTTACCCTACATCAAATCGTACAGTATTGGATACGAATATCTGATATTTAATATTATATTTGTTGATATTTTCATTTTAAAAGAAGAAACCGAATCACAAACGTCGTAATTTGCATTCAAATTCAATTTCACATTCATTCAAAAAATAAGTTTTTAAAAATAGAACACAAAAATAAAATTTGAGCAATAGGCCAAAGTTCGTGTTATAATCATTTAAAATTAATTAAAATTTATTTAATAGTATTTAATACACAATACGATCTAAAACCGTTTATTTTGAAAACAGTGCAAAACAACAAAATATTAATAAAATACTACTTAGACTGGATATTAAAAATTATGTGTTCTGTAGTAAATCGTATGGTACTACTAATAAGGATTAATATTAAAAATATTAGGCGTAAGCGTATCACCTTTTCGTTGTAAAGTAGTCGTAATACATCGTCGTAATACAGTAAAAACCATGAGCGCGATATATATTCTATACAGATTATCGCGCTCGCGGTTTGTTTGGTATCTGAATCAATGTATATATTTAGATATTTTACATTTCATTTCGAGTAGATTTTAGATATTCTGCGATGTTTCATATCAACACGACACCGCTGGCTGTACCGCCGCGGCAGCAATATCGTAATATTGTAATATCTAATACATATTTTGTCGTGCGATATATACAACATGTAACATAATTAACGCACTTTGAGAAAGTAGTTTGTTCAGACTCGTTTACTGAATTGATTCCTTTCATTTTTAGTACAGGTAATTTTTTATCCCAAAAATAATTAAAACTACGTAAATTACAGTCATACTAAATCTGTACAGTCAAAACAAACTGAAATGGACCTTAACTTAAGGCTATAAGACTTTTAGGAGTGCAGTTTTATTTGTATTATTACTAATTCTGCCATTCAATAAAAATAAAGAAAAATGAACTTTATTTCAAGCACGTTAAAGTCTTTGCATTCGTGGATTTGTACTGTGACCACAACATTCTTCCGGAATTAGTATAATTAATTTGATAAATAATCAGTGCATAAAAATGTTTAACTAAAAATTCAGTGTATGTATGATTATAACATAATATACTAATTGGGGTGTCTGAGGGTGTGCGTTAATTACGTTACATATTGTAGATATTGAATATTGTACTAATATATAGATATTGAATCCACTCACGTCTACTTTCGAAACTTACGTGGTCTATATATTGCGTCGTTACACGAGTTAGTGTACAGGGCGTGTGTCAGTTAGTGCCAGGGCAACTGCGACGTATGTATCGCGTATATTCATATCCGCGATCCATACGTCTATACTTCATTGCGTATATATCATACACCTCTCAACAAGAATGATCAGGGGTGCTACGGTAGCACGTCACGCGGGTCGCACGCCACTCACCTGTGAACGCGGAGTCCAGCCTATCCACGACGGCATCCAGCAGCGCGAACGCGACCGCATCGTCCGGGTCGCGCGCGAGCGCCGCGTGCAACGCGTCAGCGGCGGCGCGCGCACGCCCCAGCAGCGCCAAGCACAGCCCGCGCGCCGCCAGGGAGGCCGCCCGAGCGGGCCGCAGCGCCAGCGCACGCTCGTGCCAACGCAATGCGGCCCGCGGCTCGCCCAGTGCGCGGCTCACGTGCCCTAGCCCATCCAGCGTCGCGGCCCAGCGCGGGTGCAGCTGTACGCAACAACACCCCTTACATAATTTATGGTGTCGTTATATTATACACCAACGAATGTTACATAGTGAATAAAGGTCTTGACCTATATACCCGTGAATGGAAAAATAGAAAAAATTAATATTTAACATAAAATAGTAATTTTGACAATATCTATTATAAGCCCAACTATTCGTTTTAAAATTTTATTGTTAACACATCTTAGTTGAAATTAAACTACAAACAATCTCCACTAAAATTACACTATTGTACTAATTCGTGCCCGTGCTCGTGTCGGTAACTGGTCGCGCTCGTCCCGCATGGCGTCCAGCTCCCGCAACCACACCGCCTCGTGCTCGTGTCGGTACCAGGTCGCGCTCGTCCCGCATGGCGTCCAGCGCCAGCAGCCACAGCGCACACGCCTCCTCGTACTCGTGTCGGTACCTGGTCGCGTTCGTCCCGCACGGCGTCCAGCACCTGCAGCCAAATCGCGCGTGCCGCCTCGTTCTCGTGTCGGTACCTGGTCGCGTTCGTTTCGCGCGGCGTCCAGAACCTGCAGCCACAGCGCGCACGCCGCCTCATGCTCGTGTCAGTACCTGTTCACGTTCGTTTCGCGCGGCGTCCAGCACCTGCAGACACAGCGCGCGCGCCACCTCGTGCTCGTGTCGGTACCTGGTCGCGTTCATCCCGCGCGGCGTCCAGCACCTGCAGCCACAGCGCGCGCGCCGCCTCGTGCTCGTGTCAGTACCAGGTCGCGTTCGTTTCGCGCGGCGTCCAGCACCTGCAGCCACAGCGCGCGCGCCGCCTCGTGCTCGTGTCAGTACCAGGTCGCGTTCGTTTCGTGCTGCGTCCAGCACCTGCAGCCACAGCGCGCGCGGCATTGTGCTCGTGTCGGTACCTGGTCGCGTTCGTTTCGCGCGGCGTCCAGCACCTGCAGCCAAATCGCACGTGCCGCCTCGTTCTCGTGTCGGTACCTGGTCGCGTTCGTTTCGCGCGGCGTCCAGAACCTGCAGCCACAGCGCGCGCGCCGCCTCATGCTCGTGTCAGTACCTGTTCACGTTCGTTTCGCGCGGCGTCCAGCACCTGCAGACACAGCGCGCGCGCTACCTCGTGCTCGTGTCGGTACCTGGTCGCGTTCATCCCGCGCGCGTCCAGCACCTGCAACCACAGCGCGCGCGCCGCCTCGTGCTCGTGTCGATAACTGGTCGCGTTCGTTTCGCGCTGCGTCCAGCACCTGCAGCCACAGCGCGCGCGCCGCCTCGTGCTCGTGTCAGTACCAGGTCAAGTTCGTTTCGCGCGGCGTCCAGAACCTGCAGCCACAGCGCGCGCGGCATTGTGCTCGTGTCGGTACCTGGTCGCGTTCGTTTCGCGCGGCGTCCAGCACCTGCAGCCAAATCGCGCGTGCCGCCTCGTTCTCGTGTCGGTACCTGGTCGCGTTCGTTTCGCGCGGCGTCCAGAACCTGCAGCCACAGCGCGCGCGCCGCCTCATGCTCGTGTCAGTACCTGTTCACGTTCGTTTCGCGCGGCGTCCAGCACCTGCAGACACAGCGCGCGCGCCACCTCGTGCTCGTGTCGGTACCTGGTCGCGTTCATCCCGCGCGGCGTCCAGCACCTGCAGCCACAGCGCGCGCGCCACCTCGTGCTCGTGTCGGTAACTGGTCGCGTTCGTTTCGCGCTGCGTCCAGCACCTGCAGCCACAGCGCGCGCGCCGCCTCGTGCTCGTGTCAGTACCAGGTCGCGTTCGTTTCGCGCGGCGTCCAGCACCTGCAGCCACAGCGCGCGCGCCGCTTCGTGCTCGTGTCGCTACCTGGTCGCGTTCGTCCCACGCGGCGTCCAGCACCTGCAGCCACAGCGCGCGCGCCGCCTCGTGCTCGTGTCGGTACCTGGTCGCGTTCGTTTCGCGCGACGTCCAGCACCCGCAGCCACAGCGCGCGCGCCGCCTCGTGCTCGTGTCAGTACCAGGTCGCGTTCGTTTCGCGCGGCGTCCAGCACCTGCAGCCACAGCGCGCGCGCCGCTTCGTGCTCGTGTCGCTACCTGGTCGCGTTCGTCCCACGCGGCGTCCAGCACCTGCAGCCACAGCGCGCGCGCCGCCTCGTGCTCGTGTCGGTACCTGGTCGCGTTCGTTTCGCGCGGCGTCCAGCACCTGCAGCCACAGCGCGCGCGCCGCCTCGTGCTCGTGTCGGTACCTGCTCGCGATCGTTTCGCGCTGCGTCCAGCACCTGCAACCACAGGGCGCGCGCCGCCTCGTGCTAGCGTCGGTACCTGGTCGCGTTCGTCCCGCGCGGCGTCCAGCGCCCGCAGCCACAGCGCGCGCGCCGCCTCGTGTTCGCCCGCCGCGTACGCCGCCGCACCTGCCTCGTGCGCCACGTGCGGGTCGCACACCACGCGCGCGATGCGATCCCACCCGCTTACGTTCTCCGCGTCAGTCTCGTCCGCTATCTGCTCCCCTGCCGACTGGGAACAATACTCAATTTTCTTACTCTCTTCTTCTTTATAGCCCACAAACAAGCAACTAACTAAACATATGTTTCATCCACTGCAAAATTTCTAAAAACCACTACATGTGATCACAGGATCAGACGGTGTCGCTTTTTACAACAGGTCCCTAGCAGCGGCCTGACTTGGCAACATTAAACGGTATTATTTAACGGTATCCCTCGACATAAGAAGTTGCACTGGGATATAATAGGATTATCTAAGGTCTAAAGATAAGAAGAGCCAACGGTAATCCTCGAATTTAGCAACTTGCTCCATAACCAAGAGGGCAAAGATCTGTCTCAATAAGCTGTCCGATAATTTGTGCACAATCCTCATTAATAACGCAGTCAAGATCAGAAGTGTGTCAATGAGGGTTGCATTCCTTTTAAACTCCGAACAACCTAAAACATGTCAATGAGGTGGAAGCGATTACATGAGAACATCTCAAGAGCCATGCATTCCTCCAGAACCCACTATACGGCGTTGATCTTCGACGCAAAAGTAGACAAAAAAGAAACATTTAGAATACGGCAACGGATAGCAAAAAATCAAAAGCTAGCAAACTGCATGGCGAAAGAGGGACTCCCAAGAAGCAGGCAAACAAAAAATAGTGCTAGTCCAAACACGAGGATTCGACAAAAAATGATGACCAGATGAACACGGCTCCGTTAAGTCTTGGTGATCACTAGGGTAAAATCTAGGGATGGGCCGAATATGGATTTCACCGAATACGAATATTCGGCCGAACGTTCGGTAAAGTTTTTACCGAACCGAACATTCGGCCGAACATTATTCGGCAGGATTACCTCGGTACCTAACCAATTTATGTCGAAACTTGTTGTTGAAAGCGTCAGAGCCTTCCCCTCGCTCCCCCGCCGCACCTGACATGTTATTGCATCATATAGTACTGAGCAAATTGCCGGCATGTGCTTATGTTTTGACTATTGTGTGTATTGTGATGAAAATGAGTGGCAAGAGATCTACTATTTGGACCAATTTAAAAGAAAATGACGACAGTAATGTAATGTTTCTTTGTTTGATTCCAAACAAAATTTTATTAAGCTTTCTATTTGCTATAATTGTGAATAAATCTACAGTGCCTCAAAAATATATCGTTATACATGTAGATTTAACCCATAAATAAATATACTTTCAACAGTAAATATATGAAAGACATAGCATTACTCAATTCGTACATTTCCATACAGTGGATACTTTGAGTAACCCTTTAACGAATATTCGGCCGAATACGAAAATTCGGTAAACCTGCCGAATATGCCGAATACCGAATATAAAACGAATATTCGGCCCACCTCTAGTAAAAACTGGTAGCGATTACTGAATTGTAAACCGCATTGAAACTTAATATTAAGTAAACCTTCCATTACTTCTAGAAATGAACGTTTCGTGTCCTTCGTAGTTCTATATAAAGCTTTGAAAACTTTTGGCTAGAATTATAAAATATTTTTTTAATTTTTAACCGGAGACCCTTTTTACTGGAAACGAGGCATTCCTTCTTAGTCCTCAAGGGTGACAACACATCTGCATTTTGATTCGTAATCGATGATAGATTTAGATGTCTATGGGGCGCAGCAATCACTTACCATCAGGTGGACTGTGTGCTAGTTTGTCACCCTATCTTGTAAAAAAATTACAGTGACTAAAAGATTACAATACAATAGATCATATAAATATCAAGCTCGTAGAAATTGTTCATGCGGTCGTTCTAAGTTTCGCAAGACCTATCGCAGAAAAACCCGAAAGCTTTCCGCTCACAGTCTTAATCACAGGGCTCTTATTTATTTATTTATTTATTTATTTATTTATTTCACAATTTATGTACACACAAGTTAGGGAGAGGACACATCATAATAAAAAGTTTGTACAAAGGCTCCACTTATCTCACAATGAAATTTCTTACAGTAGGCCAGCTTAAGCTTTAGTTTAGTTGCCTGAAGACTGCAGCTTAAGCTTTTCTTAAGCTGCAGTCTTTAGGCAACTAAACAGATAAATCTCCAAATGTATGCGGCGAGATAATACATTTAAAGGAAAGAGAACCAATAATGTAGTTGCCTGTTAGAGTTTGCTTCGAAGCGATAAGTACCTTTAAATAATTTGTTATTTTTTTTTCAGTGTACAATATAGTATATTTCATTAATTATTATAGACTGAGGCACTTTATCATAGCCCTCAAAGCCACTTTCATTCCCGTGAACTACAGTTCACACTTCCATCAAGTGGAATATTCACTTGTTAGTTACTTTAATGTTCTATTACAGAACGGACAAACAGTAACTAGCTGCCATCCAAATCAATGAGATACGCACTTAAAAGCTTTAAGAGTTTATGAAAAATTGTAAAGTAATCATAACACTTAACCTATGAAAAAAAATCATTTTAAATTAGTTTGAACTTAACGGTGGAATTAATCAATGGCATTTATCAAGATAGCATAATGTATTTCAATAATTACAATTAATATAATTGATAGAATCAGGCGTTACTTTGCGGAAATCCATTATTTCAGGTTGCAAAGAAATTTATATTTTTATTTTTTACAATTAATATAAGAGAATATTAATACCGTATTTTAAATAGCAAACACTAATGCTATATTTTTTGGTCCTTCAAGCCGGATATCAGCAACCTTTGATTACTATTGAAATATAGTTGAATACGTGAAACTGATCACAATGTCTTACCTCAGCATCATTATGCAACGTTGCAGCCCGCAACAAGAAGCGCTCACACATACTGACGTTATTTAGCAAAGAGCTCTCGACGCCCACGTACAATGGCGGTAGGTGACACCCCGCCATTAATTGAGTTGCCTGCAATGTTTCACAATATTTAATTACATTAAGTATTTTAACTGCTATTTAAAAATAAAGTTTAAATCTAAATGCCGCCAGAGAATTGATTAGGGCGTCTTCAATAATTTTAACGGATTCTACTACATAATACTTTCAAAAATCACATGGGCATCATACTAATAAGTAACGAGAACCGGAGACACTCTTTCTGATATTGAGATAATTCATCTTAGGCCTCAGTGGTGACAACGCATCGATATTTTTTATATAAAATAAGGGTGACAAACGAGCACACAGTCCACCTGATGGTAAGTGGATGCTGTGGCTCATAGACATCTACACCCATCCTCGATTAAGAATCAAAACGCCGATGCGCCGTCACCCCTGAGTACTAAGATGCAATGCCTCGTTTCCAGAAAAAAAGGGTCTCCCGATTACTACACTCACCATACGGAACACAGCAGTATTAAGCTGCTATTTTACGCTGCTGTACTGAGTGTGGTCCTCCCCCGGTCGAGCCGACCTATTCGTGCTACAACCATAATATAACTGCAGCGTGGCTCTACCACGTATTAAATATTTCTCATTTGACAATATATATTGTGTTGGTTCCAATGAGTCAAAGCACCTACTTACCATCAGGTGGTATGTGTGCACGTTTAACACTCTTACTTTCATTAAAGTCATTGTAACTTCTATGATTATCATTACTAAAAAAAAACACAGCTCACCTTAAAATAGGCAGCCATGGCTTGATCGTGTTCTTTATCAGCGGCAAAACTGTGCCCATAGGCCAACCAAATGCACCCCGCACCAGGCTCTAAGCTTTTAGCTTTACTGAGATAGCGTCGAGCAAAATCACTTTTACCTGCAAATCAATTTAATACAATAATAATTTTCAGAACATTATAAAGGAAATTAGTGCAAATAAATGTGGGAAATATTTAAGTGCAGCAGTGGACTGTCATAGGCTGATGACAAATTAAAAGATTTACTAAAATTTTAATTAATGATTACAATGTTTTTACAGTGGGATAACGTCTTTACTTACTTTTCCTCATAGACATTAGAAAGATTAGGTTAAAGTTCGCCTGGATCGGATTACATTTGATTAGATGCAGAAAAACATAGAATACTATAATACGCAATATAATGGCTGTCAACCTTATTTTGTACGACCATGAGCGTCGCCGGGAGCACATATATAAGCAATAACGTCGTATTATCACTACTACAAACCCGATTCGATGTGTTGACAGACAGATTTTAATACATATTTATTTTTAAATAGCGTGCAATTTTGCATTTTCTAAATAATTTGCATGGGAAATTTGGAAACGATTGTAACGTGAAAATACATCTCGTGTTGACGTTTATACGTGTGAATTGACATGTTAGTGACATTTTAGTGGCTACGCGGGCTCCGCCCACTCCCCCGTTCTATTATGTATGTATTATAGTATTCTATGCAGAAAAACTATCTTGCGTTGCCTACATTGCTGCAGATTATTCGTTATTTATTACAATGATGATTTCATCCAAAATATAAGATAGGATCTCGATAGATGGGATATATGAGATTGGAGAATCTAGCTAAGATAAAGACTTTTTCTTAGACTATTAACTCCTAACCAGAAAAATAAAAGCCTCGCCGTGTTGCCGAAAATCAATAACTAAAATATATTGATATAGACAGAACTAATTCCGCTGGGAACAGTAACTTTATATGTCATCTGTTGATTACTGTCAACGTTTGGGAGTTGAAAATGATGAAAAATATTCATAGTCGCGCAATAAAACTTGTTCACATACTTACTAAGTATTTGTCGGTGGGAAAGTCTAAGGGGCGCTATTCCTTTAAAAAACATCAGCGGCACAGTTGTGAACATGACTGTTACGCACATAACTGAACACGTAAACACAAGATAAAATTATTGTAGAAATGAACTAAGCGAATGGGGCGCACTTAGTAGTTTATTTTTCATTTTTCCTGCTCAGGATTTTGTTTTTGTTCACTTACCTATGAGGTAATAATAGCATCCAACCGCAAACCAAGATGTCCAAGACTGCGGATACGCATCGACGAGAGCGTGTGCAAACGCGAATAGCTCGGCACTTTTCCTGAGTTCCACCAGGCAGGCCGCACGTATATCTGCACACGCCCAGGGCCCGGCATGGTCTAATTCTTTTAAAGCTTCAGCCCAATGGCCAGCCGCCGCTAAGCGCCTTGCTTTCCGCGCTGCGCCTTCCGAACTACGAGATAACGCCGCCTCAACCGAGCTTAGCACCCCTTGTGAACCAGTCACGTTTCCGCCTGTATCTGTTCCTCCCTGGTGACAAAGTAACAGCAAGGTTAGCTAAGTAGGCTTTCTACAATCGTTAACGCTGATAGAAAATTATAAGAGAATGGGATCGAAATATCTCAACATTAACTCACGCGACTTAGCGTTGATTTCATTCATTTTTATATTTAGCAATAATTATTATAGAGAGTAAACTTGCTTCAAAGACTATTTTTATTTTTATATTATTATTATATTTTTATTTTATTTTTTTTTCGTTGGTAGAGCCACGCTGTAATTATATTAGAAGTATAGTTGTACCACGAATGGGTCGGCTCGACCGGGGTGGGACCACGTTCTCACAGAATACCAGCGTAAAATAGTAGCTTAATGCTGCTGTGTTTCGTATAGTGAGTGTAGAGAACCGGAGATCCTTTTTACTTGTAACGAGGCATTCCATCCTAGTACTCACGGGTGACAACGCATCTGCATTTTGATTCGTAAAAGATAATAGATGTAGATGTCTATGAGTCACAGCAACCACTTACCATCAGGTGAACTGTGTGATCGTTTGTCACCCTATCCTATAAAAAATATTAATATAATATAAAATATAATATAAAATAAAATATAGCTTAGATCACAAGTAGCATTACTTCCTATCTGCTTGTGAAGTTTCATTACAATCAGTTCAGCCTTTACAAAGATTAGTCCAGACAGACATATTTTAAATTTTTTCCGAATTTAAAAAAAAATTCCGATACCATCTACACCATCTGGATGCTTGTCGGTCCACCACTGTACGTTTCACAAGGTGTTGTCTTCCGCGTGCGACCTCTCTGTGGAATAGTTTACCACCGGCGATTTTTCCGGACCGATACGACCTGGGGACCTTCAAGAAAAGAGCTTACTCCTTTCTAAAGGGCCAGCAACACACCTGCACTTCCCCTGGTGTTGCGGTTGATCATGTGCGGCGGTAGTGACTACATCAGGTGAGCCGCATGCTCGTTTGCCCCCTCTTCTATAAAAAAAAATCGATATTCGTATCGTAATGACATGCATATAACTCCCTCTTTAATTTATAAATATGTATAAATATAAATATAAATGACCAGGACAAATATAATTTTAATTTTCTACCAATTTCTATTTGGGGAAGGTTCTATTCACTGTATTGTTTAATTTTACTCATATGTAACACGACATTAACAAATTTATTTAACCATTGTACTATTTTTCAATCGAGAAAATACTTTTAAATTGGTCCCACATAAATTTCACTTTCGTTCGATGACAACTAAAGACAGTATAATATATCACTTCAAATATTTTATTTATTTTTGTCGCTTAACACCAAACAACTGCTACTCTAATAGATAAAAACACGTATGAATAAAATAAACTTAATATTAACAGATTTAAAAAATTATTGTAGAAATGAACTAAGTCTAAGTCTAAGAACTTGTCAATTCAAATTGTATTTTTTTTTATAGGATAGGGTGACAAACGAGCACACAGGCCACCTGATGGTAAGTGGTTGCTGTGGCCCATAGACATCTACATCTATCCTCGATTACGAATTAAAATGCAGATGCGTTGTCATCCGTGAGGACTAAGATGGAATGCCTCGTTTCCGGTAAAAAGGGTCTCCGGTTCTCTACACTCACCATATGAAATACAGCAGCATTAAGCTACTATTTCACGCTGGTATTCTGTGAGAGCGTGGTCCTTCCCCGGTCGAGCCGACCCATTCGTGCTACAACTATACTACTAATATAACTGCAGCATGACTCTACCACGTATATGACGTTTATCGTATATATATATATATATATATATATATATATATATCGTATCGTATACGTATATATCGTATATATCGTGTACGTATAAACGTTATGACGTTTTTGAGACAGAATCATGGTTTCGAATCCCACTGGGAGTTTCTTGGTGTATATGTGCTGTGAATAAGACCTTTTCATTGCCACTGCATCTGGAACTCCTTCGATTTTATCACATAAGCGATAACTACAGACATACATCGAACAGAAGCAGATTAGGACTTATGACTATGTCAGTGCATATACTGTGGCACTACAATACTGCCTGTGTAATTGAAAGTTTGAAATTGTTAGAAAGAAAAATCACCCTCAACCGCTGCTAGATACTACTCAAATAATGTATTGTATAGTGTAATAAATAACGACAAGTTTTTTTTTTAAATCTGTGGTGGCGGCGTGAGATAAACCCATAATCCCATCAGTGGCGAAGCTAGAGCTCCAAACTAGGGCAAGCCCATGATAAAAATATAGATTGTTGTTTTTAGCAATTTTATAAAAATACACCAATCTTGATCTGTCTCCACTCTTCAGTTTCATATTCAGTGCTGTCAAGGACGTGTTTAACAAAGCACACAAAAGGCATACTACTGCTAAATAGATTGTATTACTTATCAGCAATTACATAGCTACGGTGGCTTTGAAGAAAGCCGTTTGGGTTTGTTTGATCGAAAGAAAAAATATTTACATATAATACAATACATTAACAAAAGTAAAACATGAACAAAGTACAAACAAACTATGTACAAAATTAAAAAACAAATTATTTACATTCTAAATAGAATCGTCTCTCTTTCTTAAGGAAAGATTTAATTACGTCCACGTAAAATGTTGGTGAACGTTTTAATTGTACCAATAACTGTTTTTTTTAATTGCGATAATCGATAAATCTGAAATACACTCTTAACCTTGTGTATTATCTCAACAAAGTTTAAAGATTTTACCTTTTCCCCTCCGATTAGCACTTTAACACACTTCAATTCATTACAAGAAACACGATTATACTCCATTTTCACTAAAAATCTTTAAAAAAGCATAAATTTTCAACTTGCAATATTAAATCGCTTAAGCTAAACACACAGAGTAAATAAACATCGTAATGTAAAATGAACTTGGAAACGTATTGCCCGCGCGCCTCCGCTCTCGACAACTTCAATCCTAAAGCCTGGCTTTAACTCTCTATACTAATTGTTATATATACAATCGTAGTTATATTTTACTATAGAATAAATATGCCATAGGTTAGAAAGAGAGCGATCGTCTTCTCAAAAGCCCCGTAAAAAGCCCACGCGAGCGAGAGAGACAACTAATTGCTCTATTAAAACTCGTTTTTTATGACAGCAGTATCGCTAAGGCAATACGAGGTCATCGGTTGACCTGTGTCGAACAGTGGAGTGCGCGGGAAATTTGAAATATTTTGAAACAGTTTACGAGTTATTTTATTAGTTGATATTGATTGACATTATTGATTGATTCAGTTTGATAAGGCAAGCCCGGCTTTTCGGCTCTATGGAGGCTTCGCCACTGAACCCCATCGTCCCGTAGGTGACGTAAGAAGCGACTTTGGTAAATGTCAATCGAAAATCTTATGGCTTCTGATAAACGACGGTATACCATCTCGTGTGTACGCTGGTGGTATTCAGATTTGCGACGGGCAGCAGCGTCGAAGGTGTCTTGCACATCTGTTACTGCAACCCGTCTGCCAAATGTGACGAACAAGGCCAAATCCTACATACAATAGGATAGCTCCAAGCTGACAGACTTTTAATATAGTACTAGGCCCTATAGAACGCCAGTGATCGGGCAGCGGTGGCGGGCAGAAAGCGCACTCGTTTTTTTTGTTGTAGTTACATCGTAGACTACTATTGCTTATGACGCATAGTTCATTTCAATATTACAGCCCTTCACATGTCCAAACCTCCTTCAAGATATGCATAGTTCGTTTACACATAGCATAATAGTGAATTTCGTTGACATAACTGTATTTAAAAGTTTATTTGTGTAATATTTACGATTTTACAACCCCAATATAAGTTATTTGTCATCTAAGCTGCAACCACAGAAATCACACTAATGTTATTAATTTGAATTACGCGGATAACTAAAACATTTTAAAAACATCGCTAATAACATTTTGCAATGTATAATATTAAACGTCTTAAATCAAAAGGCTTTATTCATTTTTTGTAGTAAAAGAGTTCTGAGTTGATAGTATTTAGTACTAGTACCTGGTTGACCGAGCTTTGCTCGGTATTTTTCGCTCGATTTTTTTTAATTCGTGTGTTTTGGAAATTATATTTAGATACAAATTACATACTGATGAAATATAAATAATATTTTTTGATCTTAGCGACATAACAGAAAAAACGGAACTGGTTATTTGAATAAAAAATCATCAGTGCAATTATTTTAATTTAAATTTTCGTGTTTTTAAAAAATACTAAAAAAAAGGGCTCGAAAAAATAGATTTTCTCAAAAAAGAAAGGAACTTGAAAAAAATATTTAAAAAAGTCTGTCGGTCGGTCTGGGCTCGAACCAGTGTTTTACGATTCTGTGACCGCCCATTATACCAATTAAGCTATTTATAATCATTAACAATCTGTCAAAATTTACCTTCTTATTCTAACGATATTGTAGCAGTTTTTCATTGCCTAAAAACACGGACAAAAAGACATTTTCTAAAAATAAATCCTAGCTAGATCGATTTTTATCCCCGAAACTTCCTGGACACTAAATTTTATGAAAATCGTTGGAGCCGTTTCCGAGATCCCGATTATCACATACTATTAAACGAGCAATTCTTGTATATATATATATATATATATATATATATATATATATATATATATATATATATATATATATATATATAATCGGGATCTCGGAAACGGCTCCAACGATTTTCATAAAATTTAGTGTCCAGGGAGTTTCGGGGATAATAAATCGATCTAGCTAGGATTTATTTTTAGAAAATGTCTTTTTGTCCGTGTTTTTAGGCAATGAAAAACTGCTACAATATCGTTAGAATAAGAAGGAAAATTTTGACGGATTGTTAGTGATTATAAATAGCTTAATTGGTATAATAGTCGGTCGCAGAATCTTAATGCCCCGGCTCGAGCCCAGACCGACCGACCGACTTTTTTTAATTTTTTTCATGTTCTTTTCTTTTTTGAGAAAATCTATTTTTTCGAGCCCTTTTTTTAGTATTTTTTAAAAACACGAAAATTTAAATTAAAATAATTGCACTCATGATTTTTTATTCAAATTACCAGTTCCGTTTTTTCTGTTATGTCGCTAAGATCAAAAAATATTATTTATATTTCATCAGTATGTAAATTGTATCTAAATATAATTTCCAAAACACACGAATTAAAAAAAATCGAGCGGAAAAATACCGAGCAAAGCTCGGTCAACCGGGTACTATATATATATATATATATATATATATATATATATATATATATATATATATATATATATATATATATATATATATATACTCGTAGTAAAACGCACAGTGGTGGACGGTCAAGCATCCAGATTGTGTGGATGGTATCGTGAGCTTTGTTGCGATGTGTGTTCGTGAAATTTAGCAGCTGGAATTAGTTCGAACCTATATTTTTACTACTAGTACGGCTTTCAGAATAATTCAGAATTAAAACTGTGTCACAGCTATAAATGGGCGTGGCCGTTTTACGCATAATTGCTTATGATTGGCTGTGCGTATTGTTCGCACGCGCTGATTGGCTCTGCAGTCGCAATCCTTTCCCCGTACTGATACGACATTCCCAGATATTTTCTCCACGTTTCGTTCAGCTCTAGAGTTACATGCCGCGAGTTGTAGCTGGCAATGTAAATATGTCACGCAATTGTATTTACATTTACGAATGTTACTATTTTAATCAAACACGAAATAAAGTTACATACTTATCTAAAACTGGCGGCTTGGTTTGGCCCGAGTTGAACAGTTATCTATTAATAGTTAAATAAAATCCGGAGTATATATGCTAAGTTTCAAGTCAATCAGGCGTATAGGTTTGAAGATCTCGTGATAGAATGAGTGAATATTTCGCTTAAATATATATATCGCGTTAACAAAGTGCGCACGTAAATAATAACAGCTTTTGTTTAGTCACATTAAGCAAATGTTAAATTGTCGAAAACAACGTTCGCGGTTTACAAAACAAAGAACTAGTCTTTAGTCGACCGACCGACTAAAGACTAAAGACCGTTGTGCCCGTATATTTGTATGCAGAGAAGTCTGGAAGCTGAGGAAATAGAAAAGAATGACATGTTTTTGTAACATTTATTTGATTCGTTAATAAGAAATGTTACCTACAGTGTTGTTTGTGGAGGATAATGAAGACCGAAGTGGCGCGTATCTCAGTAGACGATCCCTGTATGCGGCTCGCAGAAAAGCTGCCTCCGCAGCACTCAGCTGACTGCTTATTGGCAATGATTCTATTAAATCAGTTTCTGTAAGGAAAATCATAATTTTATTACCGAGCATTAGGTAAGTTAGCTTTGTTAAGAATGTTAGCTTTATGTATTATTAAAGGTAAAAGTTTTCGTTTAGCAAGCCTATTTGTTAACTTTGTTGAGATTAAAATTATAGTCACTTTGTAGTTAAAGTTACCCACCCTGAGAGGGTTTTACGGCATGGAAGATTTTGCCGCGCTGCCCCAATGCATGTTGTCGGACTTTATTTCTCAGACATGCAGGTTTCCTCACGATGTTTTCCTACACGCCGAGCACGTAGTAAATCAGTACTTAAAATTTCAATTGACAATTTGATTGGTACCGGTGGGGATCGATCCCGGGTTGCTCGCGTGAAATTTACAGCGAGCGCTCAGCTTCTTAGTTATTAAGTAATGTTAGTATTTAATTGTGTAAGTGATGATTACCTTTAAAAGACGGCTCACTTTGGAGTATATTGCGTTGTTTGTTTAACGAGCAGTGGTAGCTCCTAAAAAAGCTATATAACATTTGGGCTGAAAAGTTCGTATCGTTTTATAGAAAAACACATTTTTTGGCAAAATTCAATTTTATTATTCAACATAGTTGCCATCGAGGGCGATACACCGATTATAGCGATCTTCCAACTTTTTAATACCATTTTTGTGGTACGATTTGTGTTTAGCCTCAAAATAGGCCTCTGTTTCGGCGATTACTTCCTCATCGACTTTAAATTTCTTTCCAGCGAGCATTCTCTTGAGATCTGAGAACAGGAAAAAGTCGCTGGGGGCCAAATCTGGAGAATACGGTGGATGCGGAAGCAATTCGAAGCCCAATTCATGCAATTTTGCCATCGTTTTCATCGATTTATGACACGGCGCATTGTCTTGATGAAACAACACTTTCTTCTTCTTCAAATGGGGCCGTTTTTTCGCGATTTCGTCCTTCAAACGCTCCAATAACGCTATATAATAGTCGCTGTTGATGGTTTTTCCCTTTCCAAGATAGTCGATGAAAATTATTCCACGTGCATCGCAAAATACGGACGCCATAACCTTACCGGCCGACTGTTGAGTTTTTCCACGCTTTGGATTCGGTTCATCGCGTGCAGTCCATTCAGATGACTGCCGACTGGACTCCGGAGTGTAGTGGTGGATCCATGTTTCATCGATTGTCACATATCGACGCAAAAATTCACTTCTATTGCGGTTGAACAGCTCCAAACATTGCTCTGAAGCATCGACACGTTCTTGTTTTTGGTCGATTGTGAGCTCGCGCGGCACCCACTTTGCACATAGCTTTCGCATACCCAAATATTCATGAACGATATGTCCAACACGTTCCTTTGATATCTTTAGAGTGCCAGCTATACAAATCAACCTCAATTTACGATCTTCCAAAATCATTTTGGGGATTTTTTTATGTTTTCGTCCGTAACAGCCTCTTTTGGACGTCCACTGCGTTCATCGTCTTCGGTGCTCATATGGTCTGTACGGAATTTGGCAAACCACTTACGAATGGTTGCTTCGCCCGGCGCAGAGTCCGGATAACATTCATCAAGCCACTTTTTGGTATCAGCAGCACTTTTTTTCATCAAAAAATAGTGTTTCATTAAAACACGAAATTCCTTTTTATCCATTTTTTTCAAAATAACAAAAGTTGCTTCACTCAAAATGCTGTATCTCACAAACTAATAATCAGACAGCTGTCACATTTATACACGTTTCTTTTGAAGGTTGGTACTACCTAAAAATGATATGGATTTTATTCTAGTGGCGCCATCTCATAGAGACGATACGAACTTTTCAGCCCAACCAATATGTCGTAGGATTATTATGTAGTTACATATATTAACCGTATTTTCCGCAAAAATCTAGGGATATAGCGAAAACACGGATAATTAGATAACGGCTATGACATTTCTCAATCACGTGCACGTGTTCTTTACAATTTTGCTGTACCGACGTACGACGGCGCCGCCGTCATTATTTTGTAGTCAACAAAGTTAGCGAATTGGCTGTTATCTAAATGAAAGCTATCAAATCAAAAAACCGGCCAAGAGCGTGTCGGGCCACGCCCAGTGTAGGGTTCCGTAGTTTCCCGTCCGTCACAATAAGTGTTCCCACTTATGAATTAAAAGGTGGGTATCCATTATGTTCGCGCTCCAGCAGCGCTCCGCGCTCCTGCAACTGCTCCCGGTAGTGGGTACGTGCGCGAACATGGAGCGTGCAACATTGCACGCTCCGCGGCAGGCGCTCAGACTTTCCATCCAAGTTCAAAATGATTTTCCTAGAAAGTCCTTATAAAGTTCTACTTTTCAGATTTTTTTCATATTTTCTAAACTTATGGTTCAAAAGTTAGAGGGGGGGGGACACATTGTTTTTTACTTTTGGAGCGATTATTTCCGAAATTATCGACATTATCAAAAAATGATCTTAGTAAACCCCTATTCATTTTTAAATACCTTTCCAACAATATATCACACGTTAGGGTTGAAATTAAAAAAAAAAATCACTTCCCACTTTACATATAGGGGAGCTACCCTAATAAAACATTTTTTTCCAATTTTTATTTTACCACTATGTTGGCGTGATTGATACACATACTGGTACCAAATTTCAGCTTTCTAGTGCTAACGGCCACGGAGATTAAGCGAGGACGGACAGATGGACAGACAGACATGGCGAAACTATAAGGGTTACTAGTTGACTACGGAACCCTAAAAATAAACAATATTTTTATTTTCAGTATATAAGAACGAATATAGGATAATAAGCGGTGTTTTGGCATGTGGCGGTGTTGTAAGAGAATCCAGCATCCAATTATGTTTACTTGAATACACTACAAATAGAAATAAACGATATAGATTTTCTGGGATTACTTACAAAACTTATTTCATGAATAAATAGATTGCATTTCGAGAATAAAACTAAAGCAAAGTCAAGTAACTATGGCAGTTGTAATGTAATGTGCAGAATAATCATCGTCAGCCTGCAGCAGTCCACTACTGGACCTAGGCCTCTCCCAAAGCGCGCCACGTATCCGGATTTTCGGCAACACGCATCCAAACCAGCCACCTTGCGCAGATCGTCGCTCCATCTGGTCAGAGAGCGTCCTACACTACGTTTGCCTAGACGTGTCTCCGCTCCATAACACGTCTGCTAAACCGGTTGTCACTTCTGCGGCAGATATGACCAGTCACTTCAGTTTACAAACACGGAAGGCTATGTCAGTAATCTTGGTTCTCCAGCGGATTTCTTCATTTCAAATTTTATTAACCAGACAAACTCCGAGCATAGCTATTCCCATTAATCGTTGAGCGACTTTAAGCTTGTGATCTGAATGGGCACTACAGAGGATGGAATAAAAAGTTTCATACCCTGAAGTGCCACATCAGCAAAAGAATCAGCAACAACGCTAGGATCGTCAAGCAAGAAGCAAAGCAAAGCCTTTAAGAGCTCTGTTGTAATTCCATCTTCTCCAAGGGCTTTTTCATTTTTAAGTCGACCGATGGCCTGCTCAATCTCCCCAAGGCAGATGTCTGGCAGCTCGTCGGCATAGTGTCGGGTCAGCGTGGCTCTGGGAACGTCGTATTTAGTCAGATTGTGGCTTATGTGAGGCTTTTAATTCAGCGCTCGTACCCTTAACCAAAAAGTTGGGTGGGTACTTTCCATGTTGTGTTTATACCGACCAAAAAAAATACGAATGCGTCAGTAGCTTCATCGGAATTATCGGATATAAAATCGAACCCGTAATCGACACATCCGTAAAGCCTTTGGCTACTAGCATGGTATTCCGTCAATTGCATAATTTTCATGTCATCCATGACGAAGGTACAATAATTTTATTATCAGGGTTACTCTCCGCTCTCAATTTTAATGCCGTCAGCGCTTCTTGAGTAACCCTGGTCGGCCATCGGTGGTACTGTACCACTTAGTCAATGTCCGTGGTGCAGGTAAACATGTTCCAAATGTTTTACGTACATAGCGATAGGATTTTTGGTGAGTAATAGTTAACTGTTAGGGCAAAACATCTGGACTGTGGGGAATATTTAGTTCTGTACAGTTTTCCAGTCTTACTTTGAAGTAAATGTGTCTTTAAGAGTTCACTTTCTTCAATTCCTATCTTTTCCAAAAAAAGGTGTACTTTGGTAACAGCTATTGGAACTCGTCGCCGAGTAAACTAGGTGTGCTGAGTTTGGGCTCGTTTTGTTAGTTATGATGAGTCCTTACCTCCGGATTACCTATAGAATGAAGTAGGTGGCGCTATTATAATTTTACAAATTTTTATTATACGGAATTTGTAGTTTAAATTATAATATTACATAAATCTTTTGCCGTAAAGTATTTACTTACTTACTTACTTATCTTCACGCACAATCCCTAACGGGGTAGCCAGAGAGAACAGATCGCCAAGTGTCACGATCCTTACATACCTCTTTCGCTTCTTTCAGGTTCATTAACTTCTTCATACATGCACGTCTAGGTATCCGAGCACTCTTGACCCTCCCCTCTTCGAGCAATTTGCTCACATGGTCTTCGAAAGTTAGTCTCGGTCTACCTCGACACCTTTTAATATTTACTTTCGCTCTATATATTTTCTTCACCATTCGGTCTTCACTCATTCGTTCAACGTGCCCAAACCATTGGAGTACGCCCCTATCAATTTTTGTGATAAGGTCATCTTTCAATCCTGCCATATTGCGAATCTCTTCGTTTCGCTTTCGGTCGGCTATGCTAACGCCACACATTTTACGAAGAGATCGCATCTCCACTGCATTCAACTTGCTTTTATGCTTCTTCTGGCATACGTAAAGTATTTGTATTTTATATTTAATTTCATTTGAGGGTTTCACTTCTGTCGCGTGTTAGCTGCATGCATGTTTTTTTATAATATTTATTATCGGGACTACACCAGGTCCACTACCTTCGGGACTTCTTCTCGAAAAACGAATACGTCAGAAATCTTTCGCGAGGAAGTTGACTTGCATTTGCCCCATGTGATTTCTGCTAAAACCGTGGGGTTCCAAAATCGATTCGACACCCGTGTGCTTACCCACCTCAGCATTAAAATATTTCATAATAACATTGTAACGGGCCTTAGTGGTGTTACGTAAGGCTCTATAAATATTTTCATAAACATTTTCAACTTTATCATCCAAATGTGCTTAGGTATGGGCATAAACTTGTACGATCTTCAGAAAGTATCTCTTTGATAACTTCAGTACAACGTATGCTAACCATGTCGACACACTGGAGATTTCTATAATGTTGTTAGTGAAGATCCTATGAACGACAAAACCTACTCCGCCTTAGGAGAGGCCATCTCCCTCTCGAAAGCAGAGCAGTTGGACAGATTGTAGGGTAATTGTGTCCTTCTCTTCTCTTCGCAATTCACTTAACCGTACAAGATGCCATCTTAAATTTTCCAGCTCAGCTTCCAGTTCGTAAATGTTTCCGTCTCGCCGCAGAGTACGTACATTATACATCACCACGTCCAATTTTCGGTGGTAACCTGTCCTCTCCCGGGAATTCTTTGCACCCACTGATCCAACGTTGTCATGACCGCCACCGCGGCCAGGAATAATGTGACGACCGATAGCTGGGGGCAGTATTTTTGTGGTGCTATACATGGGAGGATTTGCCCTTAATCGCCACGCTGGGCAAGCGGGTTGGCGATTGCAATACTAGAAACATCGCAACTGTAACGCTGTCGCCCATCACAGGCCTGGACATTTTTAGTCTGACGATGACTTCCGGTGGATGGAGGCATAACCATCCCAGGTTATACCTCCATCCACCGGAAGCCTAATGGTCTCCTTTTTTATCGCAAATTACTCTGTCGGCTTGCACGACATCCACGGAATGAGACGGCAGTATTTTAGGCCGTTGCCATACAGCCAAATATAACCCTATATTTCAACAGAACAATACAACCCTATATTTCTATCGCAATTTGCCTATATTAAACATGAAGTATATATTTATTATAATATACCTGTACATAAAACTCAACAAACCGACAACACATGAGAAGCTCCATCCGTCTTGATGGAGACGATCTTATAAGTTGTGCAAGAAGTGGATGTATGTATGTACCCCAGGGCTAGACATATATTCAGCAGTTGACTTGTGAAGGGCTGTAACGATGTTAATCTTGATATATCTAATATACTTGCGCTAATAAATTCTAAAAAAAGCTGTACCTTGTCTTGGAGTAAGTGCATGCTGCTCCAGCAGCAAATCAAGCGCTTCATAGCAAGCGCTATCGGCTCGTAAAGCTGTTGTAAGGGCTTCGGCTGCTGCCTCTCGCCGCTCTAACGCTGCAAGGGCTCGAGCTTGCCACACCAATACTCCAGCTAGGGCTCTCTGGTTTTAACAAAATTGTATTTTTTTTAACAGAAATATTTCTTCACCACAATTAAGTTATAGGTATAATACCCGTATTACAGGTCAAGAGGTCTTAACCTCTGTGAGGAATGTTATCAGTGTTTAAACAAAGACAAATTAAGGCTAACTCACACATTTGTCATATGGACGCCACACACGGTCAGTTAAACTGATCATTCCAACTGATCAGTTCAAACTAAAACTGTTTATATTTTTTTAAATAGTGGATTTTCTACATATCGATCATTATAAATATATTAATATCGGAGTTTTACATATAAGTTTATTCATAGATATATCGAAAATCTGATATTTTAAAAACTTGTTTTGTTATTATTGGTGGCCAATAGGAAACAAAATAGCTTTTTATTGTCTATTAAATAACTTTGGCTGGGGCCGCATCTGCGTGTATCGACACAAAGCAACACGATATACGCAGATGTGGCCGGCTATTACCGGCTATCGTCGCGAACATTCAGGCTGCGTGTGCGTATGCGGGTGTTATCGCGCGGGTGGCGGTACGTCAAAGGATTTTAGCGCCACTGGGCCACGGTAGTTAGCGAGCAGTTCACTCAGTTTGCTAATTGCGATTTTAAGAGCTGATTTCCTATATGCTAGGCGGTTGATATCGGTGGAGGGTAATATTTTCAAATTTTGTCCAGATATTTTGGTCTTCCGATCTGGCATTCCTAAGTAAGATCATAAGTAGTTTATTGTTTTCTTGGTGTAATTTTGTGACTGCAATAACTGAACGTTTCATTTTACGCTAAATCTTGATTTTTCTCAATACAGTCCACTATACTCCCAATTCCAGGCCGCCACAATACTAATGTGTTGTGTTGCCTTGCTGCTTGGCGGCAGATATTATGGTTAAGAGGATGGAACCAGGCAAGCAGGCTGTTAGACAGCAAAGGAGTACTACCACAAAGTCTAGTTTCTTCTTTCTTCTTCTTTCTGCTGTTTTCTGCCTTCTTCTTTTTCAGTCCATTAAAGTGATTGGAAATGAGCCTTTTCCAGCATAGGAAGGATTCGCCTTCATTTTGAAGACGTTGACTTCCGCCGGTCTGAATATTCTATGTCTGACAAAAAGATAAGCGATACTGCTATCTATCTAAAGCGTTAAAATTTTACTAAAAGCTTCAATGCAGCACCCATATATCTAATCTAGCAACGCACCAGCGTTTAAACAGCTAGACTGTTTTATTTTAGCTAAATTCATAGAATAATATTGTGTAGTGTTTTGCTTTGGGGAAACGCAACTGACACTGATATTATATACTATATATATATATATATATATATATATATATATATATATATATATATATATATATATATATATATATATATATATATATATATATATATCCTATACTATTAAACGAGCAATTCTTGTATATATGTATATATATATATAATCGGGATCTCGGAAACGGCTCCAACGATTTTCATAAAATTTAGTGTCCAGGGAGTTTCGGGGATAATAAATCGATCTAGCTAAGATTTATTTTTAGAAAATGTCTTTTTGTCCGTGTTTTTAGGCAATTAAAAACTGCTACAATATAGTTAGAATAAGAAGGTAAATTTTGACAGTTTGATAATGATTATAAATAGCTTATTGGTATAATGGGCGGTCACAAAATCGTAAAACCCCGGTTCGAGCCCAGACCGACCGACCGACTTTTTTATTTTTTTTTTCAAGTTTCTTTCTTTTTTGAGAAAATATATTTTTTTCGAGCCCTTTTTTTAGTATTTTTTAAAAACACGAAAATTTAAATAAAAATAATTGCACTCATGATTTTTTATTCAAATAACCAGTTCAGTTTTTTCTGTTATGTCGCTAAGATCAAAAAATATTATTTATAATTCATCAGTATGTAATTTGTATCTAAATATAATTTCCAAAACACACGAATTAAAAAAATCGAGCGAAAAATACCGAGCAAAGCTCGGTCAACCGGGTACTATATATATATATATATATATATATATATATATATATATATATATATATATATATATATACAGGGTGTTAGTGTAAACACCGTTGTCCTTGAAACCAGTGGTTTGGCTTCACTTATAGAACGTGAATTGAATGAATTTAAGAAAAAAACGCTATTTTCTTTCATAAAATTTAAAAAGTTTCTGTCCGATACCGTCCGTAAATTCATGGATACCCTATGCGCCCGAGTGACGTAATCACTGTAAAGATCACCGCCCGCACTAGCTACCTACACAACATTCAACATAAAAACTTAATAGGTACACATAACCCGTGAGTAACTTTTCCTTCGTATTTTCATCCTGAATTAGGACAGGCAAAAATTGAGGAATTAAGGAAAAATTGAGATTTTACTAAAAAAAATGTTGTTATTTTTTATTGAATTTACGTTCTATAAGTGAAACCAAACCACTGGTTTCAAGGACAACGGTGTTTACACTAACAACCTGTATATATATATATATATATATATATATATCACTTTGTTATTGAAATTATCATTCTGTTAATACTTTACTCCTTATTACCACACTAAGCGTTGAGCGCTCGCCAATCTACCTGTCAAGCGTTGTGATTACGGCGACGAGTTAAGCGAGGTTTTATATGTGGTAGAGCCATGCTGTAGCTATGTTATATATATATATATATATATATATATATATATATATATATATATATATATATATATATATATATATATATATATATATATATATATATATATATATATATATATATATATATATATATATATATATATATATAACTGGGGAAGACCTCGCTCTCACAGAATACCAGCGTAAAACAGGAGCTTAATGTTGCTGTGCTTCGTATGGTGAGTGTAGAGAACTGGAGACCCTTTTTACTGGAAACAAGGCATTCCATCTTAGTCCTCAGGGGAAGCAACGCATCTGCATTTTGATTCTTAATCGAGGATAGATGTAGATGTCTATGGGCCATAGCATCCACTAACCATTAGGAGGACTGTGAGCTCATTTGTCACCCTTATTCTATATAAAAAAGTAGACCAGCTATCGGCGCGGGACACGGTCATACACAACTGCACTTTCTATCCCCTCGTTTTTACACTTCGACTGAAATTCCGCACGACCCGACAGTGATCATGCGTAGGACTAACGGCTTCAAATGTTTTGCGAGGCACGGGGGTGAGACACCGCCAATTTCATGGCTCCAGGCTGCTAACGTAAATTTCTTGACTGGAAAATCCAATAACCGATTTTTGTGTGACCCGAGACCACATGACCAGCAGCTACACTTACGACCAGTAAGAACAACGAGGTAGTCAAAAGCAGTTTACATACAATATAAACAATAATGTAACTAATTAAAATAGGACACAAGTTATATTTAATAAATAACGTATGTATGTGTATAAATATATGCCTATTTTCAACCGATTAAAAAAAAAGGTTGAGGTTCTCAATTCAAATGTGTTTTTTGTGTGTGTTACTTCTTTCGTTCGTGATTCTTCTTTTTTTATTTGAAAGTTGGTGCTTCTCATGTGGTCTCATAAATTTGATCTAGAAATGACCAGTAGTTTTTGAGTTATCTTTAATAATTCGCATTCAATTGACTTTGACTGCATTGATGATGTTCTTAAAAAAATTACCATTTGTACATTATCATTACATTAACTTACATTGTGTGTTTGATCATGACTACGTGGCTCTAGTAACTGCGTATCAGATTCTTCTATTAAGGATAATGCAGTTGCGGGCTCCTTTGCCGCGATGTAGGCTCGCAGCGCAACACCCAAGCATAGAAGATGCCTCCTGTTTTAACAAACAACTAGTTATGTATTGGTTCACTACTAATGTTTAAGTAATGTAGTAACAGCACCATGGTCGAAAGGAGTTTAAATAACTTCTATAAATATCTGTCATCATCATTAACATCATTACAGTCTTTCGCAAGTCCATTGCTGAACATAGCCCCCCCCCCCCCCACCCAAGGAATGCCACAAAGCACGGTCCTGAGCCACCTGCATCCATCAACTTCCTGCATGTCTTACGTGGGACACTCAATAAGTTTTCAGATATACAAAAAGTATTCTAGATACTATTAATATTTATTTTACATCTTTTCAAAATATTCTCCATAATGCTCTATACAAAGTTCCATTCGCCTAAACCAACTCTGAAAACACTTTTACCAGTCTTGATCTGACAGGTAAGAAATCGCTTCTTCGGAGGCAGTCACGGCTTCCTCGGCGCTTGAAAAATACTTGCCTTTTATTTTTTCTTTGACTCTTGGGAACAAAAAGAAATCACAAGGAACTAAGTCAGGGCTGTAGGGTGGGTGACTTAGAGTTTCAACACCAGATTCCTCAATAAATGCTTTTGTTCTAAGAGAGGTATGTGAAGAGGGGTTATCGTGATGCAGCATGATCACCCGAAGCCCGGTTTTGGTCTCCTCTCCCGCACAGCTTGAAAAGCTTTGGGTAATGCAACTGTAGTATACCATTCAGAGTTGACTGACCTACAATTTTCCAGCATTGACGTCGACAAATGTCCGCGAAAAAAAACTAGCCACCATTTTTTTGCCGACGTTGCGAGGTCCTTGCAGTTTTGTCAGTAATTGTCCTTCTGAGTAGACCCATACCGATGACGACCGACCGCAAACGAGGGATCCATCGACAACAAAGCTTCCTCACTCCAAGATTTTGATGTAGGATGGTATGAATGCTCCCCGAACTAAGGCCTACGATCTTTTCGATGTCCGTATATGTGATTCGCGCATCTCCTCGCACCAACATTTCAGTAGTCCATACATTTTCTGCCATTATTGCTGTTTGCGGGGCCCCGGTTCTTTGGTCATCTATAAGGTTAAAATTTTACGCCTTTTGAATTCAGCAAACCGCCTAAAAATTATTGCGCGTGATGGAGCTGAGTCCCCTAATGCTGATTGTAACCGTTGTAAACTTAATTGTTCGGTTAAACCAAATTTAAAATCATAATAGATCATAGCGCGCAAATGTTCACGGTTAAGATCCATCGTTTTAAATGAAAGCGCGGGAAGCGTTGCAGGAAAATTAATAGAACTTTGTTTTTTTTTAATATTGAGTAATTGGCTTACGGCGTTCTATTTTTAAATAAATTTGCTTTTTAGAAACATATAACACGGGTGCGTTCCATTTTTAAATTTCGAGCATCTCAAAATTTATTGAGTGACCTACGTACCAGGTTGTCATTTCATCTAGTATCGGGACATCCTACACTTCGCCTACCGGTACGAGGCTGTCCCTCAAGAGTCTTTTTTCCCCATCAGTTGTCGGTTCTTTGAGCTACATGGCCGGCCCATTGCCACTTCAGCTCACTAAGCCATTGGGCGATGTCGGTCACTATAGTTCTACTCCGGATATCCTCATTCCTAAGTCTATCACGCGGAGAAACCCCGAGCATAGCTGTCTCCAGAGCTCGCTCAGCGACTTTGAGCGTCCTCATACGGCAACATGCACTGGTTGTACAGTCTCATTTTCAGGTTTTGAGATATAGCTGACGAGAAGATGTGTCGTAATTTACCAACAGCAGCCCAGCCGAGTTGAATCCGTCGATTGACCTCTCGGTCGAAGTAGGTCTCAATCGAAGTTGGTCTCGATCGAAGTTGGCCAAACGTCTGTACTTGTAAGAAATGCACCTAGCTAACTAACAAAATAGTTCCAAGGGTGCATAATTAACCATGATGGGATGCAGTATAAACAGGGTGAGGGAATCATCCCTGCAATCACTAACCAGCCTGCCTATAGTGGTAATTACGGGGAATTCTTCCAAGAAATTAATGCAGACTGGATGTGCATTCTTGGCAAGTTCAACAGTGGATCTATAAGGCTGTTAATGATGGTTCAAATACATGTACTACTAACAGAACCTTTATTTGGACTGCCTAAAAAGTATGACTGCAATGTATGCCAAGTTAGCATTGCCAACCCACTTGCCAAAGTGGCAACAATGGCAAATATGCCCTCTATGAGGCAATCAATGAGGGAGGCTTACGTTCAGCAGTGAACTTTTATAGGATGTGATGGTAACGGTATAATGGTACCCCCTTCCCATTCACTGTTACTACATTACTTTAACATGCAGCGTATGAGTGACAACATTTAATATGAGGTAAGACCTATGAAATTTCAATTTTTTATGAAATAATTTAGCAATTTTTTTCATATTTTTTTTTATTTTTTATTTGTCGAAATAATCAAGAAGTGGCAGTTTATTGAGGCCCTTCTTGAAGAAATCAGCTGGACGGGAGGCAAAAAATTCTTCAAAGGCATTTTGTACTGTCTCTCGGGTAACGAATTTTTTCCCGCCAAAAAGTTATCCAAATTCTGAAAAAAGTAGAAGTCTGTAGGCGCAAGGCCTAGTGAGTACGAAGGATGATGGAGAGCTTTCAGTCCACCAACATCTGTTGTGCAGGATGAGGTCGGGTATTGTCGTGCAGGAGCAGCGAGGACGAACGATTAACCAAAGCTGATTAGAGATGAGCGAGCTTCTCCATCATTGCGTTTTGTTCTTCACAGTACACACCTGCAGTAATACTCATCCCATTTGGTAAGAAGCTGTGACGAATCATACCGGAGCTAGGCAACCAAACAGTGCCATCACTATTCTAGGGGTAAGTTTACGTTTAGGACATTGTTTAGGTGCTGAACCAGGATCCCATCAACTTGCTGAGCGCTTGCGATTGTCAAACAGAATCCATTTTTCGTAGCAGGTAACAATACAGTTCAAAATTCTTTCGTTTGTGTGCCTGTTAAGCAGTGCAAGACACATCTCGACGCGTATTTCGAAATGGCGATAGTTAAGACCGATATCGTTTTGATGCAAACGTCGAAAGAAGCTGCTAATTCAGCCGCAGATTGAGCATCATCAGCTTCCACAATCGCCTTTAATTCGTCATTGTCGAACAAAGTTTTCGCACGGGGTTCATTTTTCGGATCGAAATTTCCAGAACGGAAACGGGCAAACCGATAACAGATGGTGCGTTCGTTTGTGGTATTCGCTCCGTAAACGTCGTTGATTATACGTGACGCTTGTGCCGCGTTACTGTCACGATGGACTCATATCCCGTAATTAATCGAAATTTTAACGTATCCATGATGACGAAAAAGATTAAAATGCCATGAAAACATAACGATAATCAATTAATGAACGACTAAATTTGAAAAAAGTATTCCATGATTTTAAAATAAAATAATTTGAAATTAGAATACTGGAAATGGCCAATACTGCAGAATGGAAATTTCAAAGGACCTATTATATGGACAAACAACCTGTGTAATCCTCTAGAGGTGACAGCATGACCGGCTCGGTGTAACTCTCCCCTGGCGAGCATTGCACTGGCCAGAAGCCATATGTCATCACCACTTGCAGTATCGTTTCCAGCCGCTGCCGCTGCATCTGCCCAGAAGAATGCACTTGTCCATTGTCCCTGCAATACCAACAAATCTGAATATTACTAATACACATGTAATTCCTCTTTTTTATCCTTTTTAATGATGGTATGTGGCTACTGCAGTTCATGTTCCGTCTACAGTCATGCACTGTTCAGACCATAGCCAGACCAAAATTTTGGATGATAAGAATGAATTAAAATGCAAGCATGGCTTAAAAGAGTAGCTACTTAATTTTATTTTTCTTTTTTTTTAAATTTCGATGTCTCCATCAAAATAACACAACACAATACAAAGGTCAGTACACTAATATTTTCGTTATTGTATTATATACTATATCAAAATACAAAATATAGTTTGGAAAATACAATATTTTGTGCCTGGAAAATGATTTAAAAAATGAATAATTCCTTTAAGCACATGCAGAAAACTAAAAAAAAAGATAAGATTTATAAAGGACAGCTATAATTTTATTGTGGGTGTTAAATTGCTATAAACAAGCCAGATTTTAAAATCTACTTTAAAAAATAATTATTGTGAATCAAAAATTAAAGATTATTTTTATAAAGCTACAAAGTGAAAATTCATTTTTAAATAAAAAAGTAGCATGGGTGAACACAATTGCTTAGTTGCAAAGGAATTGCAAAATTTAATCTTCCTGCATTTGATGGGAAACACTTTTGTTACTGGAATGCCACTTGAACTTTTCCCAAATTGCTGTGGTTATGTATTTGTTTTATTAAGGCATGCTTAATGCAGCCGATGTACCTTGTTAATCTGAATAATGGCAAAACTGATGACCCCCTATCTCATAAGAGATGATAATGTTATACAGTAGACATGAGATTGATGTATTGAAACATAGTTAAAAACAGTTAAACTCATGTAACATAATGTATAGACTATAGATATGCCACTCACAAAAAGCAGTTCTAACAATAATTATCAATCAAAGTGGAAAATTATCAATAGAATATATTCAACGCCTCTCTATCTCACTAATGATTCTGCCAGCTGTGAAATAAGATGAAGCGATAATTGATCACATGCAGCTACGTTTATTGTAAGCTGTTTAGATGTGTTTTGTTGCCAAACCAAACTCAAATGTCTATATTCCAAGGGATTATTCCATAAGGACTAACAAATATTGGAAACTTAATTTAGAATTTTTAAAATAGTCCTTTCTATGAATCTTAACAATGTTGTAGGTAGCAGTAATATTTTATTTTTATTCTCCATTAAAATTTCCATTAAAAACTTTATACCCTATTTTTCCCACCCAAAGGAGTGGAAATTTTTCCTCAAATTTATATGAAATCACCCCTGAAATACAACCTATTTAATAAAAAAAGAATCATTCAAATCTGTTCACAATTGACAAAGATATTGCATATCTATCATACATTAAAAAAAAGTTGTTGTAGTTGAAGTAGTAAGTTGATTGTAGTAAAAAGTTAGAAGAAGAGAATGTGAAGTTCATAGCTCGGTGTTCTGAGACGTAGTTGAGAGTGGCAGATGTAGAGCTTGGTGTTGGTGCATCCTAGTTGTTTTGTAGTATGTGAAAGGATTCCTCTGCGATATGTACGCACCCTCAATTGTTCTGGTGATTAGCTCTTCCGAGATACCAGTCAACTGATTTGCTACCGCAGATTTATTACATCACACACTGTTGCACTACACTTTTGAATTTTTACTCAAAGGACCATAAAATGTATGGTTTGTAGAGACATACACTTCCAAAAAGTAGAGTTGAAGTTACTTGATGAGTATGTCGAAAGGAAAAGATCACCAAAGTTTAAAAGGTTTATTATAGTATAGTGACAATCTCTACCTTTTAGGGAGTAATATTATTATTATATGCTTTCCAGTTCTTATCGCTTACCATATGACACAGCAGCATTGTGCTGTTATTTTTGCTGGTATGCTGTGAGTGTGGTTTTCTCTGGTTCATCCAACACATATGTACAAGATGTTAGATGTGTTAGATTGTAACTTTATTGGTGGTAATGAATAAATGTATATTATTATTATACTTTAGTCATAATCCAGCTAAATATTAAAGCTGGCTTTCCAATATATTAAATTTAATGGATTATAAGCATATATATTCTTAATGGTCATATGTCAAAGTAATGAGGAGTGCTACACAACATTTTTTGCCACTAGAGCGGCGCTACTTGAAAATGAGGTATAATATTAAAAAAAATCTTAGTGCGGACGTTAATTTGTTCAAAAAATGTAAAGGTTAATGTTTCTTTCTGTACTATTAGTTTAATTTTCAATTAATTACATTAAAAACTACAGATATTCACTGAAGTAGTAAAACTAGAAAGAGTTAAAGATGTGCAAAAAATTAAAGAGAGCAATGTTTTGTGTATGTTAATATAATACTCTAAAAACTGATCTACTTATATTTAAAACTAACTTCTCAATTAAATGACATTGTTAACCAAAAAAAAAAACTAATTACATCTGGTGAGCGGAAGGTTATTAGCCCTCATTGGTAGGTAAAGAAAAGTGTCAATAAAGATATACCCGTGACCACTATCAGGATCCAGTAGATGCTAATTAAGACACCAAAAAATTTTTTGAAAAATACTTATCTATCCCAACCAAGTATGTTTTTATGCAGTACAGCCATGCTGCAGTTATATTATGGTTGTAGCATGAATAAGTTGGCTCGACTGGGGAAGGACCACACTCTCACCAGCATAAATAACAGCTGAATATAGCAGTGTTTCATAAGGTGAGTGTAAAGAATCAGAAACCCTTTTTACTGGAAACAAGGCATTCCATCGTTTCCCTCAGGGGTGACAACAATCTGCATTTTATATCTTATTTGAGGAAGATAGACATAGATGTCTATGGGCTACAGCATCCCCAAGCATCAAGAGGACTGAGCGTTTGTTTGTCACCCTTATTCTATAAAAGATAATACTACGGGTTTGAAATTAAGTCACCTGAATTTGAGGATTCTGTGACTGTAGGAGGGTCAAGGGGTCTATCTAGCAGCGTTAAAGTATTTCTTATAATTTTTTAATAATATTGGTAAATGTGAAATGGAACATACATTCAAATAAATTCAAATGTTTCTGACGTTACGTCTGTCAAAGTCATCTCAAAATGCGTAAAATAAATCACTAGGCCAGCTATTTACTTGACAGTGACAAATATACTTAACATCATTCCGTTGTTTCTGAGTTTACGTGAATGTGCTCCCTAACATTTTATCTGCCTCCACTTGTTTTTTGCCGACTTCACTACCCCTCTGGATCATTTTTTACAAATGGTTGTAGCAATAAATTATGTCTATAATTTAAAGTAATAATAAAAGTTAATATTTTGGTTTTTTATTGAGTGTAAAAGCTAGCTAAGCGAGCTCGGGACTTAGAGCACCACGACTCAGACAGGTTAGGTTAGAGGGGGATAGCTGGGTAGAGTGAGCGAGCGAAAAGACCCCGCTAAGGTAATATTAAATGTTAAAGTAATATTAGAATTTAATAAAGTCAATGTCATCCTTTAGATTTGATACTAAACATTGACCTCATAAATGTGTAATGCCCATATCTAGTAGGTTTGGGTAATTACGTTAATAGAAAAACTAAGGCTCATACTGGTAATCATCGGTCTGTGACATATAAATAAAAATGAATAAAAATTTATTTATAAAATTACCAATTCAGAATACTGCTGCACTAGAGAACGCATAAAGTCCACATTCAGACAGTCTGAATTTCCTCTACCGGCAGAATCTACTTTGGCCATTGTTACATAGAAAATAAATGTAAGCGAAGTCTTTAACTTTAAAACAAGCAATATTCACATTTATATTTTAAGCTAAGGATTCAACGTAAACCTTAGCGAACATTAAGAACAGTTTTGTTAAACACACATACAAAATACAAATATAAGTTGACAAGTATGTTTTTAATAAAATAAATTATATTTAATAACATTCGCCCGGACCAGCCCGGACGATTCAAAATCAACAAACAAATCGAAAATTCAAAATACAAAATTATAAATGTCAAAAACAAATTGACAAAACATAATGACATTGACATTTTTTATTAACTGGCGTTACGGCTCTGGGTTATAGCCCTTCTGAGCCTGAAGTTACAATATATAAATTAATTAAAATCTTTAAAAATCAGATATGTCACGTACGAAACATTCATCAAAAACTAGAAGAGGAATTTTTCATCAACTAATAGACTTTGCAGGGTATCAGGAACTTTATCATTGTTAATATCTTGAATGGAATTAATGAGAAGTAATCTATTCAAACCAAATTGACATTGAAAAACCAGGATGTTTCTGGTCTTCATTCAGGTCACTACAAAATAACGCGAAGCGGGGCTCCGTCGACCGGGCTTTCCTCGACTTCGCTACGTTGAGTGGCGTAGTGCTTCCCTCCCCCAACTCTCTCCCGTAGCGCAGTCTAGGTTAGCCCGGTTGCGGCCTACTTCTGCCCTGACCTGTCCGAGTCGGGATGTCCTAAGTCGCGAGCTCGCTTCGTTCGATCTTACACTCAATAAAACACCAAAATATTAACTTTTATAATTATTTCGATTTTCTATAGCGGTAGTGATAACATTTAAAGGCAGAAAACCATATAAAACTTTAAATGAGATAAAAAAATGAACAAACATTTTTCAATGTTTCTTTTTTTTAAATGTTTTTTTTTTTTGTAGATTGTGAAAAAATATAACAACTTCATTTGATTATTAAAAAAAAGTTATGAACGGTTATGTTCGAACGTAGACAGAGAAACCTATAGACAAATTGACGCCTTCTTTCGTTTTCGCACACGAAAAAGATAGATTTATGCATAGTGTTGTCATGTCTTGCATAGAAATGAGACAGAGCGGTGTGACTGTTTGTCCCTTTCTCCGTGCCGTTTTTTTACACACTTTTTTTGCAAACTACACTTTGCTAAACAACTTTGACAGTACGTAGCGATCTAAGGAGTTTACAAGTTGGTTTAAGTAAGAAAAAGTTTTTTTTTCGGAGGAAGTGAGAGATACAAGTGTCGTGCCTTTTTTGCTTAAAATTTATTATTTTATTAAGTGTTGTTGAGTTACTATAGTAAATTTTTCTGTCTTGGTGGAGGTTTTAATATCTGTAAATTAGTAAGTGTTTGTAGTTGTGCCGTTTTTATGTAATTTTTTGTTGTAGTAATATAATGGAGGACGAACCTCCCGATCCCGGAAGGGTTCGCAATGATTCCTTTTCCTTACCCATTAACATTGATAATGTAGAACTAATTAAGCGTAAACGTGCCCAAGTAAGTAGAGAGTCTGCCCATCCACCATAAATAGTTATTACTGATCCAAAACAACAGTTTCCTTCAATACAATCCTCATATACCCATCCTGATTTTATTAATAAAAAAGTTAAGTACTCTCAAGATGATGCCGCTCCTTTTCTAGTTCATGTAAGTAAAATCTCAAATGATCAGCTGTCTGGAGTAACTCTTAAGCCAATTGAATTCGGTCACTTTCTGTATCATAACAATATTAAAAATATAGTCTATGATGGAGTCAAAAAAGTTGGACGAAATAGAATATCAGTGGAGTTTAAAACAGCTGCAGATGCAAACACCTTTATCGATCACCCAGCTCTCCAAATTTCGAAATATGAAGCAACCATCCCCTCATATAGTATCACTCGTATGGGGCTAGTTAGACAAGTTCTCATAGAGTGGACACTAGAAGAATTAATAGCAGCTATAGAAATTCCCTCTGGCTACTGTTCTATAATTAAAGCACGGCGACTTAATAGACGATCAGTGAGTGACAGCAATAGCGTTTCATGGGTTCCAACTCAGACGGTTGTTCTAACTTTTTCTGGACAAAAACTTCCTCCCCATATTTACTGTTTTTACACTTCAATGCCAGTGGAAAAATATGTTTTTTTAGATCTTATTGATAATTTTAATCTCTGTATTCTAAATGACGGGTCTCCTACCCGTCGAGTATCCCCATTACAAAATGTTAGAAGTGCCGTTGATCTAACTCTCTGCTCCCCAGATATTGCTTCCCTTCTTTTGTGGCAAATATTACCTTCTAGCTATGGCAGTGACCATTTTCCTATATTCATCACTCCTCCTACTTCACCTAGAATAAATTGTACATTTTGCCCAAGACTAAAGTATAATCTATCCAAAGCTAATTCACAATTATATTCTACAGTTTTGGAACAAGAGGTTTCAACTCTTCCCCCAATTAACAATGATAATATTGCTCCTGTATATATAGAGTTCAGAAATGCAATTATTTCTGCTGCTAATAAGTCAATCCCCTTAAAAAAACCTTTCAAAATTAAGTATCCTTCCCCTCCTTGGTGGGACCAAGATTGTTCAGCAGCTTGTAGGAGAAGAAAAGAGGCTGAATTAATATACTCCCGTTCTATGACTGCAGAGAATTATATCTCCTATAAAAAATTACTGCAGAAACCTTAAAATTACTGTCAGACAAAAAGCGAACTGATTGGTTTAAATTCTGTGAGTCACTGTCACCTAGGACTCCCCCATCTTTGGTCTGGAGAAATGTTAAAAAATATCGCTGTGCAGTTTTTAGTGAAAATATAATTTCTAATGATCCTTCCCCGTGGATAGATGAATTCTCTAATAAACTTGCAACACAAACAGTCCCATCTTATGATGTATGCCTAGTTTTTAATTCTGCTTTTTTAAAAACAAATGATAAATTTGATTCCCCCTTTTCTTCTCAGGAATTGTTTACTATACTCTATGGCCTTAAAGACTCCTCACCAGGTATTGATGGGATTCCTTATTCATTTATAATTAATAGTAGTGAGAACACTAAAACTGTCTTACTATCCATTTTAAATTTTATTTATATTACTGGTGATCCTCCTGCTGAATGGAAAACCCAAATTATTTTGCCCATTCTCAAACCAGGTAAGTCTAGCAATGACCCTTCCAGTTACCGACCTATTGCCCTTTCTTGTACTTTGGCAAAAATCTTGGAACATTTAATAAAAAATCGCTTGGAGTGGTTTTTGGAAAGGAATAATCTCTTACCTAAAAGCCAATTCGGTTTCCGAAAAGGTTTAAGTACCATGGACAGCCTAAGTACTTTGGTCACAGATATTCATATTGCTTTTTCAAAACATGAATTTCTCATAGGAGTTTTCTTGGATATTTCTTCTGCATATGATAATGTGCTTCTTCCTGTGCTCAGGCAGAAAATGCTTAATCTGAGCATTCCAGTGAGGATAGTCAATTACGTCTCTAACTTTCTCTCTTCTAGATCGATATCTATAAATGTTAAAAATCTCCTGCTTCCCCCAAAAACTATATGGAAAGGACTTCCACAAGGCTCAGTTCTTAGTCCTCTCCTTTATTCTATATATACTCACGATTTATAACTTTCAGTAAATTCTTTTTGTAATGTTCTTCAATATGCAGACGATTTAGCACTATACATCCCCTTAAACAACTTCACAGTGGCATGTTCCCGTCTAAACTCATCCATGGATTATTTACAAGAATGGTTAACTAATCATGGCCTCTCTTTATCTGTGGCCAAGAGTAGTGTGGTGATCTTTTCCCGCCAAAGGCGAGTTCCCGATATATCTGTTGTTTATGATAAGCAACCTATTCCAGTTAGAGGCAATGTTAAATTTTTGGGAGTTATCCCTGATTCAAAATTGGCCTTCGGTCCATACATTGAATATATAACACAAAAATGCGAAAAAAACATAAATATTCTTCGGTCTTTGTCAGGTGTTTGGTGGGGGGGTCCCATCCTTTTTCTCAGAAATTACTGTACAATGCTTTAATACGAAGCCACCCTGACTATGGATGGTTTCTGTTGGAGCCTTGCAATAAATCATCCCTGAAAGTAATGGACAAAATTCAATCGAAATGCCTTCGCATTATTACAGGGGCAATGAAATCCTCACCAATAAATGTTCTTCAGGTTGAGTGCGTAGATCCTCCTTTAAGATTAAGAAGGCAATACCTTTCAGACAGATTCTTATTTAAGATCTGCCAGCTTTCAGATCATCCCCTAATTCCTAAATTGCACCTTCTTTCAGAGTATATCTCATCTGACCGATAGTGGACCCATAAGGACTCTCCCTGCTTGTTTAAAAGTTTTGTAATTTTTCTTCAGCTTCCTTACCCAATCTTTCAATGTAAAATAAATCCACTCTTTGATGTTCCTTACGAGGCTATTGTTTACCAACCCGACATTCATCTAGATCTGGGTATAGAAAAGGATTCTCCAATGGCAAATTAGAAATTAAAAGAAATTATAGAAAACACCTTTAAAGATTGGCTTGTCATGTACACAGACGCTTCAAAACAGTCTGATGAAGACTATACTGGAGCTGCTGTTTGGATTCCTAAGTTCAAAATCATTCTTAACTGTAAATGCCCCTCACTATCTTCCACTTTTACCGGTGAAGCAACTGCAATCAGTGAAGCTTTGTTATATGTAGAGTCACATAATCTTAATAGAACAGTTATTTTCACAGATTCAAAAAGTTGTTTGTTAGCTATTTTGTCCAATCAATTCCATAACAAACATAAATTTCCACTAATTCTTAAAATAAAAAATACCCTATTCAGATGCCATCTTAAAGGAATCCGTGTTTCAGTGGCCTGGATTCCAGGCCACAGTGGTATCCATGGTAACGAAACAGCTGATGTACTCGCTAAAAATGCAATTGCTAATGGCATTCTACAAAATTTAATTTACTCACATGACCTAATTTTGCTAGCTAAAAGGAAACTGAATGAAAATTGGAATAAATTATGGGAAGTTTCCAAAAATGTTAAAGGTAGGCACTATGCTGCCATCCAAGAGGTTATTCCTCCCAAGCCTTGGTTCTTTAAATTTAACAAAGCAAATAAACATGCAACTTCAATCATTTGTAGATTAAGAATTGGACACGCTTGTACACATGCACATCTGGCAAAAATCGGAGTAAGGGATAGCTCATTGTGTGAATGTGGCTTAGATGAAGGTTCCACAAACCATATTTTTTTCAACTGTCCCAAATTATCCTCCTCCCTTTATGATTACCTTCCTCCTTATATTCCTCGACCTATAGATTTTAATTCTCTTTTAACGTATACCAGTACTCCTTTTGTGTATATTTTATGTGATTTTATTAATACTAATAATATGAAACTTTAAATCCATGTCACTTTTAACATACGGGTAAGAGTCTAACACCGTGTTTGTCATATTTGTTCTAGGTAATTCAACAAATAGATTTGTCAAAATTCTCGGACGAAAACTGAATCCTTGTATTATCACAGACTCTTATTTTAATTAAACTCATAAGCTTTCATTTTCTACTCAATACGTCATTGGCGAATTTTATCAAACCGCCACAAAATAAAGAAGAAGAAGAAGAAGTAAGAAAAAAGTGTTTTATGAGTTTAAGATTGGTGAATCGTGTTCAGTTCAGTTCTTAGAACTGTAGCAGCCAGGCTAATCGGCAATAAATAATATATACCCTGCTGCTACCATAACACAGAAGGCGAAGAAAACATTTAATTCCTAACTATCCCCGGCTACAAAAGCCCTTGGTCATCACCACTTCACATTGTACCGAAGAAGAATGGAGAATTACGAGTTTGTGGAGATTACAGAAGACAGAACTCTATCACCACTCCTGACCGCTACCCAGTACCGCGAGTCAAGGATTTCACTCAACAACTGTCAGACAAGACTATATTCTCCACCATCGATCTCAACCGAGCTTACCAAAAAATAAGAGTACGCGATGAAGACATAGAGAAGACAGCAATAATTATTCCAATATACGAATTTCCAAGAATGACCCTAGGATTAAAGAATGCTGGTCAAACCTTCCAAATATTCATACACGAAGTACTTCATGGACAGGATTTCGTTTTCGCATTCATTGATGATCTCCTTGTTGCAATCCCTGACAAAGCACGTGCTACAGCGATTAGAAGACAACAGAATCACTATCAACCCATCGAAATGTATATTTGGCCAACAAGAAGTTCAATTTCTTGGTTTCACTGTCAGTAAGGAAGGAATCACACCGCCTGCTGAAAAAGTCGGAGCAAACATCGATTATGCGAAACCTAAAACTATCGAAGAGCTAAGGCGTTTTCTTGGGATGATAAATGTTTACAGAGAACACATACCAAAAGCCTCTGAAATCCAAGCACCACTTCACGCCTACCTTCACAACACGAAGAAAAAAGATAAAACGTCAATTGGATGGAACGAGGAAGCCACGAAGGCATTTGAAGCTTGTAAAGTTGCGATCCAAAATGCAGCTTGCCTCGCTCACCCATCACACGAAGCAACCCTTGCTATCTTCAGTGACGCGTCCGATCTCTCAGCAGGAGCCTTACTCCAACAATACAGCAATGGGAAATGGCAACCACATGGCTATTTTTCGAAGAAGTTTTCCGATACTCAATGCAACTACAGTACTTTCGACCGAGAGCTACTCGCTATTTACATGGCAATCAAGCACTTCAGATAAACGTTTGAGGGTCGAAACCTGATCGTTTTTACCGACCACAAGCCATTAACATAAATACTTCCGAAGAAACCATCGCTATCGGAAACACCACGACGAGCAAGACAACTTATTTTCATAAGTGAATTCACGACCGACATACGTCACATCAGTGGAAAGGACAACATAGTCGCCGACGCACTCAGTCGCATACCAATCGACAGTATAACGTGCCCTACATCAATCGACTACCATAAGATCGCCGAAGCACAAGACAGAGATAGCGACAACATAAAACATCTATCGAAGCAAATTAACTTGTCCATCAAGCAAGTTACAATGCCAATGACATATCTACCTATCTACTGTGAAGCCTCAAGGTCAACCATGCGACCATACCTCCCAGAAGAATGTCGTCGCGAAGTCTTCAATACACTGTACAACATCAGTCATCCAGGTGTTAGAACAACAAGAAAACTCATCACTGAAAAATTCTTTTGGCCTTCAATGCAAGTGGATGTTGGCAACTGGGCGAAGCAATGCATTCAATGCCAAAAATGCAAAGTACAAAGGCATACATCAAGTAGCCTAGCTACATTTCCACCCACGGAGAGATTCGAACACCTGCACGTTGACATCAGGTCCCTAAGTTCGGTGTGCCTTTTGGCACAGGCGTCCTCCAATTCCTTCCAATGGTTCCTGTCCCTTGCTACTCTCAGCCAGAATGGTCCCGCTGTCTGTTTCAAGTCGTCTTCCCATCTCCTGACTTGACGACCCCTGCCTCTTTTGCCATCTCTTGGTTGCCAGAGAGTGACTTGCTTGCTCCATTTGTTAATGTGGTGGCGTAGCAAATGTCCAGCCCATCTCCATTTTTGGACGTCTATCCGAATAAGAATGTCTGTGAATTTGTTCTTGTTCTAATGTCTACGTTCCTGACTCTGTCTTTGATTTTTAATCCTAGCAAGCTTCTTTCCATGGCACGTTGGCATTTTGTTAGCCTTTCCCTATGGTGAAGTGTTGTTGACCAAGTTTCACAGCCATAAGTAAGAACTCGATCGACAGGCCTGTTGGTCTAGTGGTTAGTGACCCTGACTGCTATACTGGAGGTTGTGGGTTCGATTCCCACCCAGGACAAATGTTTGTGTGATGAGCGAGATCATTTGTTCTGTGTCTGTGTGTAATTTATCTCTAATATTTATGTATTTAGAAATATATAAGTATGTTTATCAGTTGTCTAGTACCCATAACACAAGCTCTGCTTAGCTTGGGACTAGATGGCGTTGTGTGATAGTTGTGGAATATTATTATATTATTATTATTATAACTGGTAGAATGCAGGTCTCGAATGTTTTCTTTTTTATGTGATTGCCTAGATCCTTACTTTTCACTATTTCCTTCAGTGACCAGTATTTACTCCATCCTTGGGCTATTCGCCCGTTTATTTCCTTTGTCATTTCATCTGAAGGGGATATTATCTGTCCTAAGTAAATATATTCTTTGACATATTCTATCTTGTTGCCATCTACCAAACCTCTATTTCCCTTGAAATTGACATTAATTTTATTTTACTGGCATTGATTTCCGGACCAACTTCCCTACTTATATTTGCTAGGCTCAGAATCATTTGTTCTATTGCTGCTGGATTCTCTTCAAGAAGCACTCAGATCATCGGCAAAACTTAGATGGTTTAGGCGAGCTCCATTAATGTTCGGACCTAGGTGGTCCCAGTTTAGCTGTCTAAAGATGTGCTCGAGTACGGCGTTAAATAGTGCAGGGGAGAGAGGATCGGCTTGGCGCACGCCCTTTTTGGTAGGAAATGGTTCTCCTGTTGATTCTAGTTTAATACTGGCCTTGCTAGATTTGTATACTCTTAGGTATTTCTATATAGTTCCTCTGGGCCCCTTGTTGCTCAAGGTTTCGCCATATGTATTGGTGCCTGAGGCTGTCGAATGCCTTTGAGTAATCTATAAACGCCAGGTAGAGTTGTTTATTGTATTCGTTATACTTCTGTATCAACTGTTTTATTGTGTGAAGGTGATCAATTGTGCTGAAGTCTTTTCTGAATCCTGCCTGCTCTACGGGTTGGCTTTCATTGAGTTTTTTTTTTATAGAAGAGGTGGCAAACGAGCATGCGGCTCACCTGATGTTAAGTGATTACCGCCGCCCATGATCAACCGCAACACCAGGGGAATTGCAGGTGCGTTGCCGGCCCTTTAGAAAGGAGTAAGCTCTTTTCTTGGTCGTATCGGTCCGGAAAAATCGCCGGTGGTAAACTATTCCACAGAGAGGTTGTACGCAGAAGAAAACTCCTTTTGAAACGTACAGTGGTGGACCGCCAAACATCCAGGTGGTGTGGATGGTATCGGAACGTTTGCCGCGTAGTGCGTTCACGAAATTTGGCGACTGAGATTAATCCGAACAATTCCTCAGAGCACTCTCCATGGTATATGCGAAAGAAAATGCAAAGGGATGCAACATCTCTTCGCAATGGCAGTGAATCGAGCCGATCGGAAAGCACTCGGTCATCGACGATTCAAGCCGCTCTGCGCTGGATGCGGTCAAGTGGAAAGAGCTGGTACTGGGGAGCCCCAGCCCAGAGATGGGAACAGTATTCTATATGCGGCCGAACCTGCGCCTTGTAAAGTTGCAGGCGCTGTGCCGGCATGAAATACTGTCCCGCTCTGCTGAGCACGCCAAGCTTTTTAGAGGCCAATTTGGCCTTCCCTTCCAAGTGACCACGAAACTGCACGTCACTCGATATGTCGACGCCGAGGATTCCGATACTGGCTGAGGCAACAAGGGGAGTGCCTTTAAACTGAGGGGATACGACAAAGTGGTTCTTTTTAGCGGTTAACGCGCAAACTTGTGTCTTCTGGGGGTTAAACTGGACTAGATTTAGTCGCCGCCAATCCGAGACTCTGTTCAGCAAAGACTCGACTTCAGACACAAGTTTGTTCCGGCACTCGAAGACGTTTTCCCGAGAAATATTGGCTCGACCGGTGTAAAGAGCATCACCAGTGCTGTCACCTGCATAGCAATGAATGTTACGGGTTTGCAACATATCATTGATATGCAGAAGAAACAGCGTTGGCGATAGCACGCAGCCCTGTGCAACACCAGCATTAATAGGCTTCCAATCGGAGCTTGCACCGTCAACAACGACCTTGATGCTCCGATCTGCAAGAAAGCTGGTGATCAAATCGCACAATTTCTCGGGAAGCCCATAGGAAGGGAGCTTCGAAAGAAGCGCTTTGTGCCAAACCCGATCGAAGGTCTTCGCAATGTCCAAACTAACGGCCAATGCTTCCCCCTTGGACTCTACTGCCTCCGCCCATCTGTGAGTTAGGTAGACCAGAAGATCACCAGCTGACCGACCACGGCGATAACCGTATTGGCGGTCACTAATCAGCTGGTGATCCTCAAGGTACCTCATGAGCTGGCAGTTTACAATGGATTCCATTGTTTTGGAGAACAAGGAGGTGATGGCGATAGGCCGGTAGTTGGACGGGTCTAAGCGGTCGCCTTTTTTAGGGATCGAGTGGACGAAAGCCGTCTTCCATGATTTTGGGACTACGCCTAGGGAGTAGGAGTACCGGAAAAGACGCGTTAAAACCGGTGCTAACTCTGGAGCACACGTCCTCAGCACAATTGAGGGGATTCCGTCAGGCCCACTCGACTTGTGGATGTCCAGGGAGAGGAGTGCTTTGCGAACCAAGCGCTGTGTGAACTGCACTTCCGGCATGGAGCACTCACACCACGGCATGGTCGGCGGCGTAGTCCCCCCGTCATCGAGAGTCAAGTCAGACGCAAAGAAAGAGCCTAGAAGATCGGCTTTCTCCTTTTTGGTATGGGCCAGTGAGTCGTCCTCCCTGTGCAGAGATGGAAGAGATGGCTGACAGAAATTCCCCTGGACAGCCTTGGCGAGAGACCAGAATGCACGGGTTCCAGAAGGAAGGCAAACTAGTTTCTCACCAATTCTGCCTATGTGCTCTGACTTTGCCTTGGAAATGACTCTTTTGAAGGACCTAGAGGCGGAATTATAGTTCTTTTTTAGAGCGCTGGTATTTACATCCTGGAACGCTGATGCGTCAGCCCAGGCCTGGTAGCACTCCTGCTTATAGCATGATGCTATTTTACAGGAGCGACCAAACCATGGCTGAGATTTGCCTCCAATGGGCACCACAGAGGAAGGAATAAAAAGTTCCATACCCTGAAGTACCACATCAGCGACGGAATCCGCAACAATGTTGGGATCGTCCGGCGAGAAGCAAACCCGCCCCCAAGGGTAGGATGCAGAGAAAGACCGCATCCCATCCCAATCGGCTGACCTATAGTGCCAAACACGGCGGCAGCCTGCATAATGCAACCACGATTTCAGCGTGAGTGGCACCACACTCCGGACAAGACAATGGTCCGAGGAGCCTAAATGGGCGTAGACGGAAATCTGATATCCGTCCGGGTGAGAGGTCAGCAGAAGGTCCAACAGGGAAGGTGCATGATCCTCCACATCTGGAATCCGCGTAGGCGAAGTAACCAGTTGTGTCAGACCATATGCCAAGGCAAAATCATGAATAGATCTCCTCGCATGATCGGTTAAACGTGAACCAAGCCATTCGGCGTGATGGGCGTTAAAGTCGCCGAGGATCACGATCTCTGCGGAGGGGATCTGCTGTAGCAACGAATCTGCAGCCATTTGGACGTGGTCGAAGAGTCGGCCTGTTTTGGCATTACTGCTATGGGACATATAAAGTGTAGTAGTAGAGTGTTAATGATATTCTTTCCAGGATCACTTTAGCAAATACTTTATATATATTTGATATTAGAGAAATCGGCCTATAGTTCCCAATATCGTCTCTGTGGCCTTTTTTATGTAGTAGAATTATGTGGCACTCGGTCCATTCTTCTGGAATTTGCCTTGTTTGTAAGATTTCATTGAAAAGTTTTGCCAGCACGGGACTGATTTCCTTTAAGGATCCCTTGAGCATTTCATTAGGTATCTTGTCCGGCCCTGGGGCTATCTCGAGGTTTTGGGATTTTCTTGCTTTGATTACCTCTAATGTAAGGATTTCTGGCACTTCATCTACTTTGTTTTCTTTTACTTCGTTTACTTCCGGAATTGTGGCCATCCCTGAATCGAAATTATCAGAATACAATAGGTGGTAATAGTCCGTAGCTAGTTTCTGTATTGAGAGTCGATTAGTTAAGTAAGATTCGCGTTGCTTTAGTTTCGCTATCCATACTTTCCCATGTTCGCTTGGTTTTTCATAGCCTTTTTTGTTCCTCCTGTTCTTTTTATATTCTCTTCCAAAACTCTATTTCTTTTCTCCTTACGGTCTTTCCTCATATTCCCCTTAATTTCCTTGCTAAGTGTTGCAATTTTTTAGCGTCTTTCTTTGTCCTTTTTATTTGATATTAGTGTCCTTCTTTCGGCTTATAGTTCTAGTGTCTTTTTACTTAAATAGCTTTCTTTGCTTTTGGGTTTGCTGACTAGCATCTCTTTCAATTTGTTTTGTAATCTCCTGTATTTAATCCCAGTTTCTGCGTCGGAGGTAATAATTTCATTGAGTGATTCTGTTGTGCGGGAAATAGTGGAATGATTGCATTCTGATATTTGATACAGCTTATTATTGTTTACTAGGCTTTTCCTGGATATTTTGGGTTGGTTTAGGTTTAGGCAGCATCTTACCATACGGTGGTCCGTGTTAAAGTTGAGGTTTTTAAGTATGTTGGTATCTGTGAACACACTTGCTTTGTTGGTTATAATAAAGTCAATCTCAGTTTTGAATTTTGCACCTGGGGTGGGACACGTCCACTTGCTTTTAGTTTTTTTGTAAAATATGAGTTCATTAAAATAAGTTTATTTTCCATCATGAATTCTTCTAATTTCTGTCCATTTTGGCTTCTTTTGCCATGCCCAAACTTCCCGATTGATGATTCTTCTCCAGTTTGCCTTTCTCCAACCTGGGCGTTAAAGTCACCCATGATTATTATGTTGTTGTTGTAATGCGGTTTTATTGCTTCTGAGATACTCTCATAGAAATATTCTATTTCTGATTTCTCCTATTGTTCTGTTGGGACGTATATTTGAAAGATGGCCCAATTTTTCTTGTTCGGAAATTTTAAATGAACTTCAGCAATTCTGTCAGAAACTCCTTCAAATCCCATAATGTTCTTCTTCAGTTTAGACTTGATGAGGAAACCTACTACTTTTTGTCCAGTGTGTTCTCCTTTGTGAAATACGATATAGTCGTTCCTCTCTTCTATCCCTTCTCCTGGCCGTCTCATCTCGCCGATGCCAATTATATTCCATTTTATGTTAGATATGGCTATTTCTAGTTCCTTTAGGGCCTAAATCATCAATCATAAAACAGAAGAGAGCCTAAAATTTAGGCTCTCTTCTGTTCTTAGTGTCTGAGTATTCAGTGTGCAGACATTTATATGTTCAGTGATCTTTTTACCTTGTTCTATCTGTATTGTTTTCTTATTAAATATGTTTGCTTTAGGGTGTTTCGAAATATAATGTTTTGATTTAGATGGAGGGTGTGATGTCTTCTTCTCCCACGGTGACAAGCCGGCTTGGGGTGCAATTTATGAGTATTGTGTTTGGTAATGTGGTTGTTAGGGTTGTTTGGATCCAGGTGTCGCTTATTAGTTTTTTGAGAGATTTGATAATGAAGCTGATCTCCCACACTCTACATAGTTCAATATATTTGGTCTGATGATATCCTTTGTTGCAGTTTTAGAGGGGGCGTTGTTCAAGGTGGTCAATGTACTTTCGGTGCTACCTGCATTGACTTTCTTTTGTGATGGTATTTTCGGTGATCTTGAAGTCTCTCTTTTCCTTTTTTCCCTGTTGCTTTCTTGTGTTTTCTTTATTATCAGTTTGTCGTATTTTATGTAGGCTATATTCCCTTTTTTCTTTTCCTCTTCAACTTGCAGTTGCAGTTGTTTACGTTTTTCTATTATTTCTTTAGGGTAATCCTCTTTGATATTTACACCTTTTATGCAGGTTAGATCTGTTTCACAGAATCATATGTTTTTTCTATGTAGTTGTGAGTGATGTAGTCTCACTCACAACTACTTTAGAAAAAACGTATGAATTTATGACTGGGCGATTTTTATCTAGTTCTTTTTTACCGATTCTGTAAACATTATTAATTTCGAAGACTTCAATGTGTACTCCCATTTCCATTATAATGTCTTTTATGTAGTCTACTAGCTCTGCTTATGTTGTTGCTTTTCCTTCCTCGATGCCAAAAAAACAAGGTTATTTTTGCGCTTATCCTTATCAACGAATTTAAGTTATAACTCTAGCTCGCTTATTTTATTTTTGAGTTGGGCATTTTCTTCGGTGACCACTTTAAGCTTTTCGTCTAGTGCTGCCATGATATTTTGTGTTACTGAAGTTGTTATAAGTTTAGTTTGTTGGTCTAACTTTTCGTCTAATTTTGCCAATAGGATTTCCATACTTTTTTCCATCTTTGGTATTTTTATATTGCTATGGCAACACTTGTTTTGCTGTTTGTTATGTTGGTACTGTAGTTTCCACTCTGTAGTCTATGTTCAATTTGTATAGCTGACTCTTGACCGCCACAAGCGAAATACACCGAAGCCTAAATCACGCTATCAACATTCCGAATCATAAACAGTATACATAGAACATCTCCAAACTGTCACAAGGAGCGTCGGCCGCTCCCCGGGCGGAACATTGCCCGGCGGGAGATCTCCCCTTTTCCTCCTTTTTTCCTTTCCCCTTTCCTCACCGGCCACAAATATATCAGGGCCATTTGCTTTATTATTGCAAAGTCAACTGCAAAATACTCCCAGAAAACTAACTGGTCGGAGGTGGAGTATAGATGACAAAGTTATGGATTTAGGCATCTATAAAAGGTCTACTGGCTGCTATAGACTGCTGAGGCGACTTTTTTGTCTACCAAGCGAAGGTACATTGAAAGCATTGCTGAATAGAATTCCGATTAAATGCGGTATAAATTGCCAAATATTCGAAACACTTAAAGAAATAGCTAAAAATCGAGAACCAGAAGAAAATCTGTGCATTTCGGCATTTGACGAAATGTCAATACGAAAACATTTGCAATATAATAGTAAACAATATGTAATTGATGGTTATCAAGATCATGGAAATCAAGGCAGAACTATGAAGTCAGCCACACATGCATTGCTTTTCATGGCCATTAGAATACGAAAAAAGTGGAAGCAGCCTTTACCTTTCTACTTTTCTGGTGACTGTGTTACGGCTGATAGATTGTCTGTTCTTATAAAAGAAGCAAGCATGCAATATAGTTGACTGAAGAAAAAAAACCATTGCATACTCAATATATATAATTAAATATTTATATTTACAGGTACTTGATGCAAGCTTCCAAGCTGGGTTGAATGTGCTACTGTATCAGACAACTTTGGTGTGAACATCAAAGCATTAAACTCCCTTAGTTCCTCAGTGGCTCGACCACATTTTGAGTTTAAAGGCCATGAAATCGTCACAATTATAGACCCACCTCACCTCTAATCAAATGCTTCAGAAATAATTTACTAAAGTCCGACATTAAATGTCCTCAAGTATTGCAAATTGATGGAAAATCTATGCCAGGTAATTTAAATGTTGTAAATAATAGATAATAATTGGGTATGACATGAGTACATGACTAAGGCCAATGGTAGCAATTCAAACTTCATAAGATTTATCTTGTCTTGTGCAACCCGCCGCGCGGATGATCATCAGATTAATATTAACTAACACAGACTCAATAAATGTATTTTTTTTAATACTTCTGTCATTATTTATAATATATTTTACATGTTTATTATTACAGGTGTAGTCAAGTGGAGCCACATTAAATCATTCTTTGAAAAAGACAATGAATATCCAAATTTTGTTTTTGCACCTGCTTTAACCAAGCAGCATATTGAACCCAATTTTAAACAAAAGATGAAAGTCAGCTTAGCTTGCCAAGTATTCAGCCATTCAGTCGCTGCAGGAATGCTTGCAAAGATTGCGAACAGTAAGTTGTCTTATTGGATAAGTTTTAATAATCTTCAAAAATAATCGACATCTCGAAATATAATATAATAGTTTCTGAAAATGTCAATCTAGTATTATTAGAACTTGTTCAAATAATCATTCTAATAAGATAAAATTAAGATACTACGCGTTGACAGCTTCCTTTTATAATTGAATATTTTTATAAAGATTACTTTATTTAGTGTAATTTTGATTACTTATTAGGTGTAATTTTTATGCCTGCTGTACACGCTCGTCTCGTCTTGTCTCGTGCCTCCCTCCCCGACATGCTTCCAAGAGCGAACGAGGGTGCGAGACGCGACGCGGCGACCGCGTGAATTTCCCATTGTCTTCAATTTCATTTCATTTTCCCCAACCTTTCACTATGAAATAAAAAATGAGTGTTTACTTTCCAGATGAACTGCCACAAGAAGCAACGACGACAGCCATGCTGATAGAAAAATAGACTAGCTGTTCGACACCTTAAATGGTGATACGCCTCATCAGAAAAGAAAGAAGATCTGAAAAGAAAGATCAGGAAAAAATTCCTTACAAATTTTACCCGCAGAAGTCTACATTTATATTATTTTAAGGAAATGAAAATCCTGTTCCAAGAATTACAATTTATTGGGGCCAGATGCAAGCCGCCTTCGCAGGAAGGTTTTATTAGAACTATAAATGCAGTTTTTTTAATTTAGAAATGCAATATAGTATAAAAAGTTTATCAACGCGCAGACTCAATCAAGATCCATTAGAAAACTGTTTTGGTTGCATCCGCAGCAATTGTCGATGCAACCCGAACCCAAACACCCTACGATTTGTTGCAGCTCTCAAAACCTGCATGATCAACCATTTATTGCATAGCAGTAAAAATAAAAATTGCAAAGAAGACGATAATGTCGTATTAAATGATTTAAAATCTTTTTAAGTCATGTTGACCAAAATAAAGAAACAAATGTAGCTGTTAAAACATTTGATTTAACAGAAGGTATAGAAGCATCTAATACTGTAATACCTCAGTGTTCTGGAGAACTGCAAGCTTGCGCATATGTATGTGGCTTTATTGTAAAAAAATTAGTACCCATTTGCCATCAGTGCAAAATCACTATGCTTGCAGACCAGAACACAGAGGTAAGTCATTTGTTCACAAGTTTATCACATTATGTTAATAATTTTTTTTACAGAGACAGTGGAGATTACTGCAACAATTGTTAATAAATTTTTGGATGAGCATGGGTGTAAAATAAATATAAAAAATGAACTTATAGAAATTTTAAGAAGAAAATTAAATTTTGAATGTTGCTTGATTGTTCTGAGCACTATGATTAAAATAAAATGCATATAATTATTTCTACTATATGTATATGCATAAAACGACACTATATTTTAAAAAATAGGCAGTTCACCGGTGAAGCTTCGAAAAAAGCAATGAAAATAAAAAATAAATATTTTAAAATACTCTTACAACTTACAACGTTTTATTTAATACCTTTCCATAAATATGTATGTATAATGAAAATAAACCGAAATTCAGGTAATTTTCAAATTAAACACCAGAATTTCGCTTTGTTTTCATGATACATGCCATAAAATAAAATAAAATCATTAGTTTGTCATCAGTTTTGAAATCTGGCGCGAAAATTAGTTCATGGGTCAAAAACTGGCGCGCTAGTGTCGCAAGTTGTTAATAAGTTTATATGGAATATCATCCAATCCCGGAGTGGAATCTCTCCTTGATAGCTGCAGTAAATTCACGCCAAGTAAATTCTTTCAATAGAATAGAGTTACTGTCAGTATTGTTAGCGTCGCAAGCATAAAATCAGCATTTAAATCAATATTTAAGTAGAAAGGCTAATCCCTGAACAGGCAGTATGTGAACGTGCGAATGTTTTATGAATGTAGCGATGAATGAAAGAACCTTTGTATCACGTGGAATCATGTGTTACGTAACAATCAATTACGCAACACGAATTAAATGCTAAATGATTAAAAGAAATTTTATTAAAAATAATTAAAATAATTCTAAATATTTTTTTACCTTACCTTGCAACAGCTAGACAACCTGGACATCTACAAAAGCTAATGTTGGCAATCAAACCATAAAAGACGTGAGCAGCTTCTAGTATCTAGGAGCAACGATTACCTCCCAAAATCGATCTGACGAATAGATTAAGGCTCGGGTAGTTGCTGGGCACAAATGCTATTACGCGTGTGCCAAACTCCTGGGTTCTAAGCTGCTTAGTGTGAAATCGAAACTAACCATCTACTACACCATCATCAGGCCTTTTGTGACTTACGCCTGTGAAACCTGGACTTTAACCCAGAGATACGAACTGAAGCTTGCCGTGTTCGAAAGGAAAGTGCTAAGAAAAATCTATGGCCCCATAAAAGAGCGTGACGGTATCTATTGTCAACACATGAACCATGAACTGGACGCACTTATCGAGCACGAGAACATCGTCAGGTTCTGTAAGTCGCAGCAACTGAGGTGGGCGGGTCACCTTGAAAGAATGCCGGACACAAGAGCCGTAAAAATAATGACAAAGTGGACACCGCAACAAAAGAGACCGAGAGGCAGGCCTAAAAAGCATTGGAGTGACTGTGTGGAAGAGGATCTCAGGAAGATGGGAAAGTTTACCAGCTGGAAGAAGGTAGCAAGGCAGCGTGACAACTGGAGGAAGATTGTGGAAGAGGCCAAGACCCACAAAGGGTTGTAACGCCAACGAAGAAGAAGAAGAGTTCGAAATATTGTTTATTTTAGTTCTTACGGTTTTCTACAGCTTTCAATAGAAAGCGATGATACAATGTTAGAGTAGTAAACATATATGGTAAGAGAAACAAGGATAGCCATTGCTAGAGCGAGAGGACGAGAACCCCTCTTATCATATCCTGTAGATAAAAATTGCTTAAAACTTTGTTTATAAAATGCGATTAAAGCTATGTTTTCTGTTTTAGCTGTCTATTTCTTTAAGATAAATGTTAATTATGATAAGATCTGTGTAAATTGAACAATATTTGTTACTATAAGTTATAATAAAGATTAATATTTAAGATTTTAAAGTGTACAACATGTATGATAATTAATATTATTTATTTATTTATTAGGGATAACAACAGCCTTAATTCTGTGAGAAAAAATCTTATATGATACGTTTTACATAGGGCCAATAATAGTCATCCACTTTATTAAGTAATAATGCTTTATGTTTTATTAATGTCGTGTAAAATGTATATGTTTTGATGTTTTTATTATGTAATCTTATGTGTTCTTTTTGGAGAAACATAATTGTTGTATGTGTTTTTTATGAAAAATAAAGTTATTTTGCCAAAAAGAGAAAAGTGATAATAAAAAATACCCGCGAAATAGGAGGCTTTTGCACACAGCTCACCTTTCGGTATAGCTAGAAAAGCACACCCCTATGGGGAATTGTTGGCGATTTGTTGGCCGCACATCGTTTGACAAAGCGTGGCACTCTGGATTACTCTACAAGCTAGAAGACCAGACCAGTGTCCATCCTGCTATGTTGCGGCTAGTGGCGTCATTCCTCGCAGACAGGAGGTTTTACGTCCGTGTAGCCGAGTCCGCAATAAGACCCATAACAGCTGGTGTGCCACAGGGCAGCTGTCTGTCTCCAGTCCTGTACGCACATCCCCACCCTGGCAGGTCACCTGCACGAATGGGAGGACGACGTAGAGCTGGCGCAATTTGCGGACGATAGCGTCTATTTCACCTCGTCCAGAAGAGCCCACATCGCCACTGCCAGGATGCAACGTCTGCTGGACCTGCTGCCACCATGGCTGGATGAGTGCAGGATGGCCGTCAATGTTGGTAAGACGACCGCTCTGCTCACTCGCCGCTTCAGAAGATATCCATCACCGTTAACCCTCAGAGTCCGACTTCGTCGACCGCAAAGCCAGATGTACGCGGGCGACGCTCCGTCCAGTCCTGGCATCCAAGCTACCGATCAAAATCAAGATCAAGATCTACAAAATGTACATAAGACCGTCACCTACGCTGCTCCGGCCTGGTACGCACTCTGAGCGATCCTCTAAGGCGGCGACTGCAGGCTCAGCAGAATTTGACACTACGGACCATTGTCGGTGCGGGTCACTACGTCCAGAATGACGTCATAGCGGCCAACCTAAATATGGAAAATATCCAAGATTTCGTGACCCGGCTGGCGCGCATGTTTGATGTATGTTTGTCCGCGCCGACAACGGGCCACACGAACGCCTTAACGGCTTTGCGCCGTTACACACACGGCCCCCAGCCGGGCGACGCTATCCAAGAGAACTCGTTTCTATATAGATTAGAGAGTCAAGTAAACCCTTCAATGCCGCAGACAGGCCAACTTTGACAATTTTAATTTTGTTAAACACAAAAAAGATAACCTCGTGTTCTTATGAATTAACTGACTGCAGCAAAAGCCACCAGAAAAATTTCTTTTATATCGCCTAACATTAGGCGCCCAGGACCGGCACACTGTAGCGTGCCGGTGAAGAATGCCCGGGTAAAGGGGTGTACCCCTAGGCCCGAGACCTGCAGGGCCTAAGAAGCCCTTGCAGAAGACAACGATCGCGTTTTGTTCGATATTCTCCAACGGCAAGTTCGATATTTCTACGGCAAAGTTCTACATCTCCGACAGTTAAGTTCCCCGGTTATCACATTTCTCAATAATTTCCAAGAAAATTGCTGTTTTATTCCCAGTGTCGACCCTAAACGTTCGGGAAAGTGAAGTTAATATACGGTCCACATATTTGATGTCTAGACCGGGACCAAACATGAACCCTTAATTTCAGGCATCAACCACTTTTTAAGATTAGGCGTGTGTGTTTCTGAAGTAGGCGTTATTGAAGGATTCGCCCACTGCGTTGTTTCAAACCCAACGTAGTGTGGCTTAGGCAAGGAGTTAGATCGACTAGTTAGGAACTGGAAGACTCGCCGGATTGCTACAGTCACACTCAGCATCAAGGGTTTTGGCTAATGGTCTTTCGGAGTCATCAATTCCGAAAGCCCATCTTTAATGGTCCTTCGAGCCGGATTAGAAACCGGCGAAAAAGAACTAGCGTTTAAGAAGAAAAGAAGATTGTTTAACAAGGGTCATTTTCAGCTATAAGCTGCTGTGAAAAGATATATATATATTCAGTATTCACGTGCGATGGCTGATTAGCGTATTTCATTTATTTATTTATTTATTTATTTATTTGTCACACCAACAAGATATACACTACAAGCTTTCTAAGAGTAGACAATAAATAGTTTAATGCTCAGTGATACCTCTTTTATAGGTGTAAAACTACATGAATATTGAGCGTCATACTCACATTGCTTTTTGCTTTATAAATAGTTATCTTAAAGGGAACATTACAATAAAAACAGTACAATCAGATTTACAAATACACAGTTCTTAAACGTTACGTTTTGCTTACGAAAATATAAAACTATACCAAAATTTCAATGTCAAAGAATTAAAATGTTATTATACAAGGAAAAAAATGTTTATGAATAAATAAAGGAATGAAAACAATGTCAATGATAATATCAATTTGAATTTCTTATTAAAAAAAATTAAAAGACAATTATTAAGATTAAAATTATTTTATACAGCAATAAAAAAAGAAACATTAAAAAGTAACACAATAAATATTTTAAAAATCGTATATCAGTTGAGAGACTACCTTTTTAAAGCGACGTAAGGGGTCTGAGAAAATATCCAAAGTTTGTGTCTTTCGACGTTTTTTCAAAATACATGGACCATCTTTGAATATAATTTGTTCACTCCCGGTATTACCAATTTCTTTGTTATGTATCTCGTTGTAACTTCTCATTAATCTGTTTAGAGGAGCATAATAGCCTAGATGCGACCGTGCTAACTTTGTGACGAATGGAACGTATTTCTTATACCTGGGCGATCGCCTGGGAATAGCAAAATTAATATGAGATATAACGTCTGGAGCGTCGATGTAACCATTTATCATTTTGTAGAGGAATAAGATGTCCAACATCGCTCTGCGCTCGACGAGAGGTTTCATATGAAAGTATTTCAAACATCATTATAGCTAGGCAAGTGTTTTGCTAATTTACAACTGTAAGTCAAGTGCCAGAGGATTCTTTTTTGTACACCTTCTATACGCTTTTTGTACACGTCGTAGTGCGGGTTACACACCACGCTGCAGTATTCTAAGCTACTACGCACAAGTGCCATATAGATTGCGATTTTTGTGCTCAGATTTTTAAACTCCCTACAGGTACGTAAGACAAACCCCAAGGTCTTCATGTATAACTTTGCTGTTACTATACCGATTTCTATGATTCTTTTTTATTCAATAGATAATAATGTTAACTTTTTATAATTAGGGATGAGTGAGACTGTTATAAACCTAAGAGTAGACAAATATAATCAGAAAGCTCTGAACTGCTAAGCTATCGGGAGTTACACGTGTTATTGTAAGTCAACCATAAAAGATAGATATATGCTGTCGTGGGATATTTTTTATATAATTTTAAGGAGAATATTTTCGTTATATATGATTTCTGTGTAGCTTTAACCATTAAGGCTGCACACTCGACGGAAGCTTAAAAAATGGAGTAATTTCTCCCGTTTCCCCAAAATTTCCCTTCACTGCTCTGCTCCTATTGATCGTAGCGTGATGAAAAGTATACTATAACCTGCCCAGGAGTATGAAGAATGATTGTATCAAGTTTCGTTAAAATCCGTCGAGTAGTTATTGTTTCTATAACGAACATACAGACAAACAGACAAAAATTTTACTGTTTAAATTTTTGGCATCAGTATGTAGCAGCCAGACTAATCAACCCTAAACGGGAATAAATAATATATACTCTGCTGCTACCATAACGCGGAAGGCGAGGATAAAAAACATTTATTTCCTAACTATCCCTGGCTACTGAGATACTGCGGACTGCATATAGATAATTTGACGTTCTATAAAGAAACAAGAAGCAACCGCAAATATCATTCAGCGCCACATCGACTTCACACGCCGCTATCGTCACGTATCCGTCGACCAATCGTGAGCCGTTTCTTCAACGCCGCAGCTCGCTTCTTCTTGTTGTTCCGGCTGTGCTGTATTCCACGCCATCGCCGCTCACCGACTACGCGCGCGCATTTTTTTTTTTGCGCCCGAAGCAAATATGGGCAACCCTCCGGAAAGTGGGGGAGGGAGGTTGGGAATGCTCATAACGCTTGGGTTTATGTGCTTATTTTCAGTTAAAGTAAAATAAGCGTTGAAAAGTCTTGCACAGTAAATACTAAGAAGTCTGAGTCATAATATTTTTGAGATTGTATACCGTTTTACTCTTTCTGTAAAGTCCACTGTTAAACATAGACCTCGCCCAAAGATTGCCTCATAGAGGGTATAATTTCCATAGATGTTACGCTTGGCAAGTAGGTTGAAAACAGCTGTTTTTTGTCTTTATTAGGAAGACGCTGCAGTCCATCTGAATTAGTTTTAGTCTGTCGCTTCTTTCCACCTACGGGATGATGTAGGATATTCTTACACTGCCACTAAACGATTGAGACTGTACAAAAAACGAATGGAACTCCGCCGTTGTAGAAACATTTGGCAGAGAGATATAAGATCGCAGTACCAAACGTTCCTCGATTTAGATGCTCCTGAAAAAGAACCAGGCAGCCGGCTGCGTGGTTATGTGGTGACTTTTACCCACTAAACCCAACCTTTTAGGAATTGGCTTAACGATCTGACTAGAGATCTCTAAGCCGTATACAAACGCGACCCTCCTTGGCAGAAAGGAGGGCGCAACGCGCGCGCACCGATCTGCATGTCTTTTATATCCCGGTCCAGCGACGTAGCTTCGTGAACAACACACGAGTCTCACGCCGGGAAACGAAACGTACATAATAGTTGTATATTTTGGTTAATTTTCATTGGTCATAATATAAGCATTATAATTGGCTAAGTAAATTAAAAATTGTTACCATTGGTAAACCAAAAACGTAGCCGGCCATATAAACATAGGCAAGGTTGATGCAAATATATTCCATTCCATTCCACATTCCATTCCATATACATACTCCACTCGGCTTTTAAACAGTAGTTTCATTTCTCCACCTTAAAACCACTCGGAGTCTGTTAATAGTGGACCGTACATCTCCACTATTACAGTGGTGACGTCGTACATGTTTGATGAGCAAGGGAAAAAAGAGTTAATTTGAATATCAATTTATATAGAATAGTTATTAGGCAACAATCGACAACGACACCACAATAACAAAGCGAAAGCAGTGACAACTGTGACTTGATGGTGTTCACACTTGACGGGGTGTTTGACACATCATAATGATATTTTTTTAGGTGATCGATGAATTTAGGAATTCAAAATTTTAAACCTTTAGTGGGAGATGAAATATTTTGTTGATATTGATTTCGCGGGTTCGCATTGTTCACTGGTTCTTATTAATCGATTATTGGTTCATTGACATCGATGCTTGACATGTGGCAACATGGATGTTTCGATGTTTAACGTGTGGTAACATCGATGTTAAAACATCGATGTTTTAATTTCTAACATCGATGATCGTCAAACATCCCTACACCAATTACGACTAGAATTTAAACGAGTCCGCACTACTGCTTCTCGATCTCAGGAAAGTGTGGAACAACGAGAAATGCGTTTAGCTATCGACCGGGATCGTCATTCTTTGTCTCGCGCATCCGAAACGGTTACACAGAGGGATCAGATGTTGAGTCTTCAGAATATCCGCTCTGAGACTGCTCGATTACTTGAGAGCAGTCAGGAGCGTGAGATACGACTTGCGCGTGACCGACAGCGTCATTCTTTATCTCGCGCTTCCGAAATGGAAACAGAGAGAGAGCAGAGATTAAGTCTTCAGTTTTTCCGCTCTGAGACGGCTCGGGCGCTCGAGAATAGTCAGGAGTGCGATACACGCCAAGCAAGCGATCGCGAGCGCCACGCTGTATCTCACGCTTCGGAGACTTACACGCAGAGAGACTCGCGTTTAAGCTCCCAACGTATTCGCACTGCCACATCTCGATCACTTGAGAATCCTGAAGAACGTGAGACGCGACTTAGTGCATACCGCTCACGGCATGCTCTCGGTCGGTCAGCTCGGTCTTTGGAGACAGACGAGCAGCGCGACATGCGCGTTGAAGTGTCTGTTCATTCCACGCAAGAACGTGAGCGGATTCAGGAAATTCGGGCAAGTCAGTCAATCGAACAGGGTGTGGCCCAAATTGATCTAGACCGTATACGTCGCAATCTTCGCAATTCATCTTCATCTGATATTGAGTCTATAGTTTATGATCCTGATGAGCAACCGTGGTTCAATAAAGAAAGGAGCGCGTTTTCCTATAACCCATTTATTAATTACATCGAAAACGGAGACATTGGCACCATGTCTGAGGTTTGTGTACACTGTCACGCGCGTAAATGGAAGGGAGAGACTAAAGGAATGTGTTGTGCGTCTGGAAAGGTACGACTAAACTCTATGCAGGAGCTACCGGAGATCTTATCTTACGAGTTCTTTTGAATAGCGAGCATCCCAAGTCCAGCCATTTCTTAAGCAATATTCGAGCCTACAACAGTGCTTTCCAGATGACTTCAATTGGAGCTCATCAAGTAACTGAATCTGGATTCACGCCAACTTTTAAAATTCAGGGGCAAATCCACCATCGGATAGGTTCCCTGCTTCCCACCGAAATGCCGAAATTTTTGCAAATATATTTCATTGCAAATTTTGCTGCACAGGCTAATGTCCGATGCCGACACATTCCTAATTAGACTTGAGACATATAAGGGGATTTACAAAACACTCTGCATAGTGTCAACCCATACGTTACCGATTTCAAAACCGCTCTGGAATCGGTGCCTGAACACGAGCGCGATAATTTTAAATTCGTTATTAGCGCAAACAAAAGACCGACCGCAGCCCATCCAGGACGATATACCAGGACGATAGCCACCCTCTTGGTTGACCAGGAATGCGACAAAAGAGACATTGTTTTACGCACACGTGATACAATGCCTACAGCGTATCAGCGAGACACATCGCGCTTATGATACCCTACAGTATCCCCTAATGTTTTGTCGCGGAGAGGATGGCTACCACTTTGCCGTATACAATGTGGACCCGCAGACAGGTGCCCCAAATCATAACAAAAAGACTTCCGCCCTCCAGTTTTACAGTTACATGATTCAGCTCCGTTCCAACGACAACTCTCATCTCCATTATTACCGTGCACTCTTTAGTCAATTTCTGGTAGATGAGTATGCCAAAATTGAAACGGAGCGGTTGATGTTCATTAGAACGAATAAACGGAAACTAAGGGAGGCCAATTACGTGCACCTAAGGGACGCCATGCGAGAGGACTCTAACGCGGAAAATTTTGGACGGATGGTGATACTCCCTTCCACCTTAGGGGACCTACGGGAGGTCCGCGGTACATGCACGAGCGGACACAGGACGCATTCTGTTACGTGCGCAAGTACGGTCGACCGGACCTCTTCATCACCATCTCTACCAACCCTAAATAGCCCGAAATAACTAGCGAGCTCTTAGCAGGGCAGGTGCCACATGACAGGCACGACTTGATTTCTCAGGTGTTTCATTTAAAATTAAAGTGCCTGATGGATCTTATCACAAAAGAAAAACTATTTGGTGCTACCAGATGCCACATGTATTCGGTAGAGTAGCAAAACTGCGGCTTGCCCCATGCGCATTTGCTTTTGTGGTTGAAAGATAAAATCAGGCCCAACGAGATCGATGATGTCATAATTGCTGAGCTGCCAGATCCCAACGTTGACCCCGTTCTGTACCAAATTGTAAAGGGTCACATGGTGCATGGTCCTTGCGGAGCCCTAAATTGCAATTCTCCTTGCATGAGGGACGGACGGTGCTCAAAAAGGTTCCCGAAGCGATTTAGCAGCGAAACTCTTACAGGTGAGGATGGATACTCTTCATACCGGCGTCGATCTCCTGCTGAGGATGGCAGTCGTGCCGAGTTAACTATGCGTGGCTAGGCAGTCGAGATCGACAACAGGTGGATAGTTCCATACTCACCTGTACTTTCCAGGACGTTCAGTACCCACATTAACGTCGAGTCGTGCACAAGCGTACAATCGATTAAATACATCTGTAAATACGTCAACAAAGGTAGTGACCAGGCAACGTTCGCTTTACAGAGTACTGACAGGGATTAAGTGACCAAGTACCAGTCTGGTCACTACATCAGCACTTCTGAGGCGGTTTGGTGGATGGCCTGGCCTTCTCCATACACGACAGGCATCCCACAGTCATGCATTTAGATGTCCATTTAGAGAATGGCCAGTGCATTTATTTCGATCCTGATAACGTGGCAGCGAGATTGGAAAATCCGCGCCAAATCACTGTGTTGGCCTTTTTCAGACTCTGTGAAGGGAAGAACCTACAATGAGGTGCCGTTGTACTACACGTACGACAAGCAAGGAGGTGAATTTAATCGACGTCGACGCGGACACGCTGTGGACGGGTTTCCGGGAATTTTTAAGGACACCGCATTGGGATGTGTTTACATTGTGCACCCAAATAATGGCGAGTGCTATTATTTGCGAATGTTACTGCACACATTGCGGGGCCCAACATCATTTGCGTTTTTAAGGACAGTCGATGACATTCAGTATCCCACATACCGCGCTGCTTGCGTAGCACGCCACTTTCTCGACGGTGATCAGCACTGGGACGACGCACTTGAGGAGGCCAGCATTAGTGACAGTCCCAGTCGTTTACGACATCTGTTTGCCGTCATGTTGGTGTTCTGCGGTATTGCAAATCCGCTTCTGTTGTGGGAGAAATGTCGGCATCATCTGTCTGAAAACTTCCTAAGAGCTCCGAGATGCACTACTTGAGATAGAGGCAACTGATGAGCGCGTTCTAAACAGTTGCCTTAGTTCACTTCAAGACATGGTCATTTCGATCGGCGGCAGTTCTCTAGTGGATTATGGGCTACCGACTCCACAACATCTGGATGTACAAGAGCGTGGAAACAGAAAGTACAACTCTGAAATAAATTATGATCCAAGAGCTATGAGTACCGTCGTCAATGACCATGTCTGTAAGTTTACCTCAGAGCAAAAACAAATTTTCGTCACCATCCTTGAAAGCGTTGGGCTCAGATAAAGGAAAAATGTTTTTCTTGGATGCTCCTGGTGGAACAGGGAAAATATTTGTCACCGCTGGCATTCTCGCAGAGGTCAGGTGGCAAGGCAAGATTGCCATTGCAGTAGCATCGTCAGGAATCGCCGCAACACTGCTTCCTGGTGGCAAAACAGCGCACGCAATGTTTAAGATTCCCATAGATTTAGAGAGTAATGAAACACCTGTTTGTGAAGTGTCACGCAACAGTGACAAAGGGCACGTGCTTAAAGATTGCTCTTTAATCGTGTGGAAGGAATGCACTATGGCGAACAGAAAAGCAGTAGAGGCGGTAAACAGGACTTTGCAGGACATCAGCGGGAACCAGCAAATGATGGGTGGCGTTACAGTTCTGTTTAGCGGCGATTTCCGACAAACGCTGCCTGTGGTGACGCGAGGAACTAGGGCTGATGAGGTGAATGCTTCGTTGAAATGCTCTTTCTTATGGCCACATATTCATAGGTTGCGCTTATCGATGAATATGAGAGCACAGCTTGGCGGGAATGTACACGCCCAAGAATTTTCTGATGTTCTCTTAAAATTGGGTGAGGGAACGTTACCAGTAGACAGTGGCCAGGTGGTTCTACCTGAGATACTTGGGAGAGTGGTATCCCCTAGAAGATTTGATTCGCCTGGTGTACGGGGACATCAATAGGATACCGCACCAAGATAATTCTTGGGTGTGTGAACGAGCCATTTTAACTTCCAAAAACGACCAAGCTTCGGCGATCAATGAATGCATTCTCGCGGAAATTGAGGGAAATGAAGTGATCTACACTTCAATAAACACTGTGGTCGACCAAGATGACGCCACACATTACCCCGTAGAATTTCTCAATTCCCTCAGTGCAAGTGGACTGCCAGCGCACACCATTAAGCTAAAGGTCGGTGTCCCAATTATGCTTCTTCGGAATCTCACTCCGCCAAAACTGTGCAATGGGACCCGGCTCAAAGTCGTCTCGCTGCAGAGAAATATCATTGAGGCGGAAATTCTAACGGGTTGTGGTGTCGGCGAAACAGTGTTTATACCACGTATACCACTGATTCCTCACAATTACCCATTTCAATTCAAGCACGTTCAGTTTCTTGTGAGCGTGTGCTTCACCATGACAGTAAATAAGTCGCAGAGGCAGACACTGAAGGCTGCGGGTGTAGACCTCAGCACGAGCTGCTTCTCACACGGACAACTGTACGTCGCTTGCTCCCGCGTCATCAGTCCTGACTCGCTGTACATATTGAATGAGACCGAGGGAAAAGCAACGAAGGTTGTTTACACAGAAGTGTTACAGTAAATTATAACACTTCTGTTATTCGACGTCACCAAAATTTCCTTATTATCCTGACGTCTTTTCCCAGTAAATTAACCAAATAACTTTCAAATTTTGAGTTTACTAAGCTAAATAGTTTTTGAGGTAGGTATCTAAGCTTTAGTGTAAGTATGGGATGCGTCTTTTGAGTGTTTCTGTAAATCAACAAACTATCACAAACTATTATTAAAACAAAAATAGAATAAAAAAATACTTATGCGATACGAGGGCAAAGCCACGTGTACAGCTATAGTTTATAAAGAATTTTTTTGTAGTGCATTCCGCACCGGATCGGTGAAATATACGGGATGAAAAAGTTTTTTGTTGTATAGGTGTTAAGTCTAGGCAACATATAGGCTATAATTTATTTTGGAAAATGGAACACCTGATGCAGAACCGCAACAGACCAGCTAAAGTACAGGAGATATAAAAATGGTGCCATAGCAAAAAATATTCCACGTGAAGAGTATTTTCTGCTGTGAGAATAAATTTGAAGATCTGAAACACCTGTTGTGGAACTCCAAAGCCCAGCGACATTATAACATATATAGAAATGACGTCTTAGCAAAAGTTGTTTAGTCTGATGGGCATTTTCTGTTGACTTACAAAAATGAAAGATCTGGAACGTCTCGAATCGTCTCGCGCATCACGTTGGTTTCCCGTCCCCGGGCTCTTTGAACTCGATTTTGACGACCCTGTTGTCGCTGGCATAAGCAACAGGATCCGCGTACGAAGTCGCGGGCAGAAGCTAGTCTTATTACTATAAGAAACACTTACCGTTACTACCTGTTAAAAGCCTCAGCTGAATATTTTTTTATCGGATAGGCTGATAAACGAGCCGTTCAGTGACATTGCCGTGTAATGGCGGTTAAGAATATCCAATACCCCATATCTTACCGTGGGTATCGTAAAAGGCGACAGAGGGAAACAGGCAGGAAATGGGTAGCAGCATCTTCCTGATAACAGCAACTGTACAACAAAAAAATGCAGTTGCCAACCCACTCGCCAAGCGTGGCAACTATGGCAATATACCCCCCACGAAGAATTACACAAATAGACGGCCCCCAGTCCCTGGTGGCCCCGCTATTCCTGGCTAAGGTTTTGACCATGGTAACGGCGGGACAGGGGGTGCTAAGAATTTCCGGTGGAGGTCCGGTTGCCACCTACGACGACTCGACCTGGCAACATTTAACGCACGCACCCTGAAGACTGACGAGAAGATTCTGGAGCTGGAAGAAGAGGTAGACAAGTTGCGCTGGAATATTATAGGATTATCCGAGGTCCGAAGAGAGGGGGAGGACACGATGATTCTCAAATCCGGCAATTTGTTCTATCAGCGGAAAGGCGACCATCTGTCCAAGGAGGTGTTGGACTTATCCGTCCACAAGTCTCTCGTTAACAACGTTGTGAAGATTGTGAGTGTATCGACAAGGGTTGCGTACCTTATACTCTGAATCACCAAACGGTATTCGCTGAAGGTCATACAGGTTTACGCGTCAACGTCGGAACATCCCAATGAGGAGGTGGAGGAAATGTGCGAGGATATTTCTAGAGCCACGCCTTTCTCCAGAACTCACCATGCGGTGTTAATGGGTGACTTCAACGCAAAACTGGGCACAAGAAAAAACGGTGAGCTGAAGGTAGGGAAATTTGGGATGGGGCAACGTAAGCCAAGGGGCCAGCAGCAGGTCGACTTCATGAAGAAAGAGGGACATTTTATGATGAACTCTTTCTTCCAGAAGCGGCCTCACAGAAAGTGGACCAGGTCGAGCCCCGGCAGTTCAACAAAAAATGAGATTGACTTCATTATGACGACCAGACCCCAACTGTTCAGTGATGTCTCAGTGATCGCAAGGGTGAAAACTGGCAGCGATCGCCGAACGGTTAGAGGCACACTGAACCCAAACGTTAAGTTGGAGAGGTCTCGTCTAATGAAGTCAACACTCCGTCCCCCTCGTGCTCTAATCCAGGATCCCGAAACCTTTCAGCTCGAGTTACGTAACCGCTTTCAGTGCCTAGAAGATTGCAATGCAGTGGACGATATGAATGACAAGCTCGTGGAAACTGTCCATGCGGTCGGAGCTAAGTTCTGCAAGACCCGCCGCAGAAGAACACAAAAACTCTCCGATCACACTCTTAATCTCATGGCTGTTAGACGGGAGATGAGGCTGCAATCGTCAACAGATTTGACAGCGTACAGGCAACTGAACAGACAGATCTCCAAATACATGCGGCGAGACTTACGCAACTTTAATACTGCTCGTATTAAAGAAGCGATCAAGCGGAACCAGGGCTCCAAAGTCTTTGCCAGAGATCTGTCTGCCAGAAAGAGCCAACTGTCAAAGCTGAAGACTGCGTGTCAGCATCGTTTCCGGGACACCTGAGATTTTGAGTGAGATTGTGAGGTTCTATGGTTAGCTGTACACATCATCGTTGGAGCCACACGCAAGTGTGAGTAACGTTCCAAGAGCAAGTCTTATCCGACACTATTCCGATGATATCCCGGACGTCAGTCTGAGCGAGATTGGAATGGCTCTCCAGCACTTTAAAAACGGCAGGGCTCCAAGCGAAGATGGAATTACAGCTGAGCTTCTGAAAGCGGGTGGAACACAGGTACTTGAAGTCCTTCAGAAGCTCTTCAATTCCGTCCGCCATGGTGGCACCACTCCGGAGGCGTGGAGCAGAAGTGCGGTAGTCTTGTTCTTTAAGAAAGGGGACAACGCTCTCTTAAAGAACTACAGACCAATTTCCCTTCTGAGCCGTGTATACGTACTGCTTTCGAGAGTCATTACGAATCATCTCGCACGCAGACTCGACGACTTCCAGCCTTTTGAACAAGCCGGTTTCCGAAAAGGCTTCAGTACCATAGACCATACACATACCCTGCGGCAGATGGTACAGAAGTCCGAAGAGTACAATCTGCCACTTTGCCTGGCGTATGTGGACTATGAGACAGCCCTTGATTCCGTCGAAATTTGGGCGGTGCTACAGTCCCTTCAGCGGTGCCAAGTCGACTGTGGGTATATCGAATTGCTGAAGTGTCTGTACAGGACTACGATGGCTATCCGAGTACAGAATCAGAGTTCGAAACCTATCCAACTGCAGAGAGGTGTAAGACAGGGTGACGTTATATCCCCGAAACTCTTCACCGCTGCATTGGAAGACGTTTTTAAGCTACTGGACTGGAAAGGATACGGTATTAACATCAATGGCGAGTACATCACTCACCTTCGATTTGCCGACGATATAGTTCTTATGACAGAATCGCTGGAGGACCTGAGCATTATGCTCAATGACCTCAATGGTGTCTCCCAACGGATAGGTCTTAAGATGAACGTGGACAAAACAAAGATCATGTTTAATGTCTATGTCACACCTATGCCGTTAGTTGTTGGGAGCTCTATGCTCGAAGTTGTTGACGAGTACGTTTACCTGCGGCAAATAGTCCGACTAGCTGAGTCTAACTTCGACCGAGAGGTCAATCGACGGATTCAACTCGGCTGGGCAGCGTTCGGGAAATTACGATACATCTTCTCGTCAGGTACACCTCAAACTCTAAAAACTAGATTGTACAACCAGCGCTTGTAGCCAGTGATGACTTACGGATCTAAGACGTGGTCCTCCACTGCTGGCCGTATGAGAACGCTCAAGGTCGCTCAGCGAGCTATGGGGAGGGCTGTGTTCGGAGTTTCTCTGCGTGACAGACTCAGAAATGAGGATATCCACAGTAAAACCAGAGTGACCGACATAGCCCAACGGATTAGTAAGCTGAAGTGGCAATGCGCCGGCCATATAGCTCGAAGGACCTATAACCGATGGGGAAGAAAGGTTCTCGAGTGGCAGCCTCGTACCGGTAGGCGTAGTGTAGGGCGACCCCCCACTAGATGGCGTGACAACCTGGTAAGACATGCAGGAAGTCGATGGATGTAGATGGCTCAGGACCGTGCTTTGTGGCATACCGTGGGGGAGGCCTATGTTCAGCAGTGGCCTTGTGAAGGCTACAGCCCTTAGACATCTACATCCATCCTCGATTACAAATCAAAATGCAGATACGTTGTCACTCGTGAGGACTAAGATGGAATGCCTCGTTTCCATTAAAAAGGGTCTCCGGTTCTTTATACTCACCATACGAAACGCAGTAGCATTAAGCTATTATTTTACGCTGGTATTCTGTGAGGGCGTGGTCCTTCCCCAGTTGAGCCGTCCCATTCGTGCTACAACTATACTACTAATATAATTGCAGCATGGCTCTACCACGTATAAAATAGTCACTCATAGGCCTCCTCCATATACTGCCTCATAGGGGGTATATTTGCCATAGTTGCCACTGTGTAACAAAGTATGTGTACCATGCACTGGAACGGTATACTGACTAGGCATGACGATCTCAGATCGTTTAATCGATTTTATGTTCGAAAGAAATCTATTTTAAACCGATATTTAGCAGTGAATCGATATTTCACACTAGAAATCTAGATTCAATTTTTTCTATTTTGGTAAGAACCATAAAATTATTTATTTCACAATTAATTGAGTGTACCCAAACCGTAAAAAATTACAATTATTCACTTTATTATACGAAAACGAAATAGCTGTGTGTTCAATTTCATATTGCTGTATTACGATAACAATAAATCTTACAGGTCGCAGTGATAATGGTCTTTCTGTCTTTTTAGAATTGCAAGCTGTTTACACGATATAAACATATTACGCTTTACATGACAGAACGGAATAAAATTGTATATTATACCGAAACCGAAACCGAAACTAATTTTAGCTATGACCGAAACGTTACATTTACCTCTCCCTATTCCATATCCATGCTGTCATTTGACAGTTTCAATTTTGATGACTGAAAGAAAAAGGTTAAACACAGAAAAAGAGGGAATAGGCTGATTATGGTTTATTTATTGCTATAATAAAATACGATAATACTTAGGCGATTCAATTAATTCAAATAATATTCTTTAGTGTAGCTATAAAATTACAAATTACGTCTTACAAAAGTCTGATACATAGAGAAAGCAACGTGTCCTACCTAGGGTTAGGCCGTTAAGGAATCATGTTAGTGCGATTGGCATAAAATGACTGAAAGGAAAATGTGCAAGTTCTATAATTTAAACGTGCCTGAGCGACGGTCTGGGTCAGGTGAGGGTGGTGCACATAATCACGGAGGCAACAGTGATGACGAAGAGCGTAATCCAGACGGGGTTGTGCCGCCATACGTGCCGCCGCACGAGCACAAATTGGAGTATAGCTACTGGATGTGGTTTTCACGGCGACCGCCTGCTCGTGAACTCTCTGCTACGACCAGTGGCTATGGCCAGGTTAGTCACGCAACTTGGTTTTAAGTATCTATTAAATTACAACTGAAATGCTATCTATATTGTATTATATTAGATAGTGATTGAAATGGGATAATTATGCTATTTCAAATATTACCCGAACATAGAAGATATCAGAAAATTATACACACGACACGAACACAAGTTTTCATTCAAGCAAATAATTGTTCTCTACTTATCCTCCTTTGTAATCAACACTTAAAAATCTACTGTTTGATATGAGCCCCTTGTTGTGGGGAGGATTAGCCCTAATTTTTACAATTGGTATGTGTAGCAGCCCTAAATGGGAATAAATAATATATACTCTGCTGCTACCATAACGCGGAAGGCGAAGATAAAAAACAGTTATTTTCTAACTATCCCTGGCTACTGAGATACTACGGACTGCATATAGATAATTTGACGTTCTTATAAAGAAACAAGAAGCAGCCGCAAATATTATTCAGCGCCACATCGACTTCACACGCCGCTATCGTCACGTATCCGTCGACCAATGGGGAGCCGTTTCTTCAACACCACAGCTCGCTTCTCCTTGCTGTTCCGGAGCTGTATCCCACGCCGCCGCCGCTCGCCGACTACGCGTGCGCACCGACCTGCATGTCTTATATAGCCCGATCCAGCGACGTAGCTTCGTGAACAACACACAAGTCTCACGCCGGGAAACGAAACGTACATAATAGTAATACATTTTGGTTAATTTTCATTGGTCATAATATGAGCAGTATAATTGGCTATGTACAATAAAAATAATTACCATTTGCAAATCAATTGTGAGCCATATAAATATAGGCAAGATGCAAATGTATTCATTCCAGTCCACAGTCCATTCCATATTCATACTCCACTCGGCTTTTAAACAGTAGTTTCATTTCTCCACCTTAAAACCACTCGGAGTCTGTTAATAGTGGACCGTTCATCTCCACTATTACAGTGGTGACCCCGTACGAACACCGAGAGGGAAGATCCCGTATGAGCACCAAGAAAGAACACCCTGCGACATACCACTATTACATTGTGACCCGTACGAACACCGCGAAGGAAACCCGTGGCGAACACTGAGAAAGAAGACTTCAGTATTTATAAAATCAGTTAATCAAGCCGTCATTATGGAACAAGAGGCGAACACATATACATCAATAGTCGAAGAAATTCGGAAGCTATCATACGAAGTCGCTGCACTCAAAGCTTCCCAGCATCACACCAGTTACCAGCAACAGTACAACCAGCGCAATCAGCAACAATGAAGACCACTTTTTCGTCGCAACCGCTCTGCAAGTAGAAGTCGAATAAGCTCAACATCAAGATCCCCTTACTGCTACTATCATCGACGTTTCGGGTTCGAGGCAATAAAATGCACAGAACCGTGTACGTTCAAAAATGAAAATAGGAAGGCACTCGAACTAACTAATACGCTCAATGCGATGGGATCCAGCGTAACAGCAAAATCCTACCGTCTTTTCGTCACCGATAAAAAAGCAAGCTTACTTTCCTTATCGACACCGGAGCAAATATCTCAGTGTTACCGCCGAAGCAAGGACAGAAGTTGAAGCCACTGGATTTTCAACTCTATGCAGCAAACAATACGGTGATTCCTACATATGGAGAAAAAACAATGGAACTTGATTTAAATCTACGCCGACCATTCAAATGGAGATTTATCATCGCTAAAGTCAGCAAACCAATCATCGGTGCTGATTTTCTTCAATATCACCAGTTGATCGTCGACATCAAAAATGGAAGAATTATCGACGGGAAAACCAATCTTGCATCTCAGTCTTTTGTCCAAGCAACCAATCTGCCCACAATAAGAAGCATAGATGTTCAACAACCGTATCACAAGATCCTCGAAGAATACCCTGGTATCACAAGAATAACTTCAATAAAATTAACACCGAAGAACGACGTTGAGCATTTCATCGAAACCAATGGACCACCACTTCATTGCCATGCACGTCCAATCGCACCACACCTATACGAGCAAGTTCGAAAGGAATTCGAAAACATGATTGAGCAAGGAATATGCCGTCCAAGCAAAAGCCCTTGGTCATCACCACTTCACATTGTACCAAAGAAGAACGGAGAATTACGAGTTTGTGGAGATTACAGAAGACTGAATTCTATTACCACTCCTGACCGCTACCCAATACCGCGAGTCAGGGATTTCACTCATCAACTAACAGACAAGACTATATTCTCCACCATCGATCTCAACCGAGCTTACCAACAAATAAGAGTACGCGATGAAGACATAGAAAAGACAGCAATAATTACCCCAATGGGATTATTCGAATTCCCAAGAATGATCCCAGGATTAAAGAACGGAGGTCAAACTTTCCAAAGATTCATACACGAAGTACTTCATGGACTGGATTTCGTATTCGCATTTATTGATGATCTCCTTGTTGCAAGCCCTGATAAAGAAACGCATGAAACCCATCTACGCACCGTGCTACAGCGATTAGAAGACAACGGAATCACAATCAACCCTTCGAAATGCATATTTGGACAGCAAGAAGTTCAATTTCTTGGTTTCACCGTCAGCAAGGAAGGAACCAAACCGCCTGCCGAAAAAGTCAGAGCAATCATCGATTATGCGAAACCTAAAACTATCGAAGAGCTAAGGCGTTTTCTTGGGATGATAAATTTTTACAGGGAACACATACCTAAATCCGCTGAAATCCAAGCACCACTTCACGCATACCTTCACAACACGAAGAAAAAAGATAAAACGTCAATCGAATGGAGCAATGAAGCCACGAAGGCATTTGAAGCTTGTAAAGTTGCGATCCAAAATGCAGCTTTACTCGCTCACCCATCACACGAAGCAACCCTTGCTATCTTCAGCGACGCATCAGATCTCTCAGCAGGAGCCGTTCTCCAACAATACAGCAATGGGAAATGGCAACCACTTGGCTATTTTTCGAAGAAGTTCTCCGATACTCAACGTAACTACAGTACATTCGACCGAGAGCTACTCGCTATTTACATGGCTATCAAGCACTTCAGAAAAACGTTCGAGGGTCGAAACCTGATCGTTTTTACCGACCACAAGCCATTAACATATGTACTTCCAAAGAAACCATCACTATCGGAAACACCACGAAGAGAAAGACAACTTATTTTCATAAGTGAATTCACTACCGACATACGTCACATCAGTGGAAAGGACAACATAGTCGCCAACGCACTCAGTCGCGTACCAATCGACAGTGTAACGTGCCCTACATCAATCGACTATCATAAGATCGCCGCAGCACAAGACAGAGATAGTGACAACATAAAACATCTATCGAAGCAAGGTAACTTGTCCATCAAGCAAGTTACAATGCCAATGACGCATCTACCTATATACTGTGAAGCCTCAACGACAACTATGCGACCATACCTACCAGAAGAATGTCGTCGCGAAGTCTTCAATGCATTGCACAACATCAGTCATCCAGGTGTTAGAACAACAAGAAAACTCATCACTGAAAAATTCTTTTGGCCTTCAATGCAAGTGGATGTTGGCAACTGGGCGAAGCAATGCATTCAATGCCAGAAATGCCAAGTACAAAGGCATACATCAAGTAATCTAGCTACATTTCCACCCACGGAGAGATTCGAACACCTGCACGTTGACATCGTCGGACCATTACCTACTTCACCGCAAGGATATCGTTACCTCGTAACAATGATCGACAGAACAACAAGATGGCCAGAAGCAATACCTACCGATGATACTTCAGCCAAATCCGTCGCGAAGATAATTTATGAAAATTGGATTACTCGTTTCGGATCACCTAAAACCATCACAACGGAAAAAGGAAGAAATTTCGAAAGCAACTTATTCCTGAAACTTCTTCAAACTATGGGAATACAGAAGACACGTACAACAGCATACCATCCTCAGTCAAACGGAATAATCGAACGATGGCATCGTACATTAAAGACCGCACTCAAAACTCGTTTATCTCAACATACAAAGTGGATTGATGAGCTACCTACAGTGCTACTCGGACTACGAGCAACACCGCGTGCAGACTCTAGTCTTAGCGCCGCTCAGCTAACCTACGGCTGCAGCATAAGACTGCCGTGTGACTTCTTCAGTTCAGCAGCGTCAAACAAACAAGAAATGGATTACGATTTCGTAACTCAACTTCGAGAATCAATCAACAAAGCCTTATCGTCGAAATGCACCGAAATGCAATCACACAGAAATAATAAATCAGTATTCATTCACCAAGATTTGAAAACATGCAAGCAAGCTTTTGTAAGAAACGACGCAATGAAAACACAATTTCAACCTACCTACGATGGACCGTATAAAGTATTAGCGAGAAATAGCAAAACTTTTAGAGAAAGTATTATTAAATCCTTAAATAACAATAAACTATTATGGAAAAATATAAAAAATATTACATACAGTAATCAATCAAGAAATACTAACGCTGAACTATTCAATCTGAAATCATCGCCCACTGAATCTGCAAACTTCATAAATAGCTATTTCGTAAATATAGGAGTACAACTTGCCAATAAAATACAGAACGTCAATGTGACACCTAGTAGACCTATGGAAAACAATTCGGTGCCATTACACTCCTTTGTTTTACTACATACAGACATAGAAGAAGTTAAAAATATCATTTTAAACTTAAAATCAAACAGCGCTCCAGGCTGGGACAATATCTCCAATGACTTCATGAAATTGGCAGTCAATGACTTGGCTCCTATTATTTCCCACTTAAATAATCTATGTTTCGATACAGGGATATTCCCAGCACCATTAAAGCAGTCCATTATTACACCTGTGTACAAGGGCGGAGACAGAGATGACATTAGTAATTACAGACCAATTTCCGTTCTACCAGCAATATCTAAAATTCTGGAAAAGTTACTTAATATTAGATTACTCAATTACTTAAATAAATTTAATATATTAGCACCCACACAATTTGGCTTCAGACAAGGAAAATCGACAGAAGATGCAATTATTGAATTAAGCACATTTGTAACAGAACAACTCGACCACGGCAAAAAATGTTTGTCGGTCTTCCTTGATCTGAAGAAAGCATTCGACACCGTCTCTGTCCCTAACCTTGTGCACAAGCTTGAAAAAATTGGAATAAGAGGGACTCCGCTTGCTCTTTTCGAAAACTACCTATCGGAGAGAAAACAGAAGGTGAAGCTTCCTGGGTTCATTAGTGGGGAAGCGGTGGTGTCATCATATGGCGTTCCACAGGGTAGCGTTCTGGGCCCGACCTTATTTCTAATTTATGTCAATGATCTGTGCAGTATGACCATACCAAATGCCAAAATCCTGTCGTACGCCGATGACACGGCTTTGGTTTTTGCTGATGAATCTTGGGAGGCTGTCAAGATTAGTGCTGAAAGTGGGCTAGCTCGAGTCGCTCTATGGTTGCAACAAAATCTCCTCACTTTGAATACAGCTAAGACAAATTTTATTTGCTTTAGCATTACCAACAACTTGCAGCCACAGAATGACTTTTGCCTTAAAATTCATATGTGTTTTGAGGATGCTAAAAACAAAGCTTGTGACTGCCCATCAATTGAAAAAGTCTCTCACACTAAATATCTTGGCATCGTTATAGATCAGAAGCTATTGTGGTACCCACACCTCGACCATGTCATTAATAGGACCAGAAAATTGATTTGGATTTTCAAAACTCTAAGACACGTAATACCTGATAGTACTAAGCAATCGGACTCTCCTAGATATCTTCTTAACCAAATATACACGTCCCTTGCGCAATCTATCATAACATATTGCATTCCGGTGTGGGGTGGAGCTACAAAGACCAAATTTCTTAACTTGGAAAGAGCCCAACGAACCCTTATTAAGGTCATGTATTTTAAAAAAAGACGTTTTTTCACGGAACAACTGTATAGAATAAGTGGTTTACTCTCAGTTAGACAATTATATGTTACTATGACAATCCTCAAAGTACACAAATCCCTGTCCTTTGACCCATGCATCTTGAAAAAGCGGCGAAAAGATATTGTGGTTAAGCCTTCTGGTACCAAAACAGTTTTTGCTAGTAGGCAATTTAGCTCATGTTCTGCATTCCTATATAATAAAATAAATAGAGAATTGAACATATACGAAAAAATGTACAGGGAGTGTAAAAACCTGATACTTAAGTGGGTGCAGTCGAAAACTTATGAAGAAACTGAATTTCTGCTGTACCGCATTTCATAATTCACTTCTATGTACAATATAATTTAACAAAATGATTTTTCATAAACACACACACGCGCACGCACACACACACACACACACACACACACACACACACACACACACACACACACACACACACACTCACACATGCGCACGCGCTCTTACGCACGCATGCACACATACACACTTTTGTAATTTTTGTAAATTTTGGTTGTTAAAGTCGAGTAATTTGTTTTTGTTATTTTTGGTTTTTTAAATTGAAATAGAAATAGAAATAGAAACTTTTTTATTCAATGTAGATTATAAAAATACTTATTGAACGTCACTTTTTTAATTTACCACTGGTTCGCAAAAAAAAACCTCTGTCCTGGGAAGAACCAGCAAGAAACCCAGCGGGACTTTTTTTTTTTAATAATAGCTTACAATCATGTTTACAATCAACGACACAAGATAAATTAGAAATAGCTTGGTAGCGATCACCCTTCCCAGGGGTTATTATCATCTATAAATTCCTTAATATTATAATAACCTTTTTTATACAAACTTAGTTTAATAACATTTTTGAACTTTGTGTATGACAAATTTTGTATATTTTCTGGGATTTTGTTGTAAAAGCGTATACATCGCCCCAAGAATGAATTACTGACTCGGTGGAGTCGAGTAACAGGTACTACCAGCTTGTGTCTGCTCCTAGTATTTACAGAATGAATATCACTTATTTTCGCAAAACTACTTTTATTTTTGTGTACGTACATTACATTTTCATAAATGTATTGAGAGGCCAGAGTTAATATATTAATTTCTTTAAATTTTTGTCTCAGTGACTCTTTTGGTTTTAAATTATATATTGCTCGAATGGCCCTCTTCTGTAAAATAAATATAATTTCAGTGTCAGTCGCGTGTCCCCATAGCAAAATACCATACGACATAATGCTATGGAAATAACTGAAGTAAACTATTCTAGCTGTTTCAACACTGGTAAGAGTTCTAATCTTTTTTACAGCATATGCTGCAGAACTAAGTCTGCTAGCTAGTTTTGATATATGGGGGAGCCATTGAAGCTTTGCGTCCAGTGTGATTCCAAGAAAAATGGTGGTATCGACAAGACTCAGCTCCTCCCCATTTAAAATTACATTAGTATTGACATGTTTAACATTAGGAGTTACGAATTTCATACATTTAGTTTTAGTTCCATTCAAATGCAAATTATTAACATTAAACCAATTGACTAACTTAGCTATAGCATTATTTACTTCGTCGTAATTTAATAACTGTCGTTTTAATTTGAAAATTAATGAAGTATCATCAGCAAATAATACTATATCATGGTTATCCCCTACTATGTAAGGTAAGTCATTAATATATACAAGAAACAGAAAGGGGCCAAGAATTGAGCCCTGAGGAACGCCCATTTGTACAATCGACCCGGAAGAACTCATACTATTAATAACAACTTTTTGTGTTCTGTCACTTAAATATGAAATAATTAATTTAAGAGCATCATTTCTTACACCGTAGTGTTGAAGTTTCCTGATTAATGTTTCATGGTGAACACAATCAAAGGCCTTGGATAGGTCACAGAACAAACCCAAAGCATCCTGTGAATTCTCTCATGCATTAAATATATATTTAATCAGCTCAACACCAGCATCAGTTGTCGAGCGACCCCTTGTGAAACCAAATTGATTTTTATGAAGTAATTTATTTACATTAAAAAAAATTAACAATTGATCAAGAATAATTTTTTCAAAAATTTTACTAAGTGTTGGCAGTACAGAAATAGGTCTAAAATTAGAGGGGTCCAATGTACTACCAGATTTAAATAAAGGTATTACTTTACTATGCTTCATTAAATATGCATTAATAAATTAAAAAATGTATGTTTAGATAAGGAAGAGCGGGATTTCCAAACACAGGCATTACTTGCTTAAATGGAGATCCCAGTCAACTATGTCATTCATTTAATTTTTGTGAAGAAAAATAAATTATTTTATTTTATTTTATTTTTATTTTTACTTTCAAACTACAAATACCCGGAAGGAAATCTACTATTATTTCGATCGACCGGCTAAAACCTGCCTATATTATTAACGAGGATACTACAGAGGATTCATCATCATCATCATCAAAACCACCAGCGAGGAAGCTTGAAACTCCATCATCTACATCAACCCAGTTGAGACCTATTTTAAAAACTACTAAATACGGGCGAGTCGTCAAGCCTCCGGTACGCTTTCGCTAGGGGGAGAGTGATGTAGCAGCCAGACTAATCAGCCCTAAACGGGAATAAATAATATATACTCTGCTGCTACCATAACGCGGAAGGCGAAGATAAAAAACAGTTATTTTCTAACTATCCCTGGCTACTGAGATACTACGGACTGCATATAGATAATTTGACGTTCTTATAAAGAAACAAGAAGCAGCCGCAAATATTATTCAGCGCCACATCGACTTCACACGCCGCTATCGTCACGTATCCGTCGACCAATGGGGAGCCGTTTCTTCAACACCGCAGCTCGCTTCTCCTTGCTGTTCCGGAGCTGTATCCCACGCCGCCGCCGCTCGCCGACTACGCGCGCGCACCGACCTGCATGTCTTATATAGCCCGATCCAGCGACGTAGCTTCGTGAACAACACACAAGTCTCACGCCGGGAAACGAAACGTACATAATAGTAATACATTTTGGTTAACTTTCATTGGTCATAATATAAGCAGTATAATTGGCTATGTACAATAAAAATAATTACCATTGGCAAATCAATTGTGAGCCAGCCATATAAATATAGGCAAGATGCAAATATATTCATTCCAGTCCACAGTCCATTCCATATTCATACTCCACTCGGCTTTTAAACAATAGTTTCATTTCTCCACCTTAAAACCACTCGGAGTCTGTTAATAGTGGACCGTTCATCTCCACTATTACAGTATGTAAATTGAAGATTACAGCTCTAAATTACTCGCACCTTGAATGCTGTTTCTGTTGCCATATGGGATATCCTACACCTCACATTTTCCATAGTCACCTCTTGCGACCCTCATAGAATAAAATGGGTGATAATTCTCATACATCTCCACCACTTAGTCCTACGGTCTACTTGCATCCTACTTATACCTAGGTGGATTGAAAAGTACTCGGCCTAACACAGATCCATTCAATTCTAAAAATCAAATCTACCCACATTATTTAGTTCAGTTCAGACTAGTTCCTTGTGTGAAGTTCGAAACGTGTGCGATAATTAGTTGTGATTTTATAAATTTATTAACAAAGTAATCGGACATAATTTCCGCGAATGGAGCAAATCGAGCAGCGTGCCGTCATTAAGTACCTCCATAAGAAGGGGCTATCATCAAAAGCCATCCATGATGACATGGTCAGTACATTAGGCGATTGTGCTCTGTCATATTCATCTGTCAAAAAATGGATAGCAGAATTTAAGCGTGGTAGAGAGAGTGTGAAAGATGAACCCCGCTCTGGAAGGCCTTTGACGTCAACTACTGACGAAAATATTAAAAAAGTACTTGATTTAATAATGGGAGACCGCAGATTAAAAATTAGAGAGATAGCCGAGATTATAGGCATCTCTTATGAACGAACTCAAAACATCATTGTCAACGAGTTGGGTTTCCACAAGGTGTCTGCGAGGTGGGTTCCGCGACTGCTTTCAGTTGAACAAAAAAGGACGCGATTGACTATTTCACGCGACTGTTTGGAGTTATTTGAAGCCGATGCAGATGATTTTTTGAATCGTTTTGTTACTGTGGACGAAACATGGGTTCATTACTGTACACCGGAAACAAAACAACAATCAAAACAGTGGAGAAGACCTGGTTCACCACCCCCTAAAAAGGCTAAGTCGATTTTGTCGGCAAATAAGGTGATGGCTTCAGTATTCTGGGACTCGAAAGGTGTGATTATGATTGATTATCTTGAAAGGGGTCAGACTATAAACTCTGATTAATACTGCACCTTACTACGTCGTTTACGAGAGGAAATAAAAGAAAAACGTCGAGGAATGCTCAGAAGAAAAGTCCTGTTTCATCAAGATAACGCCCGTGTTCACACGTCAGTACAGTCAATGGCTGAAATTCACAACTGTGGCTTTGAACTGTTACCGCATCCGCCGTATTCACCTGATCTGGCACCATCAGACTTCTTTCTGTTCCCTAACCTAAAAAAGCACTTGGGAGGTCAAAGATTTTTGACAAACGACGAGGTCAAAGCAGCGGTAGACGCATATTTTGACTCTAAGGAAGAATCATTTTTTTTAATGGTCTAAATGCTTGGAAGGGGAGGTGGTAAAAGTGTATTGAACTTGATGGTGATTATGTAGAAAAATAAAAATATAACTGATTTAGTATGTGTTTATTTTCTTGGTTAGGCCGAGTACTTTTCAATCCACCCTCGTACTTACAAATGGAACTCTGAATGTTTGATATCTACATTTCACATTACCAATTGTGATTAAATCCTGAAAATGAAATGAATGCTCCTACAGAAAACACCTTTAAGTGTAGACTAGACAAAATCTCCAAAGATTAAGATTCATAATCATGAACTTAGCTACTAGTATGTTATTTTCTAATAATAATAATCATTTATAATAATATACAACTAAATTAATGAAAATATGTTTCAGAGTAAAATTATTTTACAGAATTTAAAAGGATTTATTGGGTTTGTGGTGATGGCTTAAAATAATCAATCACAATTCTCTTTCCTTGGATAGTGTAAAAGTTGACAAAAGGAAAATGAAAAAAATGAGCTTACATAGAAAGAAAAAGTAAAACAAAAGATTTTGTAATCACTAATTAAACTGACTTCAAATTATTCCCTGTTCAGGAGTTCATGTCCAGTATAGACTTTTATTGGCCTGATGTATGTGCAAGGTGTTCTGCTAGGGGAGCAGCCAACGCTCTGTGTTATAGTTCGGAGCTATTCTATATATACTGTTTTTACTTCAGAACTTTTGATAGTGAAATTTAGGCTTCAGTATGTTTTGCTTGTGTTGCGACGGCAGCGCTTCCACAAATGCATCCGTCGCATAAAGCGGGGTGTAACTGTATATCAATTTGAAAATTAGTATAAATACAACCAATTAGATCCTGTTATGTTGTAATTTGTTGTGTGGTATTGGTAGTGCTAACAAAGGAATCGAACTGGAATATGATCTACTGTGATTGTTAACTGCAATCATTGTGCTTGATCAGATTTTTTATAAAAATCAGGATGGTAAACAAGCATAATTAACTCCACAAATCATTGTGGAGTTAATTATGCTTGTTTACCATCCATGTTAGTAGCTGATACGGCTTATTGCAGATGTGTTGCTACACCCTAAGGACTGAGATGGCATGTCATGTTTACCAGTAAAAAGGATCTCCAGTTCTCATCACTCCCCATATAGGGAATGCAAATCACGTGAGATTGGGGTTCAAATGTGATCCCGTGAGTTTATGAATAACAATAGGTACTACAAGATCTCGCCAATTTCGAGATCTCACGAGCTTGGCAGTTTTGTGTGTTTTCTTTGCAAATAATCACAATATTTGAATAAATTAGGAAAAATAATAAAAATTATAAGTATTATAAGATAAACATTTATTTTCACGAATTTTTGCAGTAGACTTTTAGGGCCGATCCTCATTATAATGCCGATCCTCATTATAATGCCGTTCACAGTTCATTCTCGGTCCGATTTTGGTCTGATAGAATATTATCAAGTAAAAAATATATGTCTGCATTCAGTACTATCAGGTAACGGTCAAGTTTCAGTTGAATCCCATTCCATTATAATAAATCAGACCGAGATCTTACCGAAATCGGACCAAGAACGAACTGTGAACGGCAAATGAGGATCGGCCCTTATGCATCAAATATTGTTTGACGTATCTATCTATAATTTTTAATAAACTTCTAAGTAGTAAACTTTGACGTACATATCTATCAAATTACATATGAAAGAGACAACCAGTCTTCTAATATCAAACAAAAACCTTCTAGCAATAAAACAGTACTTTTAAGACAAACAAAACAATAAAACAAAAAAAAATGAAACTTATTATCTAAGTTGAGTTGACTATTAAACTGAAATATTATTATCAATTACATAAAACTATATCTACTCAGTAGATTCGTTAGATATTACAGATTAATTAACAAAATATACCAATGAGTCAGACTATTAGAAATTACAGATTAATAAAATATACCAATCAAATGAAAGATTTGTTCAATACAAATCACAAGCCATTATAACGAATTATTTTGAAAGTAGCACAAGATGTTCAAAGAATCGTCTGCTAAACGGCTTCTTATTTTGTTGGCCAGATAACCAATAGACCGCAACTCCGTCCATGTCAGTCTGCACTTTGAATAACACGATTTTATGCTCGAGTGCAATCTCGTTAAACTCGCGAGATCTCGCCCTTTTTTCTTCCGAGATCTATCTCGCTAAAAAGGCCGAGATCTCGCGACATACTGCAGTGTAGCTCTGCCATAAGTTAATTGCTTTGTTTTTGTAGTACAGAGCTTATTGAAGATGAGTAGGAGGTATTTTGTTCAGTTGATATAGTAATTGCACCAGATAAAAATACACTCATTACAAGGTCTATGGCTCTCCGTACTCTTAGGCAAACTACTACTGCCTGTATGTATTTCTCAAGGTAATATATAAATTCATCAAGACTATTCTTTTTTGCTTGCAATACCAGGCGTTACGTCTGGTGGGTCGCGTGGCGAGCGTGGAACAGTGGTGGGGGCTGTACACGCATTTGGCACGGCCCGCTGAACTGCCGCCACTCTCCGACCTTCACCTTTTCAAGCTGGGAATTAAGCCCATGTGGGAAGACCCTGCCAATGTTAATGGTGGAAAGTGGGTGAGTAAAGATGAACCAAAATGGGATGTAAACTTATTTTAGATTTTTATTAAATAATATTGTGAATGCTGCAAATTCATATATGGGGAGCCGTGGTAGCTCAGATGGTTAACGCTCGCTGTAAATATAACAGAACGCAAGTAACCCGGGTTCGATCCCCGCCGGCACCAATTAAATTATTTGTTGCAATTTTAAGTGCTGATTTACCACGTGCTCAGCGGTGAAGGAAAACAACGTGAGGAAACCCGCATGTCTGAGGAATAAGAAAAAAAAATATTTCGAAGACATGTGAAGTTCGCCAACACGCATTGGGGCAGCGGCGGACACTTCCTTGCCCTAAAACCCTCTCAGAAGTGAGGGGAGGCCTGTACCCAGCAGTGGGACGTATATAGGCTGTAACTTTACTTACTTTTACTAGTCATATATGGTTAATGTAACCCCATTTAACAAATAAAAGATCTATATTTTACATTTTGAACATTTGGTTTTTAACATATCCAGTGGAATAATATAATTATCTTGACATCATCAGTAAAACTAAAAGTTGTTAATTATAATGTGGATGTCTTTAACAAAAATGGAGTTTACTAAATTAATATCACTTACTGTCTGAGATTGTGTGTCCATTTATTATAAAGTGGATTTGTTATGAAGCAATAACTCAATATTTGTATTTTAAAAACTATTAATTAATTATATTATAATATACTGCTGTAAGTAATGTTACACATACTCTTTACCTTTGTAATGTTATATCATAACCCCTGGGAATGAGTGATAATCCCTACTATGCTGTTTATAAATTTAACATATTTTATTATGAATTAATGTGCCATGTTAAGCCATGACAGAGGCTTTTTTCAAACCAGTGTTAAAAAGTGTAATTAACTTTAAGTATTCTTGTCGTTAAAAGACAGGGGAATGAAAGAGAACACAAGTCAGTCGAAAGTGATGGTTTTTGTAAAGAGAAGAAAGTAAAATGTTATGTGAAATAAGAATAGAAAGGGAGTTGATTGAGCAAGTGGATGAGTTTGTGTGTTTGGTATGTGTATTAAGCAGGGATGATAGATATTATGATAAGGATATAGAACGACAAGTGACTGCAGGAAATGGAGTGAATGGGGCTCTACACTCTATTATGAAGAATCAGAATGTGTCAAAAAAGGCATGTATGGTAATTCATAATATTGTGTTAATCCTTACTTTAATGTATGGCAGTGAAAGTTGGGTGTGGCAGAAGCAGCACGAAAGTAGAATAAATGCTGTCTTTAAGGTGTATGCTAGGGTTGAATCTGAATGACAGGGTGAGAAATTGTGTGATAAGAGAAAAATGTGGTATGCAAGATGATATGACCAGGATTAAGAAAGGAATGCTTCGGTGATTTGGTTATGTAGAAAGAATGAATGAGGAAAGAGTGACAAAGCTAATTTATATGGCAGATGTGAATGGCATAGTCGAGAAGGAATGCCCTAGACTAAAGTTTATTGACCGAATTGGCGATATTTTGAAAATGAGCCACATTAGAAGTACCCGTAACCGACGAGCGTGTATGCGTAGATATATGGATGTAAAGGAGGTGAGAGAGGTATGTCAGGATTGTTCCAAATGGAAGTCCGTAGTCTCTACCCTTCTGGGTTACAGGCGTGAGTGTTTATGTATTATGTACTATGTGAGTATTCTTGTAATCTATGTCAAACAAAAGTTATTCTGTTTGGTTCTCAACTTGCCTTTCAACCCATTTAAAAGTCTGTATATTTAGACCAGAAAATGTTCAATATTGAAAATGGGCCAAATTAGGAGTATGTTTAACCAACGAGCATGTATGCGTAGATATATGAATGTGGAGGAAGCGAGAGAGGTGTGTCAGGACAGTGCCAAATGGAAGTCTGTAGTCTCTGCCTACCCCTCTGGGTGACAGGCATGAGTGTTTATGTGTGTATATGTGTTCGAAGGATTAGCCAAATCAGCACCAAAATAGCTGATTAAGTGGGAATGTAATTTGATGACACTTCTTCCATGAAACCCATAGTGTATGATTGTGTAAATTAATGTTAGAATATCAGGTAACATTGTGACTAAGCGCTGTTTGTCCGTTATTGTGACAAATGTGTATAAAACACCATATATATTGAAGAAATGTCTACCATGGATGTAAAAGAGGAAAAAATGTATTCACAGGTAGTTCGGTTGCGTAAGTCTCAAACGGGCCGCGCATGGGAGGACCTCTGCATGGCGATGCTTGGAGAACAGTTCATGGTAGGACCCGAGCTGTGTGGTGTCGTGCTCTCCGTGCGCTTCCAGGTTTACTTTGTTTCAATAAATTTATAATCTCGCTTTCAACAACCCAAATTCCGCTAATTCGTCAAACACCTACACCATTTATTCACTAAGTGTCACAAACACAGATAGAACAACAGATGGGACACGCCGCACACCGCGTACGTACTGTACACTTGAGTGCCTGGGCGGTTTTCACCACCCAGAACAACAATACAAGATACAGTGTACGGATAACTCCATCTTACATTGTTCATTGGTTTTCATATAGATGACCATCATAACATTACCTAATGTTGGGACGTAATTGCCATCATCATCAGCCCTGACGCCCATGAAGCTGTAAAAGACAACTAGCTGACAGTACTAACATCGCAGAAACTAGATGTAATAGTTAGAGTATGTTATTTCAACAATTGATATTTAATAAGCTGCATTAATGAAATCCAACCATGTTCGTAAAATTCTATAGTTGGACATCAGCTTGCTATTTTTGTATCATCATTATCATCATCATCATTACAGCCTTTCACAAGTCCACTGCTGAACATAGGCCTCCCCCAAGTAATGCCACAAAGCACGGTCCTGAGCCACCTGCATCCATCGACTTCCTGCATGTCTTACCAGGTCGTCACTCCATCTAGTGGGGGGTCGCCCTACACTACGCCTACCGGTACGAGGCTGCCACTCGAGAACCTTTCTTCCCCATCGGTTATCGGTTCTTCGAGCTATATGGCCGGCCCATTGCCACTTCAGCTTACTAATCCGTTGGGCTATGTCGGTCACTCTGGTTTTACTGCGGATATCCTCATTTCTGAGTCTATCACGCAGAGAAACTCCGAGCATAGCCCTCTCCATAGCTCGCTGAGCGACCTTAAGCGTCCTCATACGGCCAGCAGTGAAGGACCACGTCTCAGATCCATAAGTCATCACTGGCAACACGCACTGGTTGTACAATCTAGTTTTTAGAGATTGAGGTATACCTGACGAAAAGATATGTCGTAATTTCCCGAACGCTGCCCAGCCGAGTTGAATCCGTCGATTGACCTCTCGGTCGAAGTTGGACTTACCTAGTCGGACTATTTGTCCCAGGTAAACGTACTCGTCAACAACTTCGAGCATAGTGCTCCCAACAACTACCGGCATAGGTGTGACATGGACATTGAACATGATCTTTGTTTTGTCCATGTTCATCTTAAGACCTATCCGTTGGGAGGCACTATTGAGGTCATTGAGCATAGTGCTTAAGTCCTCCAGCGATTCTGCCATAAGGACTATATCGTCGGCAAATCGAAGGTGAGTGATGTACTCGCCATTGATGTCAATACCGTATCCTTTCCAGTCCAGTAGCTTGAAAACGTCTTCCAATGCAGCGGTGAAGAGTTTCGGGGATATAACGTCACCCTGTCTTACACCTCTCTGCAGTTGGATAGGTTTCGAGCTCTGGTTCTGTACTCGGATAGCCATCGTAGCCCTACTGTACAAACACTTCAGCACTTCGATATACCGACAGTCAACTTGGCACCGCTGAAGGGACTGTAGCACCGCCCAAATTTCGACGGAATCAAAGGCTTTCTCATGGTCCACATACGCCAGGCAAAGTGGCAGATTGTACTCTTCAGTCTTCTGTACAATCTGCCGCAGGGTATGTATGTGGTCTATGGTACTGAAGCCTTTTCGGAAACCGGCTTGTTCGGGAGGCTGGAAGTCGTCAAGTCTGCGTGCGAGACGATTCGTAATGACTCTCGAAAATAGCACGTAGACGCGGCTCAGAAGGGAAATCGGTCTGTAGTTCTTTAAGAGAGCGTTGTCGCCTTTCTTAAAGAACAAGACCACCGCACTTCTGCTCCACGCCTCTGGAGTAGTGCCACCATGGAGGACGGAATTGAAGAGCTTCTGAAGGACTACAAGTACCGGTGTTCCACCCGCTTTCAGAAGCTCCGCTGTAATTCCATCCTCGCCTGGGGCCCTGCCGTTTTTAAGGTGCTGGAGAGCCATTCCAATCTCGCTTAGACTGACGTCCGGGATATCATCGGAATAGTGTCGGATAAGACTTGCTCTTGGATCGTTACTCACACTTGCGTGTGGCTCCAACGATGATGTGTACAGCTGCCCATAGAACCTCTCAATCTCACTCAAAATCTCAGGTGTCCCGGAAACGATGTTGCCACACTCAGTCTTCAGCTTTGACAGTTGGCTCTTTCTGGCAGACAGATCTCTGGCAAAGACTTTGGAGCCCTGGTTCCGCTCGATCGCTTCTTTAATACGAGAAGTATTAAAGTTGCGTAAGTCTCGCCGCATGCATTTGGAGATCTGTCTGTTCAGTTGCCTGTATGCTGTCAAATCTGTTGACGATTGCAGCCTCATCTCCCGTCTAACAGCCATGAGATTAAGAGTGTGATCGGAGAGTTTTTGTGTTCTTCTGCGGCGGGTCTTGCAGAACTTAGCTCCGACCGCATGGACAGTTTCCACGAGCTTGTCGTTCATATCGTCCACTGCATTGCAATCTTCTAGGCACTGGAAGCGGTTACGTAACTCGAGCTGAAAGGTTTCGGGATTCTGGATTAGAGCACGAGGGGGACGGAGCGTTGACTTCATTAGACGAGACCTCTCCAACTTAACGTTTAGGTTCAGTGTGCCTCTAACCATTCGGTGATCGCTGCCAGTTTTCACCCTTGCGATCACTGAGACATCACTGAACAGTTGGCGTCTGGTCGTCATAATGAAGTCAATCTCATTTTTTGTCGAACCGTCGGGGCTCGACCAGGTCCACTTCCTGTGGGTCCGCTTCTGGAAGAAAGAGTTCATCATAAAGAGTCCCTCTTTCTCCATAAAGTCGGCCAGCTGCTGGCCCCTTCGGTTCCGTTGCCCTACTCCAAATTTCCCTACCTTCAGCTCACCGCTTTCTCTTGTGCCTAGTTTTGCGTTGAAGTCTCCCATCAACACCGTGTAGTGGGTTTTGGAGGAATGTATGGCTCTGGAAATATCCTCATACATTTCCTCCACCTCCTCATCGGGGTGTGCCGAGGTTGGTGCGTAAACCTGAACGACCTTCAGCGAATACCGTTTGGTGATTCTGAGTATCAGGTACGCGACCCTCGTCGACACACTCCCAATCTTTACAACGTTGTTGACGAGAGACTTGTGGACGATAAATCCGACACCTCCTTGGGACAGATGGTCGCCCTCCCGGTGATAGAACAAGTTGCCGGACTCGAGGATTGCCGTGTCCTCCCCCTCTCTTCGGACCTCGGATAATCCAATAATATGCCAGCGCAACTTGTCTACCTCTTCTTCCAGCTCCAGTATCTTCTCGTCAGTCCTCAGGGTGCGTGCGTTATATGTTGCCAGGTCGAGTCGTCGTAGGTGGCAACCGAACCTCCACCGGAGATTCTTAGCACCCCCTGCCCCGCCGTTACCATGGTCGCCACCGTAGCCAGGAATAGCGGGGCCGCCGGGGACTGGGGGCCGTCTTTTTGTGTATTTGTTCATTGGGGGGTATTTGCCGTAGTTGCCACGCTTGGCGAGCGGGTTGGCAACCGCAGTTTTTTATTACGTCACAGTTGTCATCAGGAAGATGCTGCTGCCCATCTCCTGCCTGTCTCCCTCTGTCGCCTCTTACGACACCCACGGGAAGATATGGGGCAGTGGATATTCTTAACCGCCACTACACGGCAAATTTTTGTATATATTTTTATATTTGTGGACATTGTCATAATTGGTACACTTAACTGGTGGTTGGTAGTTTTAGGAACATAGATTTATTTTGAGCTCTTAATTATATTAGTTTGCTTTTCTTATGCTTAAAAAAATTACATTTCCCTTAAGTGTCCCTTAAGTAACCCATCCTCATATAATCAAAAGTTAAAAGTATTTTGCACAGTTCTAACATATGCAATGTTATAAAGTGAGATGTAGTACAAAAACAAAGCTTAAACTGTATTCCAGGAGGACCATTTAGCAGTATGGCACAAAACGGCATCGGATACAGCGGCAGCTGCAAGAGTGAGGGACGCCTTAAGAAGAATCCTCCAGCTTCCAGCTTCAGTGCCCATTGAGTACAAGGCCCATGGAGACTGTCTCCGTGCCCGTGCTTCGACTCGCCAGACTGACGAAGAGGCAACACACTCGTAGCGACGTAAAACGCCAGCCCCATCGAGCCTCTCACTTAATTTCAATAAGCTAGAAAGAATTTTTACCATTACAGTTCAGTGTGCATTCACTTTGTCTCATATCAGTTATGTAGTGAGTGTCTTGCATGAGAACAAATCCCACTAGTAACTAATAGGATTCTCGGAGACCTTCAAGAAATATCTTTCAATATCACTAGTGCAATTATTACCTACAGTAAAATAAAAGTTAAGTACTAATTTCACTGATTCTTTATTAAAAGTTGGGGTGAATTTTATTCTAACATACATTTGTATTATCGTAATATTGTTATCTGTTTTGTGTATACCATGTACTTGATTGATATCTGTATTTATAATAGAAAATGAAAGACATCAATGAAAACTATCTATAAGTTCTTGCATACAATAACTTACAAATTAGATCTGGCCTACATGCAACATGCTTTTTGAAAATAACTTGGCTTCACTTTAAATGAAACTATTTTACGGAATATATTATTACAAATTGGCTTCACTTGTTTTACAACTGATTATACTGTGATAAATATTTAACGAAATATCAATTACTATAATCTGATTAAATTACTACAATTAAGATGCTATATAAATTAATATTTTATACGGGTGTTAGTGTAAACACCGTTATCCTTGAAATCAGTGGTTTGGTTTCACTTATAGAACGTAAATTCAATGAATTTAAAAAAAAAACGCTATCTTCTTTCATAAAAATTAAAAAGTTTCTGTCCGACACCGTCTGTAAATTCATGGATACCCTATGCGCCCGAGTGACGTATTCACTGTAAAGATCACCGCCCGCGCTAGCTACCTACACTACATCCCAATAAAAACACAATAGGTACACATAACCTGTAATGTAACTTTTCCTTCATACTTTCATCCTGGCTTAGGACAGGCAAAAATTGAGGAATTAAGGAAAAATTGAGATTTTACTAAAAAATGTTGTTATTTTTCATTGAATTTACCTTCTATAAATGAAACCAAACCACTGGTTTTAAGGATAACGGTGTTTACACTAACACCCTGTATTGTTCATATCCAATTAACATTAAAAATGTTTAAACTTTTATTTTCATATTTGAACGAGAGGTTTTCTTTTTAGGTACTTTATATGAAATACAAAAATTTATTTCATTCTGCAGCAAACGCACAAAAAAGAGCTACATTATTTCAATCATCATTCTTTCCTTGTGAATTTGCAAAATTCTGTTGATAGTGTTGCAAGTATAAAATATTTAGTTTCTTAAAAAGAAAATGCTTATTGGAATACAGTGAGAGTGCACATAATCCCCGTTTGATTCTAACAGCGTATGTTTCTCACAAACTAATCGTTTTGGAAGGATGTACATATAGAAGAAGATCGTGCATGATGGATGTTAATTAATATGCACAACGCAGGGTTGTATTGTGAGAATCAATATGTTGCCATAAACAAAACATGTTATCTATCAATCTATTCAGTGAAAAGGACTGAATTGCTGAGAAATAAAGAATCAGACTTTTCATACTTTGAATGTGTTTTTATATTTTTATATTATTTTTTGCACTTTGAGGATTTGAAGAAAGCTGTATATAGTCTTTGACTACAAAATTGCTATTTTGCAAAAAAAAATGTAATATTTTTATGAAAACTTAGAGTAGAGCCATTGTCAAGGTCTAAACATTCGTCGTAAGTACATATAAAACAAACCCCGGGTTTTATCACACGGGACCAATGAAATAGTTAATTGCAATTTAATAACTGGCCTAACTGCAAATAAGATAATAGTAACAGTGAAATTGTTAAGTGCTGATTTGCCACATGCTTGGTGGTGGAGGAAAAAGCGTGAGGAAACGTGCATGCCTAAGTATTAAGGGGAAATATAACCTCAAATGGCTTAGCAAGATCCTCCGTTATGCCGAAAGTATTGCAGCATTAATTTTGAAATAAATATATGATAAAGTTGAGGATTAATGTTAAGGATTATGTTAGACGAAAACACGATTCCGTAAAATTTTCTCGATAGAAAAAAATCCAAAGTTACCTCCAAAATAAACAATAAACCGCTGTTATTCATAAAATACTTTAAATAAGATCATGAAACTTTGCATACTAACAGAACTAACTATAAAGCAGTGCTTATGTTATTTACTTTTTAAGTATTTACGTTTTAAGAAATAAGTGTCTAGCGACGCGCGCGCAAGTGGGGGTGAAATTAGAATTTGAGTTGACTTACTATATCCCCTTAAAAATATTTCTAAGAAATGTGAAGTTCGGCATCATGGACTGGAGCAGCGTGACGGACTAATTGTCCCAAAATCCTCTTAGAAACGAGAAGAGGCTTGCTGCCAGCTGTTGGTCTAGTTTTTAGTGCAAAACCCACGCTGTAACCTTAAATTGTATGGGCAAATTAGGCGTATTATCCTGACTATATGGCAGCCAAGTTAAGCGGTTAACTATCGTATTTACGAATATAATTTGTGACTTAAAAAAATAACCGACGGCCTCGATTCACCTTTCAAGGTTTTACTGATGCATGAATATTTTTGTTTTTTGTAACTCATACTGGTAAATACAGTAGGAAGACCCCCACTAGATTATTTAAGAAGTACTAATAATATAGCTCTCACAGAATACCAACGTTAAATAGCAGCTCCATGCTGCTGTGTTTTCTATGATAAGTAGAGAACCGGAGACCCTTTTTACTGGTTACGAGACATTCCATCTTAATCCTCAAGGGCGACAACGCATCTGTATTTTGATTCTTAATCGAGGATAGATGTAGATTTCTATGGGCCACAGCATACACTTACCAATAGGTGGGTTGTGTGCTCGTCCTTATTCCATAAAAAAGTACAGCTAAATTAATATATTCTTTATAGACATCTATTTCTATTCTAGACTAAAAATTAAAATGCAAATGCATTATCTCCCCTGTGGGGACTTTAATCTGTTTGCTTGAATTCGTGAAATTTAAAACTTAATGGAGGGTATTTATTATATAAATGTAGGGCAGTGGCGAAGCCCAGAAGCCAGGCTTGCTCTATAAAACTGCTCAATCAATAATATCAACTAATAAAATAACTCGTATACTGTTTCAAAATATTTCAAATTTCCTACCCGCACCGCATGGCATGACCTCGTAGCATATAATATTGTTACGCGCCTAAGTCGACGTCATGTACCCGGCACTAGCGCCATCTAGTGTCAGGGACGAGAGCGAGGGGAGCTTTCCAGAAAATACATGACTAGTCATTCAACCGACAGCGCCATCTAGTATCGAATTGAAGAACTAAGCTTTCTGGAAGCCCCACACTCGAACTTTCTGCGCTTGGTCGGTTGGCGCGCGTATTTACTCGAATATTCTGGATGTTTTCGTGGAAGAGCCCTATATAAAGGCGCTGCAATACGCGATCGGGGATGTATTGGATTTGGCGAGACAAGCGAAGCTTCGGAGCGAAATAAAGTGAATCAGTGTGATTAATTATTAGTGTTTTAAGTTTTAATTGGTGTAAAGAAAATTAAAGTGTTAATTTAGGTAATTCTATCGGCAATTTTTATTGTCACGAACCTCAAGCTCGTAACAATATGTAACGTCAACAATTGGCAGTTGGCTTTCAATTCGAAATACACTGGACTGTCAAAATTAATGAACGCAAGGAATTTATTTTGTTGTCTCTCTCGCACGCGTTGGCTTTTTACCGGGCTTTCGAGAAGACGATCGCTCCCTTTCTAAACTGGCAAAATGTTCTTTAATGCAATATAACTACGAAATGTTTATATAGCAATTATTATGGAACCAAAAGCCGTGCTTGCCCTGAAGTTGTTTAGGAGTGCGTTAGCGAGTGGGGGGTGATACGTTTGCAAGTTCATTTCACATTTCAATGTTTATGTTTGTTTTTGTTGTGTCTGTTAAAATTTATGCTTTTTCAAAGATTTTTAGTACAAATGGGAGGATAATAGTGTTCCTTGTGATGAATATAAATGTGTTAAAGTGATAATCGGCGCAAAAAAGGTAAAATCTTTAAAAATGAAAGTTTAATTCAATAAACATTTCTTCGTACTTCAATAGGTACAGCTCTTTAGTAATAAAATCTAATTATTCTAGACGTATTTAAAGGTTCAATAACTCAATACTTATATTACCACATCAGTTAAAAATATCATTTTGAACTTCAGCATAAAATATGACCTAGGTATAAGTTTTTTATAGCAGATAATTGTTACAATTTTTTTTATATGTGAAGCCCAAATTTTAATTTAATAAATTAAATGAATATATTTATTTAGGTTTTTAAAGAATATTTCTTTTAGTCTTTCAGTATATAACATTTTAATAGCGCCATCTACTTAAATCTATAGGTGAAGTCATTTTATACGTCATACAATCTATCTAGCGGTAGTATGCCTTCTGTGTGCTTTGTTAAACACGTCCTCGACAGCACTGAATATAAAACTGAAGAGTGGAGACAGATCAAGATTGGTGTATTTTTATAAAACTGTTAAAAACAACAAAACCATAATATCTTGGGCTTGCCCTAGTTTGGAGCCCCAGCTTCGCCGCTGATGTAGGGCGTCCCCACTAGATGGAGTGATGATCTGGTAGATATGCAGGAAGTTGATGGATGCAGATGGCTCAGGACAGCTCTGTGGCATTCCTTGAGGGAGGCCTATGTTTATCAGTAGACCTGTGAAGGGCTGTAATGATGATGATGACGATGTAAATTACAGCTAGGTATGGTAAGATAGATCTCCATAAGTATACAGGTGACTATTTTACCGTCTGCAAGAAAATAGGTGTTTTTATATTTTACAAAAAATAAAAACAAAAAATTTTGAATTAAATAAATAAATCATTTAAAATCTATCGAAACTTAAATCATACCCATCCTAATTTAATAGCAATGAATTTAATAGCAATTAATTTGCGATGCTATACATTTCAAATAATCGACACTCGAAGCACAAGCGGTAGATCTCTTTGATGTCCTTAGTGGACAACTTACAAACACCATATCCGCTCCCGAATGCGCCCCGTGCTTTCATTTCGTTTTTCAGTCACATGTCACATGCAATTAGCCACGGCGTGAGGTCGTATTGTTTATGTTTCCGCGTGTGTATCGGCCGCCCACTGATAGTTATTGTGAACATATACCAATACTCTAATTTCGAATGGGCCGAACTAAAACGATTATTGTACGCAGAAGCACGAAGTGTTAGTGATTTAAAGCAGCGTATTATAGAGGCATTTAACCTCCTGAGGCCCAGAATTTTTTGAGTTCAAAAATTTAATAAAAATCAGATCAGTGAGCTATAATAATGTTATGAATACCTGGAAAAATAAATAAAAAATCTTTGGTGGAAAACTGGGATTTTCTCAATGTTGTTTACTAACAACATCGGTTCTCAATTACTACTGAAATAAAACTCGAATTGAACTACATTTAGACAGTTTATTACAACATTTATGGATATATTGAAATAAATTCAGAAAATTTTACATAAAAATTTTTAGGTAAAATATTCTGCTATCAGATCTAGAAATGTCGTATCCCCTTGACAAATCACCATAATGCAATTTCTTAGTTTCAGGGGGGTTGGCAAGCACAAATATAATATCAACGGGATTAGGCTTTCCTGGACAGTATTGACGTATACCGCAATGGCCACAAATGGTATAATTATTTCGTCTATGCTGATATTATCCTTTCTTGGCTGAGCGCTACAACCGCGAAGAACAACATCGAACAATGGTGCAACGTTCCATATTTTCTTCTTTTTTTCTTCTTCTGAAACATCGTCATCGTATACTGTCTTCAAAGAAGTTCTGTTTTGATCAATACTGTCTAATCTGTGGCAAGCTAATAGCACCCATGACTAATAGTATTCCTATAAAAAATTTCACCTCTTTCAGTGCAATTTTCAGTTATTTACCTGTTTTTGAAAAGTAAGTCTGGTTAGTAGCAACCACAATCTTCTCGAAAATATTATCAATGTAGGTACTGTTTAAAAAAGTCTTCTGGCGACCACAACTTCTTGTCCACTAAAACATATCTTGGTTGAAACAATGATCGCTCCAAAGGAGAAAAATCTCCATTCCAGTTATGGTCCGTTGATTGCGCAGTAGAATTGCGAATACTAACACTCCGTCCTCCTCTTGTTATTACACCCTTCTTTTGTCATGAACGACCTCCTCGTGTTCTAGCTCCACCTCTAGTTGTAGAACGCCCTCGACAGAATGACGATGACGTAGAAATTTCTGACGAAGACCGAGATTTGCTTTCAAATTCTGAAGGAGAACCTGAATCAGAATCACTTAGACTAGACTCTCTCACATGAGGTGACTCTTCTGACTGTTTACCGTCATCGTCGTCTGATAAAATATCCAGGTCCGAATCTTCGAGGGCATCGGTAATGTATGCAACTTTCAAAACCGAAAAATAAGTCAGTAAATGTAACAAAAATAAACGAAATCTCCTAATGGTGTATAGGTGTTACATCGGGACTTCGAACATGTAGGTACGGAATTAAGAACCGATGTAGTAAATATACAACGTAGGTAGTAAATTTCAAATATACCATAAATAACTATCGCAATCTGTCAAATATTGTTTGTATTACAAAGAAGACTATTTGGATTATAGTTTCACACCAAAAAAATAATGTAAATACTATAGATTTGCACAAAATTTAAAGATTACTCACCACTTCGTCACCGTTGTTCTGCCGTCTTTCGCAACAAGTAGACTAATGTCAAAAAATATGACAAGTTGCAAAAAAATACTGCTTTAATTATTCAAGCAACATGTCTTCTGCGGTCTAATTACAAAATTTTGACTATAATTCAACAGATGGAGGTGTAATGAATTTTTATTTTTTATGTTGTATATATACTACTGTGAGCCTCGGGAGGTTAATGTAATAAGAAGTGATAGAAACACGATTCGAAGTTTAAGAAACAATTTACAAAGACGTGCTAGTTTGTGTTTAGAAAGAATCCGTGGACATATAAGTAATCAGTCGGTATAATTTTGTAAATAACAATCAGTGTAGTTTGAAAATAAGTTGATTTAGATTTTTTAAATACGCCAAGATGTTGCGGTATATGACATGCATAAAAAATATTATTAGAAACTGTTTATCAATTCAATATAATGCAAGATAAAATTTAACATACGGTAAAAGTATGAAGAAAAGATCGAAATCACAAATAATAATACGAAACGAAGGTAATTTACCTACCACCATCCATTTTCTGTTTTACCTTTTTTTGCTATTTACAAACATGCGACACGGGACGTCATTATTAATAAGAAGTGCTTTTTGTTTTAAATCTTTTTATCGACCAAGTATTTTACTAATAACCAGTGTACGCTGATCTTGCATTAATAGTCAGTAACTAGTACTGGGAGCAAATATCTTTAGCCTAAAGAACGCTGAATTGAGTTCTAAATAATTAATATGAAACTCAAGTTCTTTAGTTTTCCATTTACCCCCAGCCCGTATATTATTACAGAAAGTACCCAGGCCTTGTTTTGACGCATCAGAAAGTATTTCTAAAAGAATTGTTGGTCTCTATATTTATATATTATTATTTTATAAATATACTTAGACAACCAAAAAAGAGCTAGGAATATATTGGTAGAATGTGATATATGGTAGAGCTAGGAATAAAAATTATATTTGTTTTACAGAAGAGGTCCATTAGAGCACTTCTGAGACACTATCTGAGAAAAATTTAAGAAAATTAATATATTAACTCTGGCCTATCAATACATTTATGAAAATGTAATGTACGTACATAAAAATAAAAGTAGTTTTGCAAAAATAAGTGATATTCATTCCGTAAATACTAGGAACAGACAAGCTAGTAGAAAGTTACTCGACTCCACCGAGTCAGTAATTCATTCTTGGGGCGATGTACATGCTTTTACAACAAAATCCTAGAAAATATACATAATTTGATATACAGAAAATTCAAAAACTTTATTAAACTCAGTCTGTATAAAAGGATTATTATAATATTAAGGAATTTATGGACACTACCAAGCTATTTCTAATTTGTTTTGTGTTGTTAATTGTAACGTAATTGTAAGCTCGTATTTAAAAAAATTGTCCCGCTGGGTTTCTTGCTGGTTCTTCCCAGGACAGAGGTTTTTTTGCGACCAGTGGTAATGGAAAAAAGTGAATTTCAATAAGTACTACTGACAATCCATATTGAATAAAAAAGTTTGTTTCTATTTTTGTCACTAATGAATTGTTGAATTGTTTTTATGTATTTTTGGATATTTGGAAATATCGCCTTATAGTTACATTTTACAAATACTTTCGAGGATAGCTTCTATGCCACTTACACAAAACGTATTATTTTACAGACGTTAAAAATAGTCACCCAGTATAGAGAAGTGCACAAGAAATGTTCGCAACCCACGCATAGGTACTTGAAAATGAATGTACTGGTAATGGATGTGCACATTTTAAAACCTTTTATAGAGAAGTAAAGGTGACAAACAAGTACAGACCCGATTAACTGTAAGTGGATACTACGGCCCAGAGACATTCTCCACGGTTAAGAACTAAATGCGTGTGCATCGCCATCCCTGTAGACAAAGAGGTCTCCCTTTCTTTTTTTAATAAAATAAGGTGACAAACGAGCATATAGTCGACCCGATGGGTGTGTGTATGTTGTAGCCCGTAATCGTCTGTGCTCGATTAAAAATAAAAATGCAGATGCGTCGTCACCCCTGAGACTAGACTAAGATGGAAATCCTCGTTTCCAGTATAAAGGGTCTCCGGTTCTTTACACTAACCATATGAAACACAGCAGCATTGAGCTGCTATTCTGTGAGAATGTGGTCCTTCCCCGGTCGAGCCCACTTATTCGTACTACAACCATAATGTAGCTGCAGCATGACTCTACCACGAATACAAAGCATGTGCGATATAAAATAGTATTGTTGCTATTTACGCTGGTATTCTCTGCGAGCATGACACTTTCTTGGTCAAGCCGATACCATAGTGCCGTAGCGTGGCTCTAACATGTATTTTTTTAAACTAGATCAACAAACCTACAGTTCACCTGGTTTTAAATGGCTATTAAAAACACTTGCAGCAAATTGAAACAAATGTAAACGACGGAGTATAATAAATGTGGTTAAAAGATAAACGCAAACTGATTTGTACTTTTATTCGGGCAGAGTATTCCCTTACAATTATTATTACAAATTGAATGTACAAATTTTTTTTTTTTTGCGCCCGAAGCAAATATGGGCAACCCTCCGGAAAGCGGGGGAGGGAGGTTGGGAATGCTCATAGCATACCACGCAGCCGGCTGCGTGGTTATGTGGCGACTTTTACCCACTAAACCCAACCTTTTAGGAATTGGCTTAACGATCTGACTAGAGATCTCTAAGCCGTATACGAACGCGACCCTCCTTGGCAGAAAGGAGGGCGCAACCATGTACAAAATCATCGCTCCTGGCTTTTATAGCATTCGCTGGCTGGCGGTTACTTCACCTCCCCCGACTCGCAATTTGGCGGGGCAAGGCTCACGTGGTGGGGAAGTGACGTAACGGCTGGGCGTGGCGGGCTTGACAGCCGGCTTAACGGCTAGCTAGCGATATCTAGCGTTACACAAAATTGGACTTTACTAGAGTGCACCAATTTAGATCCTGGGTCACACTTCGTAGTGCAGTGACTCACATTTGGTTGTACCTAACACTGCGAGACCGCGGCTCTACTCGATCACATTTTTTTAATTGAATAATGATGACAAATGAGCACACATTCCACCTGATGGTAAGTGGATGCTTCCAGTATAAACGGTTCTCTAGAATATCATACGGTTCATACGAAACAGCATTGAGCAGGTGTTCTGTGAGAGCGTGGTTCTTATGTGGTCTAGCCGACTCATTCGTGCTTCGACCATAATATATGTAGTTGCAGTATGGCTACCGCCTACGAGGGGCGTTTAATGTTATCTCGGAAAAATATAAAATTGTGTTTTTCAATAGTCTCCCATGACACAGATACATTTACTTGTTCGTGAAAATGCTTTTTTATTCCCTTGAAAAAATATTCTTCGTCTTTGCCTTAAAAATGCTCATTTACAGCGGACTAGAGCTCATCACCGTCACCAAATCGCTTTCGCTGAAGATCTTTCTTAAGTTTGGGAATAAAAAGTAGTCACTTCTTGGCTGTATGGTGAGTAGTTAATTTCATCAAGCCCGCAGTCTCGTACTTTACCAGTACCCAGTTACCAGTAGCCTTGGAGAACCACGCTGTGTGAACCGGTGCGTTGTCACGAGGAAGCAACACTCCCTTAGTCTGCTTTCCTCTTCCCTTTTCTTTTGTTGTTTCTCTCAAATGGCGTAAAGTGGCTGAGTATTTGCCTGCGTTGATGGTTCCATCTTTTTAATTTCCCGCTAGGGAAGAAAATTTAAGAAAGTTGAAAATTTTCAAAAATGGGGAAGTTATTGGTTTCACCACGATTTTCGAAAATCGAGTTTTCATCAGATCTCAACGTTTTGAGATCCCAGGAAGCTATTCTAACTAATTTCACGTGGACATCCGTACGGATGTATGTACGTATGTATGTGTGTGTGTAAGTATGTAAACCTTTCATAACTTTTGAACGTCTTGATCGATTGAGATGCGGAGATGATGTTTGCGGCGTTCTAAAGATCTCAATGTGGAATAGATTTGGTGATAATATGAACTGATTCGGACAAGTAGATTTTGAGAAATCTCAAAAATAAAAATATTTAAAAACTGTTTTTTGGAATAACTTTTAAATGTCTTAACCTTAAAAAAAATGACGTTGAATGCCGTTTGGAAAATAAAAGTCGGTTCATTCGTTCGTGAGATATCGAAGGTGAAAGAATTAAAAAAAAAGTTTTTTTAACATAACTTCGAGATTTCGCTTCGCATTTGAAATTAGCGGGAAGTTCCAGGAATGGCCTGCAGGGTCTACCAATTTTTTGTGTACTCCATCAATAGTATTCCTTTGAAATCCCAAAACACTGGCCATGATTTTACCGGCCGATGGAGTGACTGATCTTCTTGGGGGGTCTGATCCCTTTTCATGGCATTGCATAGACTCCTGTTTATTTTCAGGGTCATAGTGATGAACCCATGTTCCAACTATCCTATAGAAAATACTTGTTGGGTCGTCACCACAGTGCTTTAAAAACTTCCTACAACGGTACCAACACGCACCTGCTTTTGAGCGCAGAGAACATTCGCGGCACCCATCTTGCACTGACTTGTGAGGTTGGGATGGTCATTCAATATGGTGTGAATGATACCAATGGAAAGGTTAGTCATTTCTGCTAACATCTTAATTCTTACTGGTGCATCTTCTAATAGAAGTGTTTCGGTAATTTCCACATTTTCTTCGGTGGGCGTTGTGATCGGCCCACCCGGGCGTGGTCATCTTCGATGCTTTCCCTGCCTCTTTTGAATGCACTTGACTACTTCTGTACGGTTGACATTGAAGGAGTAGTCTTCGTAAACGGCCACCATTTCTTCATGGATATTTTTTGAGTTTTTCCTTGATTAGTGAGGAATTTAATCACCGCACGGTGTTCAATATTTCTAACAATGCCGAGTTTAGTCATTCCCACGACTATAACTGAAGGTTGCATAAGAAGCAATGAAATTATCAATTTTTTTTTGCGCCCGAAGCAATTATGGGCAACCCTCCGGAAAGCGGGGGAGGGAGGCGGTGAATGCTCATAGCATACCACGCAGCCGGCTGCGTGGTTATGTGGAGACTTTTACCCACTAAACACCGCCTTTTAGGAGTTTAAATTATCAAGACGAAATTTCATATTTATACCGTCAGGTAGTAGGGTTAGCTAATGATTTTTTTTAAATATCCACATAATGTGCAAAATACCGAAAATAGATTGACGCCCCTCGTATAAATACGTTATTTGTTTCTACGAGTATGTTGTCCACGTGCAATTTTTAAGTATAACGCCATCACAATACAGAGGAATTCCGACTGAAAATAATATTTTTAAAAACTATGACAATAAAAAAGCTGTGCTATAGTCACGCGACTTCTCAACTCTGGTGGGTCTGTACATTTGTGCATGTGTAAGTGAACATGACCGTGGTCATACGTAGAGATTGTCTAATCTAAAACAGCACGCGTCTCCTTAATATTTTCGATACATTTTATCACTAACATGTCAAATATAGTAAAATATTCTATTACATAATAGAAAGTGCACGCAGATATAGTTTTTTTTTAAATAGAATAAGGGTGGCAACCGAACTCACAGTCCACCTGATGGTAAATGGATGCGGTTGCTCATCGACATCTACATTTATCTTCAATTAAGAATCAAAATGCAGATGCGTCGTCACCCCTGGGGACTAAGATGGAATGCCCCGTTTCCAGCAAAAAGGGTCTCTGGTTCTCTACACTCACCATACGAAACACAGCAGCATTACGCTGTTATTCTGTGAGAGCGTGGTCCTGCCCCGGTCGAGCTGACCCATTCGTGCTACAACCATAATAAAGCTGCAGCGTGGCTCTACCACGTAAATATAGTTTATTCATAGTTTTTTTTAAAATGCTTAATAAAACTCAAAACCCACCATAAATAATTATGATTTTTGGTAGATTTTGTCAGGTTTGCAATAAATTGATCGTTTCGTTGGCTGTGTGACATGTGGCACCGTCCTGTTGAAACCACATGTTTGTGATATCGATGTCATCAATAATAGGCCATAATTGAGATGTTAACATCTCGCGATAGCGTGATCCATTGACCGTTACTGCATTTCCAGCCTGATCTTCGAAAAAAAAACGGTCCAATCACGCCTCGAGACCACATAGCGCACCATACCGTGACACGTTGAGCATGCAAAGGCTTCTCAATAATCGCTTTAGGATTTTCAGAAGCCCAAATGCGGCAATTTTGCTTGTAGACGTACCCTGACAAGTGAAAATGGGTTTCGCCTGAAAAAATGATTTTTTCAGAAAATCCAGCGGGCTGTTCCTGAACGAATTGAGCGAATCTACGGCGATGTGAATGGTCGGTCAGCTTCAATTCCTGCACCAGTTGAATCTTGTAAGGCTTCAAAGCCAAATCCTCCTCCAGCCAAAATTCGCCGTGTGGTGGTTTTGGATAACCCCAATTGTTGAGAACGTCGAGGAATTGACAAATTTGGATCTTCTTCAACACTGTGGCTCACGGCTGCGATGTTTTCGGTTGAACGACCCGGTCGAACACGCGTTGGTGTTGGCACATTTTGTACCGAGCCTGTCAATTCAAATTTAGCGACCAAATTCTTAATAGCGGTCTCAGAAGGACGATTATGTTGTCCGAAAATATCACGAATTTTACGAAACGTAACTTTAACAGAACCACCATTTTCATAGTGGATTTTAATTATTTTAATGCGATTTTCGAGCGAAATTGAATTCATTGTAGCAATTGCCAAAGCATCTACTACGAATAGGTCAAAAAACTAAATGTCAAAACTGTCATGTTATTGGTGTTGCCCCAATTGAAAAACAAAGTTCTTGTTGAAAAACCCGTTAGTTTTAAATTGCGTGTGTATCACGTCACGTGATCCACAATCCTTACGCAGCTTGCAAAACGTAATAACGCCCTTGCTTTAGTGATTTGGTTCATTCTGATGAATATTAAACCGTGTAGTGCAGTAAGACGTAGGCGTAAGTGTAACCGTGTAGCCGGTGTAAGAACATCCACTACCAATACCAGCTCGCGGGCGTCGTAAGAGGCGGCAGAGGGAAATACATCAGATGGGCAGCAGTCTTTCTAATAACGAAACTAGAATTAAATAAATAAATAAATAGATAAATGGGAGCCCCCATATTATATCTAAATTAGCAAGCAAACTAAGCTCTGCAGCTTATGCTGTAAAAAGGGTTCTCACTAGTGTCGAGACAGCTAGATTACACAGGCTGCACTAAAAGTATCGGGAATGGAATATTTCCACTGTTCCTGTCATATTAAAATCTTTTTAATTGAAAACTCCTTGGTTTTAAAAATACCATTTATTTATTTAAAAAAAGATTCTCGGTCTTGTGACAAGGTTTTGTCAAACTTGTTTAGTCGTTGCACAGAGTACATTATATAAGTCGTTGAGAAAATGGAATTGACTCGAGAAAATTCAAGAGCGATGATTTATTATGACTTTCGAAGTGGTTTAACACAAAAACAGTGTGTTGACCGGATGATTTCTGCATTTGGTGATGAAGCCCAATCCAAAACCACAATTTATCGCTGGTTTGCTGAATTTCAACGTGGACGTGTCAAGCTCAGTGATGATCCCCGTCAAGGTCGTCCAAAAACTGCAGTCACCCAAGAAAACGTTGATGCTGTGCATAAGCTGATTGAGGAAGATCGATATGTGACATACCGCGAAATTCAGGCAACTTTAGACATTGGCATGAGTCAAATACAAATAATCTTGCATGAACAATTAGGCGTAAAAAAAGTTGTTTTCCCGATGGATTCCGCATTCGCTCTGTGAAGAGCAAAAAGCGGCTCGCGTTACTTGGTGCGTCAGAACTCTCGAAAGATTCCACGCAGGATCCTCAGATGATGTATACAACATCGTATCAGGTGACGAATCCTGGATATACGCGTACGAACCCGAAACAAAAAACCTGTCACGAGTTTGGGTGTTCGAAAATGAGTTAAAGCCAACAAAAATTGTTCGTTCACGGAGTGTTGCAAAAAAAATGGTGGCCATGTCTCCAAAACCGACCATGTTACGACTATTCCTCTTGAGGGACAAAGAACGGTTAATGCAGAATGGTTTGCTAGCATTTGTTTGCCACAGGTCGTTTCTGAACTCCATAAAGAGAACTGCAACCGCCGCATCATCCTCCATCACGACAATGCGAGTTCTCACACCGCACACAGAACAAAAGAATTTTTAGAGCAAGAAAACATAGAATTACTAGACCCTCCACCGTACAGCCTCGACTTAAGCCCTAATGATTTCTATACTTTCCCAAAAATAAAGAATAAATTGCGTGGACAGAGATTTTCATCACCTGAAAAAGCTGTGGACGCCTACAAAACGGCCATTTTGGAGACCCCAACTTCCGAATGGAATGGTTGCTTCAATGATTGGTTCCATCGTATGGAAAAATGTGTCAAATTTCGCGGAGAATACTTCGAAAAGCAATAAATACATTTTTAAATAGTAATGTTGTGTCACTTCCTTGATTCCCGAAATTTTCAGTGCCGCCCTCGTAGTTTATTTCAAATATTTCCATAGCATAATGTCATGGAATTTTGCTATGGAGAAATGCGGCTGATTTCAAAACTATTTTTATTCTGCAGAAGAGTGCCATAACAGTTATTTAGAACCTTAAACCGATAGTCTTAAAGAAAAATTTAAAGAAATAAATAAATAAAATTTGGCCTTTCAGTAAATTTACTGAAATTTAACTAAAGGTGAAAAATAAAACTAAAGGTAAGTAAATATACACTCTGTAAACACTAGGAACTAACACATGCTAGTGATACCAGTTTCTCGACTCCACAGAGTCAGTAATTCATTCTTGGGGTAATGTATACGCTATTACAACAAAGTCCCAGAAAATATACAAGGTCTCTCTTACCAAGTTTAAACATTTAATTAAACCAAAACTCTATAAAAAGGGTTATTATTTTTTTATTATAATATAAATGAATACATGATTGATAATAACCCCTGGGAATGAGGTGGTCGCTTCCAAGCTGTTTCTAAAATAAATTTTGTAAATATTTTGTGACCATTGATATTGTAAAATTTATTTAAATAAAGTCCCGCTTTGTTTCTTGCTGGTTCCTCCCAGGACAGAGGTTTTTTCGAACCAGTGGTAAAGTAAAAAATGACTTTCAATAAGAATTAAAACATGTCATCTATACTGAATAAAAGATCGTTATATTCTATTCTAACGAACTTAAATAAAAAAACTGCGGTCCAACGGTTCCAACCCGCTTGTCAACAATAGCAAATCGCCCCTTATGAATCTAGTGGGAGGTCTTTGTTCAGCAGTGGACTTTAATAGGCTGTAACGGTAAAATAGATATGTTTTCAATTATCTATTAGTAGTTGCACCATAGATAAGGTATTCACAGTTTATAACATGGAAGTTAGAGAACAGGAGAACGATCGCTACGTACTAAAGCATAGCTCGCCTGCCCCTGATAAAATTATAAAAACATAATTTATTTATTAATAAATAATAATAATAATTTCGTTATTTTCTTTGAATATTATAATCATTTCAAACAAGCACAACAGTCCGCTTTTATTGAGACAACTTAGCGATCGCAGCGCCTCACTTATTTTGACCATATTTCTGGGACACTATTTTCTACAGCGATTGTTTTCCTGTTCTCTAACCTACATGGTTTATAATTATTTGATGGTTCCGTGGTGCAACGGCTTACCAATGAGTGGCTGCGCTTGGTTCCGCGGGTTCGAATAGTAATGAACAAGTATTTGTATGGCCTACCAATAATTGTTCCGGGTCTGGATGTTTGTCCTTGTGCAATTTATGTTTGTAAACTGCCCCCACGATACAGGAGAAAATCCTAGTGTAGGGGTAACGTTTTTTAAAAAAGAAAGATAAAAAAATATATGGGTTGCACAAATAGCTTTTATCACCTTCAATACGCAATTCGCATAATAAAACAATGAAATTGTCTAGAAAATATAATTTAATACATCAGATTTCAATAGACATTTAAGGTTCTAAATAAAGGTATAAAATAAATGACAGATGTCAGAATTAACTTTTATCTATTTAACTGCGAGAAGATACTTCATAAAACAAATTAATACTAACATTTTTATTTGCTATAGTAATAGAATCTACGATATATCTATCTTATAATATAATTTATAATACAATAAAGTTGTGAACACATCAGCATCTTATATACAAAGGTATACAATAAATAAATTGTAACAAGCAAAAGCAAAGTTTGTACTAGAAATATAAATGTTATAACATGTAAGCGTATTTATGTACAAAATGACGTAACATATTACAAACTTCATATACAATTATTGATTTCTTTAACATCATCTCAGCCTGTACATATATATGATTGGTAAAAAACAACAATACATCAATTAGGCCTTAAATATTCAATTTAACAAAATCAAATGATGTGTTCACAACCTAAGTTTGACGTCCAGCCAAAAATATTTAACACTAACTTAATCCGATATTGTATTTACATTTGGCAACTTTGCTTAGTCTATGGGTGGTGATATGCTCCTGGCATAGGGCAACCCAACAATGGAGGCTTCCCCTGATATTTCAACATGAATATGCTTTTTAAATCACAATCATTTCTAATGATAATCTTAGTATGTTACAGAATATTCTCTTGTCTAAAAGTGCTCTCTTGTATTCCTTTTTAGTCATAACCTATCCTCCTAAAGAAAGACACACCTAGAAGACTAGACAAAAGATTCAATGTCAACTATAATGCGTATTTCTTTAATGAAAAAACTAGTCACAATACGACATTATTAAAATCACAAAACTTCGAGCAATTTGCAACTTTCCAACTACTCTCTCAGACAGGTTTTGCACTACCTATTTATATTATTAGCAACTTAGGTTGCTCTTAAACTAGGTTGATTGCTTTTTTTCTTTATAGTTTAGTACATCTAATTTGGAACTGACCAAACAAAGTATACAAGCCAATTACTATAAAATGTAACTAATAAAGGCAGTCTTCCTACATATGAGGTTCTATTAAAGGCAAGATATGTAAGGAAGCGTCAAAATCCTTCCAATATAGATGGAAGAAAATTTTCCGGACGTTAAAAGAACCCCATTCTCATACTTAACTAAATATAAAAATAATGATATTTTACGGACTTAGTAAAATATACTTTATTAGTGATCTTGAAATTAATTACGGCCGTTATTGATAAATAAAAGTAAAAATACCTTAAGCTTAATTTAAAAAATATATTTAGGCCTAATAATAAAAATAGTGAAATTGTCCTATTCTTTGCAAAACTGAAATTAAACAAATGAAGACTAGATTTTAAAATTTAGCTGCAACGTTTAAATGCAATTCATGTTGAGTAATAAATATTAAATTTTTGTCAAGTATTTATTTCTTGTTTGAACAAAAGTTCGAAAACCTAACTATTGTTGTAATTTTAATACTGATCTATAGTGTGTTTGTGTAGCTCTCGTGAGAATCACTGTGTAGCTGTTTATTCATTATCACTTTGAATTAATATATTATCACCTAAAATAAAATATTAATAAAATTAAGAGTTTAAAATACTAAAACAACACGAATTGATCATTGATTGCGATGGTCCTAGTCAGAATATTATGAAATTATTGTATTGTCATTGGTTTTTAATATGTCTCTAAAGTATATTAATATGTGTATAAAAATTAATATGTACATACTTTTACATACTGGTCGATATAGGCAATGTTCCGATATACACTGCGAGCACTGTTCAGTGCTCTCACTGGTGAAAAATTCGTTCCGTTATGGACTTCTAGTATACTGCCACAGTACCCTAGGGAAATATATCGTACCCTTATTGCAAAAACCGATTATCTGCATTTTTGTACCAAAATTAAGTTAAATATATCAATCGACTCTTCCAGTCACGACAAAGCTACAGGTAAAACCCATTGTCTCCTACGACGCCTTTTTATGGGAATAGCTAGAGTTAAAAGCAAATACCTTCAAGTATGATTTAATTATCTTCTTGAAAAAGGAACTAAACTCATTTAAATACTTAAAATTTTTAAATGTATACCACAAAAACCATGTTCCGTATTATAACACTTTTCAGACGTAGTTGCTTGATTGTTATTATGTCGATATTATTCTGCTAGTAAATATTAACTTGCGGTTACTGGTTTCAGCTTTTATTAATATACTAGAAATAGCTGATGTATCTACCAATAAAACAAACTAAACACCGTTAGTAGCTTTTTGCCGAAAATTTATCACCATATTTGGTTAAAGTTATTGCAGGTAAAAAAAACTTAGATAACTATAGTTTACTTTTACTGTATAACTGGGCTACGACAGTTTCCGAATATCTTCAGCTACTATCAATTATCTGTGTTTACTTATTTCTTTCAATAGGTACATGCGAGACAGTGTCTGAATTAGCTTCAGCTAAAACCGACTATCCATGTATAGCCGTCTCTTGCGCACGCAATTTACAACGCGCGCTCTTTATACGCGGTTCTTAATCGTGCGCGGACTGTTAACTGTCGAGCGTTTGATTGTCTCGTGATAATATAATAAAAACAGCATAGTATTTTTCGTTATAATAGTGAAATTTTATAAAATGAGTGTCTCTAAAGGTGACAAAGAAAAGATATTTGAAAATTCCATACAAAACCAAGGTAAGTAACATAATTTAAATCCATAGGTTATAAAAGCCGGTACTTAACAGGTTTTACTAACAAAATTGTGTAAAGTATTGTTCTGTCGAAATATCTAACGAGTTTACTATATTTCACAGATGATTTTTGGTGTAATGATGACTTACTATCGCAAGCGTATGACATGTATTTAAGTCAGTTGAAGCCGACAGGGTTGATGTGTGATTTGCCAATTTCTACGACAACAGAAGGTAGGTACTTAACTTATAGTCACTTTAATTATAACTAGCTGTGCAACGCGGTTTTACTTGTGTAAGTCTCGAACCCGTTTAATTACCAAGATAAAAAGTAGCCTGTGTCCTTCTCGTAACAGAAAAACAGACAGGTGTGTGATGTGTGTGGATCCCAGTATCCCACAGGAACGGACCGTATATATAATATGCCTATTCTTTTTAACCCCCGACGCAAAAGTGGGGTTTTACATGTAAATTCGACGCCGTCTGTCCGTCTGCCAGTGTATCTGTCTGTCTGTGTGTGTGTATGTCCATCTGCCTGTTTGTGTCTGTCTGTCTGTGGCATCGTAGCTCCTAAACAGGTGGGCCGATTTGGTTGTGCTTTTTTAATAGAAAGCTGGTTTAAGGGAGATAGTTGTTAGCTATGTACGATGATGATCAGGTCGGCCAAATATGATGAAAGTATTGTCTGTCACAAAATAAGTTATTAAAGCTAAACTATAGAAGTAATTACATTCAAAAACCTATAAATCAATTACAAACTTAAAACTCCCGAGCTGCCTCCCGACTAACAAATCTTATTAAACGTGATTATCTGTTTACAGATGCTGCTTGCTAGAGTCAGGTCGAAAAGAAAAGAAAGAAATATAGTGATTGTACTAAAATGAATCAGATAGGTCCTATTGGCAATTATGCTGAAGAATCAGAATCTGGTAAGTCTTCTTTGGTTCTTGTGCTTTCAAGAGAAGTTCATAACAAGTTATTTTTTATAACATTGTATTGAAGTTCTCTTGAGAAGGCTAATTTTACGATACATTGTTCTTCAGGCCGCTTGAAGAAAATGAATAGTGACGCCATAATATTAATTAATTATTCTGTTTTAAATGTCTATGTATGTGTATGTGAGCAGAGTACCTAGTGGCTAACCATGCTCTTTGCAATTTAAATTTAACATCCTATACATATCCAATAGTATTGTTTATCTTTTGTAGAATTAACTTAATTTTTTCTTTCAATTACAGTTGACATTTCATTAAAACTAACTATGGCAAGTCAGGAACTAATTGAAGAAAGCGGAAATGAATCTCTCTTTGGTGGTGACTTTTCAGATAGGGACCCGTCGTATTTACCTTCTGATCTAGATCGCCCTACTACACCTGAATCTGACCATTCAGAATTTATACAATTGGATGAGTTGTTAAATCCAGACAGATATTTAACTAAAGAAAATAATATAAAAGAAATGCGAAATAAAGCTATAGCCTTATTGTTTGGCAAACCAAAACAACTTCCTAATAATAACGAATCCCAGTATGTGGTCCAAGCAGTAATGGAAAATATATTTAAACTAACTTGGAAAGTTATACAACCACGTGCTCGATGGAGTCGACGAGATCCAGCTACATGGAAAAATAATCTAGCAAAAAAGACGTAGAGCTGAAGGCCTTCCATACGTAACTAAATTGAAATATCGCGAACCAAAACTCCCTAAGCCTATTAACTGTTCTAAGTGCAAATTTAACTGCAACAATCATGTAACCGAAAATATTCGTAAAGATTTGTGCAGAAAATACTGGAACCTAGACTACATTTCAAAAAAACCGTTTATATTGAGTTATATTGAAGTCAAACCTACAAAGAGGATTCTTTTGAACAGAAAACGATCTACACAGCGCAAGTATACAAAACAATGTTTTTTTATCATTGAAGGAATGAAAGCAAATGTGTGCCAAGATTTTTTTTGCAGAACATTAAGCATTTCACCGCATGTGATAGCAGATGCTGTAACGCACCGCAATAGTTTGGGACAGTATTCAAAAGAACAGGACCCGCGCGGTCGTCGTGAGCCTCCAAATAAAACGTCGCCTGAGATGGTAGAAGCTGTTAAAAAGCACATAGCATCATTTCCTAGCATGGAAAGCCACTATGTGCGAAAGAAGTTAAAACGCAGGTATTTAGATGCAGGACTTACATTAAGCAAAATGTACGCTCTCTATGTAGAAGAATGCAAAAACAAAAATAACGAACCAGTTGTATCAGAAATGACTTATCGAAGGGTTTTCTCAACAGAATTTAATTTAGGCTTTTTTATGCCTAAAAAAGACCAATGTCTTTTATGTACCCAATTTAAGCGTGCCAACGGCGAAGAAAAAGATAAACTACAAAAAGATTATGATAAACACATACAAAGGAAGGAAACATGTAATCGGGAAAAACAAAACGATAAGCAAAGGGCTGAAAAAGAAACTGATTTCTTAACAGTTTCGTTTGATTTACAAGCAATATTGCAAATTCCCAGTACTGATGTAGGTCTTCTCTATTACACAAGAAAATTGACAGTTTACAATTTAACAATTTACGAAAACGCACTTCCCAATGACGCTTACTGTTTTGTTTGGAATGAAGTGCATGGTAAAAAAGGTAGTGCTGAAATCGGAACGATTTTACATCATTACTTAACCACATGCGTGCCAAAGGAGATTAAAGAAGTCAGCTTGTTTTCAGACACATGTGGCGGCCAAAACCGTAATCAGTATATTGCCGCCATACTATTGTGGATTATGATGCAGGACACACACCTAGACATAATAGAACACAAGTTCCTCGAATCCGGTCACAGCTACATGGAAGCTGACTCCATGCACAGCGCCATAGAAACTTCGATGAAAAATTGTGACATCTACTGTATGTCTGACTTGATAAACGTTTTTAAACGGGCTAGGTCTAAAAAAGTTTATAAACGTGAAGGTAAGAAAGTTACAAAGAACGCTTACCATGTTAAAGAATTCAAATACCATGAATTTAAAGATTTAAAGGTATTGGCGGAGACGGTAATAATAAATAGAAATAGAAACACAGAAAGCGAAAAAGTGAACTAGCTCAAGATTAAACGTATGAAGTATATGATAGGAGACAATAGGATTTACTATAATTATGACATGTCTAATGAGTTTATGATATTGGATGTTACTACATCCATGAAAACCAACTTGCAAATTACGTCGACCCCTTTACCTTATGCAAACCATGGTTATGCAACCAGAAACAAGGGTAAGCAACAAGAAGTAGTTGATGAAATATCATGCAGCCATCCGGTTCAGGAGCTATCTTTCCACCCTTACAGCAGCTTTACAGTGGACGTCTCCCTATATCCATAGCTAAGAAGAAGGATCTAATTAATTTTTGCAATAAAGGTGTAATACCGGAAGAGTATCATGGGTGGTTCCAGTCTCTGGCTACTGAAGCTAGCAGTGTTGATCGATTGCCAGCTGCGACTCTCTGACAGTGATGACACATGTTCTCTGTCAAGCTTAGAAGACTAAACATTGTTTTTTTTTTTATATCAAATAAAGATTTTGTCAAAGTATTTTTTTTTAAATTGAATCTATATCTTTACATAGAAAAAAACAAAGTAGCTTCCCGCCCCCTGTCCCTCTGTATGTATGTACGCTTATGTCTTTTAAAATACGCAACAGATTTTAATGCAGTTTTCATCAATGAATGATGTATTTAATAGGAAGGTTTATACGTATAATATTTCCCGAAGTTATTACGGGAATCGGACATAAGCGGGTGAGGTCGCGGGGCAACACTAAACGCTTTAACGGCTGGACCGATTTTAACGGGACTTTCACTGGAAGATAGCGGAGGTTATAAGAAATAACTAAGGTTATTTTATTTTTTACATTTCCCACGGGAACGGAAACTACGCGGGTAAAACCGCTGGGCGCGGTAGTTACTACATACAAAATAAAATAAAATCTACTTTACCTTCAGCCAAAAGCGACTAAAGATATTTATTTTACATTTATACTGGCCATAGATGAACTTAAACGATTTCTATCTTGATGATTATTACCAATTAAAGCAAGTGATTAAGTAAAAAATGCCAACAGCGCTACCAGAAGGGTAATTTTTGAAATTTGGTAGTTTTTCTACATTCAGCAAAAAGCAACTAAATGAGCTCTTTACCGGTTAATTTCTTCTTTTTGTTGAAAATCTAGTAAGTTTTCTTCAATTATTAACCTACTTAACATTACTTGAATAGTAAGTAGTCTTGTTTATAAAAACGACGAGCGTTTAAAAATTGACATCACTATAATTGATTTTGGTGCCGTTCAAGTTTCAAGTGGTTATATCTCAAAAACATTTCGCTCAAATTTTGGTGCAGATAATCGGTTTTTGCAATAAGGGTACGATATGACGTTTTAAATAGCCGCCATTTTTTACTGTAAGCATTGGCGCATGCGAGGTAAGGTGCTCTTACTTTAATCACGTGATCAAAAAACATAAAAGTACCTAGAGTTTTAACAGATTCCTTGAATGATTGTTATTATTGTTAATTAATATTGTTATTCAAATAAACTCGGGCATTAAGTTTTAAAAGCAACAACATTCAAATAATAATTTTTCTTGTTAAACAGAAAATGTGTATATTCATTTGAAAACAGTGTCGATAAATGGGGATGACAGTATACTAGACTGCGTTCCATTTTAAACAGTAAACAGTGTAGCAAACTTGAAAGGAAAGGTTTCACAGTATACTGAATTGACGACACAGCTTACAATGATCAGTGTATGTCAGAACACACCTATAATAAAACGTGTTTAATAAAAAGTCATCGGCTTATAAACAATGCAGATAACTTTACATACACAATTTAATACAATGAAACTAAACGTATATAAAAAAATATATATTATTATATAAATCGAAATGAAGTCAATCACGATTCTCACCAGAGTCATACAACTGCGCCGTTGCGTTGTTGGTTTTAGCGACATTGATTCTAAATATTATTTTATAACTTGAGACTCAAGAGAACGATTATTGATGGAAATTCAATCAAAAACTGATGAGCTCACATTTCACAGACTGGTGTGAGCTGCAGTAAGTAAGGTTCTCCACACTGAATTTTAGTCACATCATACATTCATCACAAGATTATAGTGCACGATGACTGCCTCGTTGGTCTAGTGGTTGTAGTAGTGCGACTGCTGATTATGGGGTCTCGGATTCGAATCCCAGGTCGGGCCAATAAAAAATCAGTTTATTAAGTTTTTCGTCAAGAAATTCTCAGTATTTGCCCGGAGTTAGGAAGTTGGCGGTGTCTCACCCCCGTGCCTCGGGAAGTACGTAAAGCCGTTGATTCCGCGCCTGATCTCTCTCGGGTCGTGTCAGTTTACCGTCCCATCGGACTATGAAAATAAGGGAACAGAGAGTGCATATGTGCTTGCGCATACACTTGGACAATATAATCCTGTTCTGCGCCGATGGCTAGTCTCCGTTGAAGCTGGCCGCCATGGTCGAAATTCGGTCTACTGAACATTATTATTATATTGCATGAGTGCGTGCTTTACACATCTCTATTCCCTCATTTTCATAGTCCGATAGATCGGCAATCAGACACGATCGGAGAGAGATGAGGCGCAGGAAACACCGCCAGCTTCCCGTCTCCAGACTGCTACGTCATGTCAGAAAAACTCAATAGCTGATTCAGGCCCGACATGAGATTCTGCTACGACCACTGGACCACAGAGGCAATCAGTCAGTGACCAGTAGAATTACAATCACGGAGGTATTGGGCTCTGACAGTCGCCAAGCAAGCAAGTAGTGGACATTGCTAATGATGAAGATCTATAGGTGAATAATGATAAAAGAAGTAACTGTAGCAACCAAGGGATACGATTTTGTTACAAATCTATATTCCGTTTTTATTTTCATCTTTAAATAATTATTATGTTTTTCATTTTTAAATATGATTTATGTAAAAAAAAATATTCACACAGTATTGCTATATATATATAAAAATATTTTAATAAGGAACAGGCTACATTTAACCTTTCAGCTGCGGAGACTCTAACCGTCATACTCCGTTGACTGCGGAGCTGTTTAATAAAATTGACGGCGCATTGGGCGCAATCCGTTTAAACGCAAATTTCTTTATTTTGGTATATCAAATACTATAATATGTATACATTTCTGAATTCTCTATGAAATTTCCTATAAACGAGTACATAAATTAAATAAAGTCCCAAAGTAATAAGTGTAAGTAAATATTGAATAAAGACAAAATTGTCATATTTCTCGATGAAACAAAGTTTTTTTAATACTTCGATTTTATTTTCATTTAATTTTAAATCTATTGTTTACAGTATTTTATGCGCAAAACCATAGGCTACAATACAATTTTTTTATCATAAAACGTATTAATAGTAAGCTTACAAGAACCAACAATCAACTACACAGATGTAGAATGTAGTTCGGACCAAATGCGGCATTAAGATGGTATATATAAAAAATCCTACTAAAGTGTATGAGCTGTGGGGTTTTTATGGTAATCTTTTTTATCCTGTACACATCGACATATGGTAGAATAAGTTAGACATAGAGCGTAATGCTTTATTTCGAAATTAAAAGAGTGGGTAAAAAATGTCCAGTACTTGGACACCCGCAGTCAACGGAGATATTTTCGTGTCCAAGTGTTAGACGTCCGCAGTTGAGAGGTTATTCTTAAAAAAATTATATAATGCATAACTTTATGAACTGTTAATGACAGAAGCTTTTAGAAGCATCAACTACAAATAATTTCAGAATAAATTCATTGTGTCCATCTTTGATTGACTTTGATGAATAATTAATTAATAAAATTACAAATATATATGGCGGTGTTTCTTTTTAAATTCAATCAAATCAGCCAAATGCATTTTTTAAATTGTCTTGTTATTTCACTTTATATGTGAAAAACACGTTTTATAGAATCTGTCATTAGAAAGTTAGTCAGGTATATTAATCTTTATAAGAGAATTCATGAAGGTAGTGAATTGGCGAAAAGACCTAAACTGTGTTAGGAAACAATTTATCCACAATTATAAAAGTCAAATAAATATTGTACTGATTATTTTCATACCCTCAAAATTCGATTAAGGGCAGATCTTGCACTACTGGTCAGCAGGTTTGAAGATCAGCTAACTCGTGGATGAGTAGTGGAGTTGTGTCGTGTGTGAATGGGGGAGGAGCGGGAGCGGCCGCTGTTGCTGGCCGTTGAGCTGCAACTCGTTCTAGAACACACGAAGCAGAGAGACGAGCCTCCGCATCATGATCCCAGCATTCTTCCATAGTATCGCAGAGTATGCATAGACCCTGAAACATAGATGATATTTATTTAATTTTCTGGCCGTACCGTGTAGGGGCGGTGTAAGTATATCCAGTTCCCCGTATCATCCCGTGGGTGTCGTAAGAGGCGACGGAAGAAAACACACCAGAAGGGCAGAAGCGTCATCTTTATAACAAATAAAAATAAAAACTGCGGTTGCCAACCCGCATGCCAAGCGTGGCAACTATGGCAAATATTTCCCCTATGAGGCAACCTATGGGGAGGCCTATATATATATGAGGGAGCAGTGCACATTAATAGGCTGTAACGGTGACTTGATTATTTATACATATAAATTGAAGTGTCGGTCGGACAATATTGAAATAACTGTACCATCTATTAAGCTCAGGAATTATTTGGATACTATAAAGATATAAATTATATATAGGGGGATGAGTCGCTCGCGTCCGTACGCTTCGACCACCTAACCTTAGGCCCACCCTACACGTGTCCCCCGGGTGGTGCTAAACGAGCGACAAAGCCGAAAAAATAGATTCGGCTCCTCGCCGTATGGTAGCGGCGTAAAATCTACCACCACCCCTTGTTCGCACCATGACTCAGCAAATAAAAGAAATGGCCCCGAGTTCCCGGCGCCCCTTAAATGGGCGGTTCGCCACCCGTCACGTTCTGTCTCCCGGAGGGGCGAAAAGTGGATTGCGGAAACCCGTCTGGCTACGCTGAATGTATGTGGAGGAATGAACGATAAGATGGATGAAGTATGCGAAATGATGAATGACAGAGGAATAGATGTGTTATGTGTGAATGAGACGAAACGAAAGGGAAAGGATGCCACTGCACATGGTACGTATACCGCGTATTGGTCTGGTGTAGGCGAGACCGAACGGGCATGCCAGGGAGTCGGTCTCATCCTTTCAGAAAGAATGGGTCAATGTGTGAAAGAGTATGAATGTGTAAGCCCGAGACTGCTATGGTACGTAATGAAAGTGGGCTTAAAGAAGCTGTTCCTGCTAGGGGTGTACGCCCCAGACATGTCTAAGCCCACTTACATCCGAGAGCAGTTTGGGGACATGGTAAGGATGGTGTTGACAAAATGTAAGGAAAATGAAAATATTATTATGTTAGGAGACTTTAATGGAAGGGTTGGGGTGAAGAGGTCTGGTTATGAAAGGATATTGGGAACGTTTGGTGATGAAAGCATAAATGAAAATGGTGAAGACCTCCTCACCGTATATGCGGAAAAGAATCTTTTTGTGACGAATACTTTTTTTCGTCATAAGAAGATTCACATGTATACATGGGAAAGAGGTGATGATAGAAGCATGATAGATTTCGTAATTGTGGATGAAAGAATGAAGAGTGCAGTCGTAGATACAAGGGTTTACCGGGGGTCCAACGTAGGGACGGATCATTACTTGGTCTTATGTCGCATTAATGGTCTTTTCAAGCGTTGGCGGCATCGGACATCTGTATCTACCACTGCGTTACAACGTATAAGAATAGAGAAGTTACAAGATGAAGATGTGAAAGAGAAGTATAAATGTAGACTGAGAGAAAATATTAGATGTTTGAATGAGTTGTGTATGAATGATTTAGACTTGAATACTGTGTGGGATAATATTAAGAAAGGTTTGGTGGATACCGCCACCGAAGTATGTGGTGTAAGTAAGAGAACAAATGAAAGGAAAATAATACGTTAAGGTGGGATGATGAGGTACGGGTGGAAGTTGAATCAAAGAAGAAAGCATGGTTAGATTTCCTAGCAACCAAAGCTGGTAATTCTTCTGGTATGAATGATGAGATTGAAAGAAAAAAGGCAGAATTTAGACGTCTAAATAAGAGAGTTAAAGAAGTTGTTGAAAGGAAAAAGAAAGAAAGAACGGATAAGAATGATAGAAGGATATCTGATAATTTCCAGGCTAACATAAAAATGTTCTGGAAACTCGTAAGAACTGCCAGGGGAAATACAAAACAGCCTATATATAATAAATGCTATAAGAGACGAGAATGGATGTATTCTGAATGATGAAGTTTCGAATTTAAACAGATGGAAGGAATACTTTGAAAGCGTATATATGAGTGAAGAGTCGTCTGAATTAAATGAACTAGAAATTCCGAAAGAAGTGGAAAGGGGTATGGAGATAAGTGTAGATGAAATAATGAAAGCAATGAAAAGCATAAAAGCAGGTAAGGCAGCTGGATATGATAGAGTATCACTCGAGATGCTAAGGGCTGGAGAGGGAGTGGTGGCAGGCTTGCTGTACACCTTGTTTAATTTATGTTGGGAATTAAAACGGGTACCGGATGACTGGTGTAAAGCAGTTATAGTACCAATATATAAAGGAAAAGGGTCACAGCAGGACTGCAAAAACTACCGCGGTATCAGCTTGCTTAGTATTGTGGGTAAACTGTATGCTAAGGTGTTAATTGAAAGAGTTATGAAAGAAACTGATGGAAAAATTTGGGATGTGCAAGCGGATTTTAGAAAGGGAATGGGGTGTACAGATCAAGTCTTTTCCATGCGCATGATTGCGGAGAAGTTTTTGGCCAAAAACCAGAAAGTTTTTTGTGCATTCATGGACTTGGAAAAGGCTTATAACAGAGTGGACAGGAATGTGTTATGGCAAACACTGAACTCATATGGGTTGAGCGATGGTTTGATACAGGCATTAAGGTCTCTTTATAGGGACTATAGTGCTTGTGTCAGGATCAATGGGGTCTACTCGGACTGGTTTGGCATCCAAAAAGGTGTCAGACAGGGCTGTGTAGCTTCCACTTGGCTGTTCAACCTATTTATGGACCGGTGTTTGCAAACTTTGAAAGATGAAGAATGTGGGTTAAGAATGGGCGAGTTAACCGTCAAATGCCTTTTGTATGCCGATGATCAAGTCATATTTGCGTCATCGGCGGCTGAGTTGCAAATGATGGTTACATTAATGAACTGGGAATTAAAAGAAAGGGGAATGAAAGTGAACGCATGTAAGACGAAAGTGATGGTTTTTGAAAGAGAAGAAAGCAAAACAGTATGTGAAATAAGAATAGAAGGAGAGTTAATTGAGCAAGTGGATGAGTTTGTGTATTTGGGATGTGTATTTAGCAGGGATGGTAGATATGATAGGGATATAGAACGACGAGTAAATGCAGGGAATAGAGTGAATGGGGCACTACACTCTATTATGAAGAACCAGAATGTGTCAAAACAGGCACGTATGGTAATTCATAATGCTGTGTTAGTCCCTACTTTAATGTATGGTAGTGAAAGCTGGGTGTGGCAGAAGAAGCACGAAAGTAGAATAAATGCTGTAGAAATGCGGTCTTTAAGGAATATGCTAGGGTTGAATCTGAATGACAGGGTGAGAAATTGCGTGATAAGAGTTATATGTGGTATGCAAGATAATGTTGTGACCAGGATTAAGAAAGGAATGCTTCGGTGGTTTGGTCATGTGGAAAGAATGAATGAGGAAAGAGTGACAAAGCAAATTTATATGGCAGATGTGAACGGCCGAGTCGGGAAGGGACGCCCTAGGAAAAAGTTTATCGACCAAATTGGCGATATTTTGAAAATGGGCCACGTTAGAAATACCCTTAACCGACGAGCATGTATGCGTAGATATATGGAGGCGAAAGAGGTATGTCAGGATCGTGCCAAATGGAAGTCCGTAGTCTCTGCCTACCCTTCTGGGTGACAGGCGTGAGTGTTTATATTATATTATATATATATAATTTATATCTTTACATCACTTGTTATCAAACAACATTTTATACAAATATACTAAGAGTTATAAACATGCTACACAACTATATCAATACACGTTTTCACCCAGTTTTGTCGGTAATTTCACGCGCGTCTTACCGTAGAACTCTCTAGAAATTTTTAATTAACTGCGTAATAGTTCATACGAAAAATAATGAAAATAATTTTATGTTCTAAAAGATTTGTAAATATGACATTTAATTAGCATATGGCTTATAGATTAAGGAAGTGTAGGAATATTTAGTATAATTAAACGCATTTGGTAATTATAGAAAAATCAAAGAATTAATGTACCCAAATATTATGAAAATTTGGGACATTTCGATTAATAACTTTTTACAATGTTAATGTTTTGAGTAACCTTTATGATATACTAATAAAGTACCAGACTACCAATTTGATGATGTATAGCGTGTTAGTGTAGCAATTAGTTTTGTATAGAAAATATTGTAATTTATGCCATTTGCATTGTGAAAAGTTTATGCAATAAAGACGCAAAACGGAAAATGACAAGCGGCTCACTGTAAGGTATAGCCAAAGTCTACCTTAGGGGCTCGGGACCCAGTAGAGTAGTAGTGTGAAGAACTACCAGTAACAAGCAGTAGTATCCGGTAGAAGCTGAAGTGACTAGTAGCAGTATATAGTGAATAGTGTGTTAGCTAGCCGAAAAAAGTCGTAACTGATATTCGCAGTTACATATAGTGAAAGTGGTAACTGATATCCGCAGTTACACAAGTGATAAAATCAGCTAGTTTAGTTGATAATAGCTGCTAGTCAGTAGTGTTAAAAAACCAGCTACTACCAATAGATATTTGATACTACTGTACAATTTAAAGAAATCTTTAGAAATATACAGTGACCAAACAATAGTGAACAACCGTAGTTGAACAACCGTGGTCAATAAGCAATAGTTATAAAATTTCGCGACTAATCAATCAGTCGAACCGCGGGCCACTACCTTGCTATTTGTATTTATAAATCGTGCATTTTGATTTGAACCTCAGTCTACAATATCTCAGCGGCACCCACAAAGACGGCAGTGAAAGTATCCCCCGGAACCTATAGGTGTAGGACGTGAGCGACTCGCGAAGTATCTTCGACAACATTTACTCCGAAGAGTTTCGCCCGTCCGGCACAATATGAGTGTCGTAAGAGACGAAACAGGAAAACTAACGAGAAGATAGCCATTATGTCTTTAATAATAACTTTTCTTAAATTTTCCCCTTCTCTCATTTCTGAGGATGTGTGCTCCAGAGTTGGTACCGGTTCTAACGCGTCTTTTCCTGTATTCGTACTCCTTAGGCGTGGTCCCGAAATCATGGAAGACAGCTTTCGTGCACCCGATCCCTAAAAAAGGTAACCGCTCTGATCCGTCCAACGACAGGCCTATCGCCATCACCTCCTTGTTCTTCACAATAATGGAGTCAGTTATTAACAGTCAGCTCATGCGGTACCTTGAGGAGCACCAGCTGATTAGTGACTGCCAAAACGGTTTCCGTCGGGGTTGTTCAGCTGGTGATCTTCTTGTTTATCTAACACACCGATGAGCGCAGGGGATCGAATCCAAGGGGAGGCTTTGGTACTTAGTTTGCACATAGCAAAAGCCTTCGATCGGGTTTGGCACAAAGCGTTTCTCTCGAAGCTTCCCGAGAAATTATGCAATTGGATCACTAGTTTTCTGGCTGATAGGAGCATCAAGGTCGTAGTAGACAGTGTATGCTCCGATTACAAGCCCATTAACGCTGGTGTTCCACAAGGCTGCGTGTTATCACCAACGCTGTTGCTTCTGCATATCAATGATATGTTGCAAACCGGTAACTTTCATTGCTATGCGGACGACAGCATTGGTGATGCTTTATACACCGGCCGTGACAATATTTCTCGGGAAAACGTCACCGAATACCGAAACTAACTTGTGTCTGTAGTCGCGACATTGTTGAACAATCTCGGATGGTGGGCGACTAAATCTAGTCCAATTCAATCCCCAGAAAACAAAATATTGCGAGTTTACCGCCAAAAAGAACCCTTTTGTCGTATCTTCTTAGTTTCAGGTGCCCCCTTGTTGCTTAGCCAGTATTGGAAAAATCGGCGTCGACATATCGAATGAAGTGCAGTTTCATGGTCACTTGGAAGATAAGGCCAAACCGGCCTCTATAAAGCTTGACGTGCTCAGCAGAGCGGGACAGTACATATTTTATGCCAGCACACCGCCTGCAACTTTACAAGGCGCAGGTTCGGCCACACATGGAATACTTTTCCTATATCTGGGCGAGGGGGGAGGAGTCTCTCCAGTGACAGCTCCTGTCTTTTGACCGCATCCAGTGCTATCGATTCGAGTCGTCAATGACTGAGCACTTTCTGATCGGCTTGACTCTGCGAAAGCTGGCGCTGCAAAGAGATGTTGCATGCCATTGCGTATTTTATCGTATTTACCATGGGAGCTGTGCACTCAGAAAAGTTGTTCACCATCTCACACCGCGACAGAACTCGAGAGATCATCCTTACCACCTCCATGATTGGCGATCTACTACTGTGCAATTTACAAGAAGTTTTCTTCCTCGCACTACTACACTACTACACACTACTTCTTTGTGGAATCGACTACCACCAGCGATTTTCCTTACTGATACAACTTACTTCATGAAAAGAACCTACTTTTTTTTAAAAGGCAGACAACGCATCTGCAATTCTGGTCCGGTTCTGATTCTGGTGTTCATGTGCGACGGTAGTCACTTAACATCAGGTGAGCTGCATGCTCGTTTCCCCCTCTCATATTAAAAAAATAAAAAACGTAAATTTCCCAACTGTGGCAAATATTCCCTCTGTGAGACAATCTATGGGGAGGCCATGTTTATCAGTAGATGTTTGAAAGGCAGACTAATTGCTCCATAACTACAAACCTCTTAGAAATGGAAGAGACCTGTGCTACTATCCTACAACCCGTTCAACTTAACTGTGCCCTATGCTGGAATGCGACACTCTCCTGCTTTGCCTTGTACATTCAGTAGCGATAATAAATCTTTTTATATCTAACAAAATAACTTTTACTTATACTTTTTATTTATTATTACGATACAAATTTCACCTATGAATATTGAGAAAGAAAAACAAACAAAAAAAAATTTATGTTGCAAACAGAGTGACGTCACAGCGCCAGGTGCACAGTTAATTCGGACGGGTTGTAAATTCGTCCATCTACTAGAGTTGGACAAATACAGGCTGTAGCTTTTATTTAAAAATGTGATAAGAATAGGATAAAAATACAATATGAATGCAAAAATCTCGTTGGCCTTGTAGTCCGAGTATCTGCGATCGACATAGTCACATGTACCGTATAATGTAGTTTAAAACATAATAGGGAATTTCATTAGTCTCACCGGATGCTCACGCCACTGCGGTGGTATATGCGGCCTTAGTTTCCTCTGCACTACAGCCTCCTGCATCTCTTCCAAACCTGGATGGGAACCTACTTCTTCCTCAAGTGGAAGACGGTATTGTGCTGTTGGTTCCGCACCTCCTTCATCACATCTGATAGTAAAGATTATAAGTACTTTAAGAGGTAGAATTGACACATGATCTAGCAGTTAACTCTAAAGAAAGAAAAAAATTGGTGAATTATCTATCCATCTAACCCAAAGCCTATAACTATACAAGTAATCTTACACTTTTAACTAGTTGTTACTTATATTTTTATCTACACCTATAGGGTTATTTGCATGCTATTATGAAGTCATGATTTTTTTTTAAATTATCGGTCTGTCTGTCTTGGAGTGGTTTAACCAATTGTGATGAAACTGCACTAAAGACCGATTTACACTTCGACAAGTATAATAGCGAGTTACCTTGCGAACCTGGCGAGTTAAGTAGAAAATCTCGTTTGAACGGCAATAAGCGAGTTAAGTAGCAAGTTAACAATTAAGTTGAACGGGATAGCCAGCCGGGCTATTTTTTGGCGAGTTAAGTGCGAAGTGCTGGCCTCCCGCGCGTCTACCGTCAGCCACAACTAAACTCGCCGCTTGTGTAAACGAGCGAGTTTAGTTCAGTGCATAAGTTGACAGGACGCAAATTTTGCGCGCCAAAACGTATAATTGTACTTTTATAATTAAACTCACCACAAAGTTTGTACAGTACTTTATTGAATATTTATAATCTTTATTGAATAATGAAATGGACGGAAGATATCACGTATAAATTCGTATAGGAGTATTTACAACACGAATTTTTATATAATAGTAGAAGTTCAAATTATAAAATAAAATCTGCTCAAAATGCTGCACTCATGAAAATTCCTAAAAACTTATTTAACAACTAATAATATTTCTGTGTGGTTCTTTCTGGCGGGAAGAATTATTGGGCCTTGAAAGAAATCATGAAAAGCAAGGAAATGGGTATGAAGATCAAGAAAAAGATTTTTGATACCTACATCCTACCCTGCATTACATATGGCTGCAAAACCTGGGCTTTAACAAAACACCAAAGGGACAAACTAGTAAGATGTCAGAGAAGCATGGAAAGAAGCATGTCAGGATTGAAACTAATGGACAAAGTGAGTAGTATAGACATTAGGCACAAAACGAAATTAACAGATATACTGTCACATATTGATCAACTGAAATGGAGATGGACTGAACATACGTTTCGCTGCAAAAAGGAAAAGTGGAGCAAACAGGTGACAGTTTGGTACCCAAGGGACAGCACTAGGAGCCGAGGTCGTAAAGCAAGAAGATGGGAGGATGATTAAAAATTGACCTTAGGACCCCTATGGATAAGAGTGGCGGCAGACAGAAAACAGTGGAAAGAGTTGGAGGAGGCCTTTGTCACAAGACACACCGAAATAGAGACATTTTGTAATATAAGTGTAGTTTTAGTTTATATAATGCTGTATTTTCTTTTTAAATTCTTTTTTAGTTTAACTAAACTTTAAATTAGTGTAATAATGTAAAATATTTCGGAAAATAAAGGCTTTATTATTATTATTATTATTATTGGGGGGTATCAATATAGTTTTCTCATCTGGTTGGGTTCTATAAATATATAATTATAAATGGAAATGAAAAGATAAATATACATAAATATCAATAAAATTTAATAAATATAAAAATACATAACTAATTAAAAGCCCAACCAGATGGAGGTCCTCGGCAGGGGAGACCAAACGGCCGAGGGTTAGGGGGAAAGGGAAAGAAACCGGCGGACGATGCGGGCGGTATCGAGGAGCACCGCCTTCTGCATTTGAGCCAGGAGCGGTCCGCCACGTAGTCCCAGCCGCCTCAGATGACCCGAGAGGCTGACTGGGATTAGACCTACAGGAATAATTTCGGTCGGCAGACCACTCCACATGTCGGTCACCTCGTGAGCCAGGTCCAGATATTTTGTTCGTTTATCTGTTTCGACTTTCATGAGGTTCTCGTCGTACGGAATGGTAATGTCGACCAAAAATATCCTTGACTGTGCCCGGTCCATCAGCACAATATCAGGCTTATTCGCAAGAATAGTCCTGTCTGTGATGATGGCCCGGTCCTAATAGAGCCTGGCGCGATCATTTTCAAGCACGGCTTCCGGCAAGTACTTGTAATACGGCAATTTCCGATCCACGAGACCGTATTTCAGAGCAAGCTCCTGCTGAAGAATTCTGGCTACTAGGTTGTGTCTGTGCAAGTACTCAGAGTTAGAAAGCGCCGAACAACCGGAGATGACATGCCTAAGTGACTCACCGGGATGGCGACAAGCTCGACAGATGTCGACGGTGCCATCCTTTAGAATGTATCTCCGATAGTTGTTGGTCTTAATAACCTGATCTTGTATTGCACAGACAAAACCCTCGGTTTCCCCGAAGAGGTCACCAAAGCGTAGTGAGTGGAGGGAGGCTACTGCGTCTACGAAAGGCTCATTTAGAGCCTTGTAGAACCTCCCGTGGAGCTCCTTCTCCTTCCATACGGTCTCCCGGTCGGAAATGCTCTGCACTGTATTGCTGCCGGGTATTGCCATTGCTCGTTGGCTAAGGATAGAGGGGTAAGTCTTTTATCACAAGAAATGACGTCCTTATAGAATGAATCATCCGATCTCACCTGGAAGTAATCACGGAGGCTGCACACTTTATTACGCGATTATGCATGGTGAGCGCGCTCAGGAAGCCACGCCCACCATGCTTTCGCGGCAAGTACAGCCTCACTACCGACGATCTCGGATGATGCATCCTATGGGACGTCATGGTAGTGCGGACTTTTCTATCCAGGGCGTTAAGTTCAGTCTGAGTCCGCCTGAGTATGCCAAAGGTATACATGAGGACAGGCATGACCCAGTATGTTTCAGCCTCAGAAAGGGTTCTCAAGTTGACGGGCATAGATAAGTCTATGCCCTCAGAGTTAGTAACCCTTCGCCTTTCAACATGGAGGACCACACACTTATCCGTCCCCATCTCCATTCCAATGGAATTGCTAAATTCACAAGTGATGTTTAGCAATTCCATAAGATGGGAGCGACTGGAGGCGAATAACTTGAGGTCATCCATATAGAAAATGGAGTGGATCACTTTTGTCCCTCCTTTCCGTAGCTGAAATCCCCTCCTGGAGCCCTCCAGTAAGGTACTGAGAGGGTTCAGAGAGAGGCAGAACCGGATTGGACTCAAACAATCGCCCTGGAAGATACCCCTTCTTATCCTTATGTTGTTCTCCGCAGCCATCATCCGCTCGCACAGATGACAAAGGATCGTACTCCACTGCCCCATACACTGCTCGAGGAAGTCTCCAACTGTACAGTCAATCTTGTACAGCTGGAGGACTTTCTTTAGCCATGTATGGGGCACCAAGTCGGAGTATCCAGGCGGCGGAGAAGTTACGACGGTTGCGTTTCACCACTTTGCCAATGACCGCGTCAATGAGGAGTGGTTTCTCGGTTCTACGACCACCGCCCCGACATCCATTTTGAGCGCGTGACATCACCTGATTTAGCTCCAGGTGACGAGTCATTCTCGCGCTCAAAATGGATGTCAGTGTCTTATATATGGTGGGTAGACACGTGATGGGGCGGTATTTGCTCAAGTCTGTGGTATCCTGATCTTTAGGAACCAAGTGAGTGATCCCAGTAGTGAAGAGGCTCGGGAGCGACTTCTGATCGAGAGCCTCTTGAAACTGTCGGACACAGCGTGACACACTACAAACCCCTTCAGCCAGTAATGATGCAGCCCGTCGAGCCCCGGACTTTTCCAGTTCGGGGCCCTACGGACCGCCTCAGCCACGTCTTCAGGAGTTATGGTCACGGGGTCCATAGGCGTAACACTTGCACTCTGGCTCGCCACAACTTCCATCCAAGGGCCCTCGCTGGGGTTTACAGGCTCTGACCACAGACCACGCCAAAATGCGACAGTGTCAGCCTGATCCGGTCCTCGGCCCGCTCCACATACCTCTGGTCGACCACACCACATACTCTGGAAGAGACGATTCTGGTTGAACCGCCTTGACCTCTCGCTAAATCGTCGAATCCGCTTCCCCTAAGCAGCGATTTTTTGCTTCATGTCATCTATGCGCTCCATTAGTTTCTGCGTGATATCCGGCTGGGACAAACTAATATTTGTCCCAGCAAACGCCATTCTAACGGTGCGCACAACTCTCGGTCTATTATTACCCGACCTGAAGCTTGTCAGTCTGCCGATAAATGCTTTGCGTTTGTTGTGCTTTTCTTTTTCTCCAGGCTGGGAAGGCGCTACTTTGTTGAGTAGCACGTCCAGCCATGGGAAGTTTGACACCAATAATACGGCATACTGCCAATGCGGCGCCAAAAAGAATTGAGTCCGTCTCGCAAAGGTCCCGGCTGGCTTCCAAATAGGTCACCAGCATTGAGTTAAGAGCCCGCACGACAGCCCGATTTCGCTTGCTAAGGGGAATGCGGGGAAGTCGCGGTCGATTTTCGAGAGGCATGCTGCGCGTTTCCAGCATCGACTCTTCCAATATGCTCCTCATTTTCTCTGGTTCGTGGGAGACTATTCCATCATCGTCTGAATTAACCACAAATGGAATATTAACGGCAACATCCACATATGCAGTTTGCTGCGCATCTAGTGGCGCCGCATTCACAGCCGTAGCATTTCCATTCGATGAGGGAACAGCCTCACGTCGTAGTCGTTCGAGTTCGGCGTCACCAAATATGTTGGAGCGCAGGATGTACCGAACTCGGACTGATAGGTTTTGCTCAGTGACGGATAGAGATGGCTCCAGCTCTGCAAAAAAGCGATGCATCCGAGCCCGATACGCCAAACATCCAGTTTCTTCCCCTTTTGCCCTAAAGTACGCCCGCAGTGCGTTTGCGTTCATTAATTGTGACCAACACATGCGACGTGCTCCACCAGCGGCAGGTGCCGCTTGCTGAGTCCAAGAAGACCCAGCCGACACCAAGCCTGGTTCTGGCGGGGATGATGGATGCGGGGGGCTGCTAGGTGGTCTTGCTGCACCCCGCGCCCGGCTAGCGGCCTGCATGCTGTCGCGTCCAGCGCCAGCTCCAGATGCGCCCTGGCGACCTCCAAGCAGCGGCCCTTTGCGCACTATCTTTTTTTCCATCATCCATGGTTTGGGCGTCCATTAACGGGAGACGCCCAGGCCCGGCACCGTATCGTGTACGGCCATAAGCACAAACGGACCTTTGCACCCTAAATTCTGCCGAGGCACGGTGCTCACATCTCTCGCAAGGGCGCTGACTGACTGCGTTGACGTAGCAGTTTTGTCATTTAACTGTTACGTCAGCGGGCGATGGGGTCGTCAATTCCCTACGCCATTTTATTATTATTGTGGGGTATCAATATAGTTTTCTCATCTGGTTGGGTTCTAATAATACATAATTATAAATGAAGATGAGAAGATAAATATACATAAATATCTATAACATAAAATAAATATAAAAATACATAAATAAATAAAAGCCCAACCAGATGGAGGCCCTCGGCAGGGGAGGCCGAGGGTTAGGGGGAAAGGGAAAGAACCGGCGGACGATGCGGGCGGTATCGAGGAGTTATTATTATTATTGTGGGGTATATAATATTTCTGTGACTATATCATTTAATTTTTGACGTAATCCTAGATCCATCTTTAACAAAAACAAGAAAAATCCTGTAGTCTTGAAACGTCACACTCAAACATACTCTATGAACTAATGTGCTAAACTAAACTCGCCACGAAGACATTGTTTGAACTCTACTGTCCACTTAACCGTTAACTGTCAACTGCCCTCTAACTAAATTCGCTACTGTCCTTGTTGAAGTGTAAATTGGTCTTAACAGATAGATTGTTTTCTATATCGCAGATAGTTTTCGAAATAGTGTACAGGTTTTTTGTTTAAGTTTAAGTTGCAAGTAAAATTGTGTATTAATATAAATTCAAGTTTAAAAACCTGTTTGCTAATATTTTGGCTTTGCTTTTGCTTAGTTTTTTATGGAATTAAAAAAATATTATTATTGTATTATATGATCAAAACCATTCATTTACCTTGAAGCAATCTCCCACAGGACTAGAGCACAGGCATACATGTCAATTCTCAAGAATGCATCTTTTGTGAAGTTTATTGCACCATCCAACACTTCCGGCGCCATGTATCTTCGTGTTCCAACCTGACCATGGGCATCACCACAGCCTCTACCAGCAACAAATATTAATGCAAGTCCAAAATCAGCAATGCAAGCACTCATGTCTGCTTTCAAGAGGACATTCTTTGATTTGAAGTCCCTGTGGGCGACAGCAGGTTTCCCGCCACATTCTTCATGAAGATGGGCAAGGCCTCGTGCTACACAAGCTGCAATGCGCCATGCTTCTGCCCATGTAAGGGTATGAGCCTTTAGATAGTCACATAACGATCCCTGAAAAATAAAATAAGATATAATAACTAAAATATGAAACCATGTTCATCCATGCCCTATGTAGTGCTTATATATATGTAGGATAGAATAAGAGAGAGTTAGTATTAAATCCACAGTTTAGACTACTGGATGTTTTATTTATTCCCCGAACCACCCAACACTACACCTATTTCCATCCATGCTCAGACAGCTGTAGTACAGTGGCTTAGCAATTAATTGTGCAGCACTAAGGGCCATGGGTTTGAATCCTGCATAGAACATGTTTGTACGGTCTACAAATATATTTCTTTTATTTTGGGTTTGGATGTTTGTCTAGTAGTGAAATTTATGTATGTGAACTACAACTTTAATACTATACTTGACAGGAGAAAATCCTAGTGTGTAGATAATGATTTCAAAATATTATTAAATTATTTTTTTTTTAACTTCTACAAGTAAATGATGACGAATCTAATATTCATCATCATTTACTTGGTTATTATGCTTAAACTGTTTTACTAATATTGAATATTAGTAAAACATTTAGTTTAAGTATAATATGCTGATGTGCAGGCAACATAGCACAGAATACTGCAAAGGAAAGAAATGGAAAGCAAAAATATTATGCCTTAAGAGGATATTTGGGTGGTATTCAGTCCATCATGTTTATTAATGATATTTACCTCTAGTTACCACTAAGGTTGTTCCTGCTTTTTTTATAAACTATACTAAATTTCCAGGAGACTTCTAAAATTAAAGAAACTCATGGTGCATCGCAATATTACAATCATGTTTATGATTGATATTGCATTTGCATAGAACTGACTAATTCAGGTTTGGCTAACATAAAGCATCGTAGCTCAAGGAGTAAGCATTTGCTGTAAACTTCACAGTACATGAGCAACCCAGGTTCGATTTCCTCTACCACCAATGAAATTGTTAATTGCTAGGCTGTAACTTTACTTACTTTTACATTTTTATTGTAAATTTACCTTTTCATGATAAGCTGTAATAAGCCAGTACTCAGCTTGAAGATTGTCACCCTTTTTGTCAACACCAATGTAGTGTAAAATGTCTGGGTGATCCATCCTTGGCAGCCGGTATATCTCTTGTTCAGCCACCCAAGATTGTTTATCTTGCAATGGAAAAACTTTTACGGCAACATCTTTAGGTCCCAATTTTGCTCTCCAAACCGCACCAAACCGTCCCCTAGCTCGTACTTCGCACAATGTAACTTGACTTAGTAATCCGCCTGTTTCATTTTCCATGCCAGCTCCAGCAGATGGCGGTCTAGATAACGAAGCCTCTCCACTAGCTAATTCTGCAAAGGAGCTGCCTTTACGTTTTCTATAGAGGAGATAGCAGCCTACTAAAATTGCAAATAAAAGGAAAAGGGGTGTCAATGTATATGCAATGACAGCTTCAGTGTCATCATCCGCAGTCGGTAATGGAGATGCTGGCACACGTTCTGGAGGTGATTCAGTCTGTGGTAATACCCCAGCTTCCAAGCCTGGGAATGTTGCATTTTCATTACACATATCTCCTTCACAGCAGCAGTGAAGAAGGGGCAGTTTGACATTGTGCAAAGTACAGTTTGAAGCTCTGTCATTACACGCTACAGTATCAAGGAAACACCCCTTCACTTTGACGGTGGCCTTGTTTGTCTCATTGTTAAAGTACCACAAGGTAAAACAATGGTTACTCTTTCCAGCCTCTATTGCTTGACATTCATCTCTTTTAACTTCAGAAGGTGGACAACTTGAATTTTTTGTTGCATCACACTCGGTCGAATCATTAAAAAATTCACAAAAGTGTGTCTCCACTCCTCCACCTTTTGGTCGTGGTGGTAGATTTTCATCCATGGGTGGTGCTGCCAGCACTGTTCCTTGTATACCTTAAATCCAATGCAAAATGATAATCATTATACAATAGTCATATTATGCAGTAAACTCAAGTTATAGTAGTATTAATAATATAACTTTTAGGTGATACAATTTTTTTATATGATGTATTAGAAGTGGTACTTAGATATCAATGGGTTCTAAGTACAACTAAATTAATATGTATTTTATATACATCTATATCTATTATCAATTAAGAATTAAAATGCAAATGCATTATCACCCCTGAGACATTGGCTTTTGCTTGAATTTGTGAAATTTAAAAGTTAACAATGTTTTTTTATGTCAATACTTGTGGTTGTTAGTTTGCTACAATTCATAATGCACTTAAAAACCAATCTGATTACCTATGGGTTTATTAATGTTTTATTTAAAGAAGACAATATTATAAAAAGATAATATCCAGTCTCTATTCCATTACTAATTCCGGAGTAGTAAATTTAATAAAAAAAACTGGCCAAGAGTGTGTAGGGCCACGCTCAGTGTAGGGTTCCGTAGTTTCCCGTCCGTCATAATAAGTGTTTGCACTTATTGTGAGTTTAAAGGTGGGTATCCATTATGTTCGCGCTCCAGCAGCGCTCCGCGCTCCTGCAACTGCTCCCAGTAGTGGGTACTGTTGTTTCCATCCAAGTGCAAATGATTTTCCTAGAAAGTCCTTATAAAGTTCTACTTTTCAGATTTTTTTCATATTTTCTAAACTTATGGTTCAAAAGTTAGAGGGGGGGTACACATTGTTTTTTACTTTTGGAGCGATTATTTCCGAAATTATTGACATTATCAAAAAATGATTTTAGTAAACCCCTATTCATTTTTAAATACCTTTCCAATAATATATCACACGTTGGGGTTGAAATTAAAAAAAATCACTTCCCACTTTACATATAGGGGGGCTACCCTAATAAAACATTTTTTCCAATTTTTATATTACCACTTTCTTTGTCGGTGTGATTGATACACATATTGGTACCAAATTTCAGCTTTCTAGTGCTAACGGTCACAGAGATTAAGCGAGGACGGACAGACGGACAGACAGACATGGCGAAACTATAAGGGTTCCTAGTTGACTACGGAACCCTAAAAATAGAGAAATGAAATATTAATAACTATTCAATTTACTGATTCATCAATAAATGCAATAATTATACTTCATTTGAAACAAATAAAATATAATCATTACTAAAATCCACAGCACAAACATAGGCCTCCGCGAAGGAATGGCACAAAGTACGGTACCGTACATCCATTAACCTGAATCTCTTAACATTAACAGGCTAAGCTTTCCATTGACGTCCGTCGAGTTGGGGGTTGATATTTTTTTTACAGAAAGGTTACATTAATATAAGCACACACGTAGAGTTTCAACATGCGGAAAAGCGTACTTTTTGAGAAAAAAATTATTGAAAATCAGTTATTTTTGCAATATTTATGTCAATCCCTATCTCAGATTATATGATTTTTTTTTACAGAAAGGTTACACTATTGTAAACACACACGCAAAATTTCAACATGCAGAAACGCGTACTTTTTGAGAAAAAAATTATTGAAAATCAATTATTTTTATAATATTTACGTCAATCCTTACCACAGATTATATCGAATTCTCGCCGTTGAACGTTCGTTTTCCGTACAGTTAAGTTGTCATACGTTCGGTAGCATTTTATTGTACATTTTACGTAAATAATTATATTTTGTACTCATTTAGTTTTCATGCATACACATATATTTAACTGTTTATATTTAAATTACAAAATTATTATCATTATGAGCTATTAAAATTAAAATGTGTAGTGTTTACCGTTTTTTACCGGCTTGTGGGATGTAACGTAAAACTGACGATTTCTAAGAATTAATTAAAGCAATATGTGTATAAAATTGTATAAAACATGTGTATAAAACAGTGCCCACCTATTAGGGCAGATAACAAATAAAATAGGTTAGGTTCAACTTATGTCAAGGAACCGAATTAATAGACCCCGACTCCACGTGGTACGAGTCTGCCCTACCCCTAGAGTGGTTTTATAGAGCCGGAGGCGCGTAGCCTCTGCAGCTTCGGCTTGTTGGTCGCCTTCGGCAACCAGCCTCAGCCACTCCGGCTCGTCCGATGCCTACGATTTGTTACGCAAAGGCGTAGAGGCTGCTCTTCCCGCAGCGCCGGAGACGCTGCGGTCTCAAAATAGATACAGAAATCCCTCTAAATGAGTCCCTCTATTTATTTTTGGTGAAGGGGTTCCCCCTTCCTTAGGGGGTCCCCCCCTCCCCCCCAAGAGGTCCCCATGGTTTTTAACTAACTTAATATTTATCCATAAAAAATAAAATTTCCTCAAAATTAAAATTCAAAAAACTCAAAAAGGGGGGGGCTCCGCAACTTTTCCTTTTAAGGGGGAGTAGTACACCTCCCCCCGCCCTCCCCCACCCCCCTCCCACCTCCAATTCGACGGACGTCAATGGAAAGTCGTACCTAAAATTATGATAATCTATTAACGTCTTAAAGGCAGTTTAACTAAAATACTTAGTATATATTTCTGGATGGCATTTCATTGTGTACAAACAAGGCCTGGCTTACCTAAAATGAGTAAGGTAAAATTTAATGCAGATTTTGTGCCCATGCTGAGGAGTTCGACGCTCACGATCAGGCACCGCCGCCCGATTCGTCGCGACACTGCTATGTTATTTTTAAACCCAACATGAAAGGTCTATTTAGGAATTCTCCCAACATAGGTACATGTCAAGCAACGCAAACAACGCACATCGCAATTCGCATATAGACAGGATTGCACTGCACTCAGCTTTATAATAAATTTAACACGACTAATTAAATGAGTTAATCAGTTTAATTGGTTCAATTGCAGTGATTGAATTCGTATTTTTCGTATTTGTAATAAGAGGAGCAAATCAGCAAACAGCTATCGCAAGCTCTGTGCTTTTTGTCACTTTTTGACGTTTCTAGCTTTCTAGTGATGTGTTTGCCAAATACTGTTTGTTGATGTCTTATTTCCATATCTATGGTTGAAAATATCAAGCATACACAAGCACATCAAGATTAATTTAATATATTGGCAAATCCTATGAATATGTCTCGGAAATCAAAAAAATAAAACAATTAATTTATCGAAATGTGTGATATGTATGTACTGATAAAAGCCCAGTAATTTTAGCCATTAAAGATGGCGTACTTAACGTTAATGTACTACTTATACTTATGACTATACGACTGAAGTTAAACTTCTTTATCTGTATATATATATATATATATATATATATATATATATATATATATATATATATATATATATATATATACAGACTACAGAACTATAACGATATCGTTGACGATGGCACCAGGTTAAAATCGATATCGATGAAAAAAAATCATCTTTTCATAACGTTTTATTAGCTTTATTCACGCTCCCTCATGTTAGTACAGCTAAATGAAACAATAATGTCATAAAAAATCATGAAAAATTAAAAATAATACCAACTGAAAAATAAAACCAGCAGTAAAAATTTAAATGGTACCTGCTAATTATACTCAATAAACGCGCGAACACTGAACACTTTTATTTAGCTTGGTACGAAACCACAGAATAAATATGACAAAAAATGCATAGGTATTACTGTACTTCGCTCACTCTAAGCTTCCCTTTCACACATGCGCTGCCGCCACTCGGCCGACCCGTGTTACCTCGCAATTTACAATGCCAATATGTGGGGAATTCCCCAAATTACGGGAAAAATAAAGTTGATTAGGAATTGGTATTATGTAGGGATTTTGAAAATAGATTGCCCAGGCCAAGTCACGACCTTTTACTTAGTACTTATCTTAACAGTTTTGTTAGGTTACTTATGAATATCTTTGATATAATGACTCCCTTTTTTAATTATCTTCTTGCACAAAATTTAATTTTCGGATTTATTTTGGCACCTTTTGTGTATCATTTAATGCTTTTTATTTCTTTATTTTTTAATTTAACAGCAGATTAAATGGAGCTACTGTGGTCCTTTTTGGCAACAAGGAAAGGAATTAAAAATACTCCATTTATTAAAGTCCTTGTTGTAATAAAAAATGTGAAAAGTGTGAAGAAAAATTTTTTGGTAAAAAAAATGTCCTTGCTTAATCTCTGTGACCGTTAGCACTAGAAAGCTGAAATTTGGTACCGATATGTGTATCAATAACGCCGACAAAGTGGTAAAATAAAAATCGGAATTTTTTTTTTTATAAAAAATCACTTCCCACTTTACATATAGGGGGGCCACCCTCCCCCTATATGTAAAGTGGGAAGTGATTTTTTTAATTTCAACCCTAACGTGTGATATATTGTTGGAAAGGTATTTAAAAATGAATAGGGGTTTACTACAATCATTTTTTGATAATGTCAATAATTTCGGAAATAATCGCTCCAAAAGTAAAAAACAATGTGTCCCCCCCCTCTAACTTTTGAACCATAGGTTTACACAATAAACACTCACGCCTGTCACCCAGAGGGGTAGGCAGAGACTACAGACTTCCATTTGGCACGATCCTGACACACATCTGTCGCCTCCTTCACATCCATACACCTACGCATACATGCTCGTCGGTTAAGGGTACTCCTAATTTGGCCCGTTTTCAAAATATCGCCAAAAGTTTATCGACCAAATAAACTTTTTTCTAGGGCGTCCCTTTCCGACTCGGCCGTTCACATCTGCCATATAAATTTGCTTTGTCACTCTTTCCTCATTCATTCTTTCTACGTGACCAAACCACCGAAGCATTCCTTTCTTAATCCTGGTCACAATATCATCTTGCATACCATATTTATCTCTTATTACGCAATTTCTCACCCTGTCATTCAGATTCAACCCTAGCATATTCCTTAAAGACCGCATTTCTACAGCATTTATTCTACTTTCGTGCTTCTTCTGCCACACCCAGCTTTCACTACCATACATTAAAGTAGGGACTAACACAGCATTATAATTACCATACGTGCCTGTTTTGACACATTCTGGTTCTTCATAATAGAGTGTAGTGCCCCATTCACTCTATTCCCTGCATTTACTCGTCGTTCTATATCCCTATCATATCTATCATCCCTGCTAAAGACACATCCCAAATACACAAACTCATCCACTTGCTCAATTAACTCTCCTTCTATTCTTATTTCACATACCGTTTTGCTTTCTTCTCTTTCAAAAACCATCACTTTCATCTTACTTGCGTTCACTTTCATTCCCCTTTCTTTTAATTCCCAGTTCATTAATGTAACCATCATTTGAAACTCAGCCGCCGATGACGCAAATATGACTTGATCATCGGCATACAAAAGGCATTTGACGGTTAACTCGCCCATTCTTAACCCACATTCTTCATCTTTCAAAGTTTGCAAACACCGGTCCATAAATAGGTTGAACAGCCAAGGGGAAGCTACACAGCCCTGTCTGACACTTTTTGGATGCCAAACCAGTCCGAGTAGACCCCATTGATCCTGACACAAGCACTAGAGTCCCCATAAAAAGACCTCAATGCCCGTATCAAACCAGCGCTCAACCCAAATGAGTTCAGTGTTTGTGTCAGTGTAACACATTCCTGTCCACTCTGTCATAAGCCCTTTCCAAGTCCATGAACCCACAAAAAACCTTCTGGTTTTTGGCCAAAAACTTTTCCGTAATCATGCGCATGGAAAAGACTTGATCTGTGCACCCCATTCCCTTTCTAAAACCCGCTTGCACATCCCAAATTTTTCCATCAGTTTCTTTCATAACTCTTTCAATTAACACCTTAGCATACAGTTTACCCACAATACTAAGCAAGCTGATACCGCGGTAGTTTTTGCAGTCCTGCTGTGACCCTTTTCCTTTATATATTGGTACTATAACTGCTTTACACCAGTCATCCGGTACCCGTTTTAATTCCCAACATAAATTAAACAAGGTGTACAGCAGGCCTGCCACCACTCCCTCTCCAGCCCTTAGCATCTCGAGTGATACTCTATCATATCCAGCTGCCTTACCTGCTTTTCATTGCTTTCATTATTTCATCTACACTTATCTCCATACCCCTTTCCACTTCTTTCGGAATTTCTAGTTCATTTAATTCAGACGACTCTTCACTCATAAACACGCTTTCAAAATATTCCTTCCATCTGTTTAAATTCGAAACTTCATCATTCAGAATACATCCATTCTCGTCTCTTATAGCATTTATTATATATAGGCTGTTTTGTATTTCCCCTGGCAGTTCTTACGAGTTTCCAGAACATTTTTATGTTAGCCTGGAAATTATCAGATATCCTTCTATCATTCTTATCCGTTCTTTCTTTCTTTTTCCTTTCAACAACTTCTTTTACTCTCTTATTTAGACGTCTAAATTCTGCCTTTTTTCTTTCAATCTCATCATTCATACCAGAAGAATTACCAGCTTTGGTTGCTAGTAAATCTAACCATGCTTTCTTCTTTGATTCAACTTCCACCCGTACCTCATCATCCCACCTTAACGTATTATTTTCCTTTCATTTGTTCTCTTACTTACACCACATACTTCGGTGGCGGTATCCACCAAACCTTTCTTAATATTATCCCACACAGTATTCAAGTCTAAATCATTCATACACAACTCATTCAAACATCTAATATTTTCTCTCAGTCTACATTTATACTTCTCTTTCACATCTTCATCTTGTAACTTTTCTATTCTTATACGCTGTAACGCAGTGGTAGATACAGATGTCCGATGCCGCCAACGCTTGAAAAGACCATTAATGCGACATAAGACCAAGTAATGATCCGTCCCTACGTTGGACCCCCGGTAAACCCTTGTATCTACGACTGCACTCTTCATTCTTTCATCCACAATTACGAAATCTATCATGCTTCTATCATCACCTCTTTCCCATGTATACATGTGAATCTTCTTATGACGAAAAAAAGTATTCGTCACAAAAAGATTCTTTTCCGCATATACGGTGAGGAGGTCTTCACCATTTTCATTTATGCTTTCATCACCAAACGTTCCCAATATCCTTTCATAACCAGACCTCTTCACCCCAACCCTTCCATTAAAGTCTCCTAACATAATAATATTTTCATTTTCCTTACATTTTGTCAACACCATCCTTACCATGTCCCCAAACTGCTCTCGGATGTAAGTGGACTTAGACATGTCTGGGGCGTACACCCCTAGCAGGAACAGCTTCTTTAAGCCCACTTTCATTACGTACCATAGCAGTCTCGGGCTTACACATTCATACTCTTTCACACATTGACCCATTCTTTCTGAAAGGATGAGACCGACTCCCTGGCATGCCCGTTCGGTCTCGCCTACACCAGACCAATACGCGGTATACGTGCCATGTGCAGTGGCATCCTTTCCCTTTCGTTTCGTCTCATTCACACATAACACATCTATTCCTCTGTCATTCATCATTTCGCATACTTCATCCATCTTATCGTTCATTCCTCCACATACATTCAGCGTAGCCAGACGGGTTTCCGCAATCCACTTTTCGCCCCTCCGGGAGACAGAACGTGACGGGTGGCGAACCTCGTCGCCGGTTTTTCTACCGGAGATTCTTCGCACCCCTGCCCCATTTAAGGGGCGCCGGGAACTCGGGGCCATTTCTTTTAATTCCTGAGTCATGGTGCGAACAAGGGGTGGTGGTAGATTTTACGCCGCTACCATACGGCGAGGAGCCGAGTCTATTTTTTCGGCTTTGTCGCTCGTTTGGCACCACCCGGGGGACACGTGTAGGGTGGACCTAAAGGTTAGGTGGTCGGAGCCTACGGACGCGAGCGACTCATCCCCATCAGGTTTAGAAAATATGAAAAAAATCTGAAAAGTAGAACTTTATAAGGACTTTCTAGGAAAATCATTTTGAACTTGGGTGGAAACAACAGTACCCAACCGGGAGCAGTTGCAGGAGCGCGGAGTGCTGCTGGAGCGCGAACATAATGGATACCCACCTTTAAACTCATAAGTGGGAACACTTATTGTGACGGACGGGAAACTACGGAACCCTACACGGAGCGTGGCCCGACACGCTCTTGGCCGGTTTTTAAATTCAAAGTATTGGACGGATTAAAGAAAGAAAACTCAATTAAAATAAATAAATGCATTATTTTTTAGATTAGTTCTGATAGATACTATCGATCAATATTGCAATTTATTAAACTATTAAATTATACAGTACCATTTCATTTCTATTTTCGTGTACAAAATCAAAGATAACGACGAAATTGTGTTTATAATTGTGTAGCCGCCAAACAAACTTGTGAGTTACCCAGTTAGGTACGTTTATTCATTTTAATATCATTTTCGTAGTAACGAACTGCTTGTTACGTCAGAATACAATTGATTGTCTAGTTGAATTAAAAAATGACAACTATAACTTCTAAATTCCATTTGAAGACTAGTCATAGGTATAATTAAAGTTATAAAATAAAAGTTGGGAATGTCGTAACAGTTTAACAATCTGTGGTTACCGCAAGGACACACGAACTATGCAGTACCAATTTGTTTCGGCGGGAATTGATTATTCATTTTAGTTTTTGTGACAGTTCTGTGTCGAAATGCACGTGAGCAGTTCATTTGTTTTGTGTATTAAATTCTTGTTGTTATTACTTTTATTTTACGTTTACTGTTTCTTTTTTTGTCTTAAAAATGCCTAACGCGTACATGTATAGTGCTCGTGAATACAAGTTAATGTGCCTTGGAGAAGCTCACGGGAATGATTAATGTGCATTACGAATTTACCGTGAAAAATTTCCTACCGCTCGATACCCAACTGACTCTCGTCTGGTAACAGCAGCATTTCAGAGAGTGTTGGATAATCAGCCCATTGCTCTGGTAGCGGTAGGAGGTGGAATTCAAGTGACTGTTCACTCTGAAGAGCGCATTTTAGATGTCATTCACCGGAATCCGAACTTAGGTTCACGAAGTATCGTTAAATTGTTAAGGCATCGAGATGGAACAAGTGTGTGATATTGTACAGTTCACAAAGTGTTAAAGCGTAACCGAATGCGACCATACAAAGCGCACAACGTGCAAGCTGCTGTTGGCTATTGGACCAGCAACAACGTGTGCCTTGTTTCATTGAGCACGTCATCTGGACGGACGAGTCCACATTTACCAGAAACGGCATGTGGAACCGAAGAAATACACACTATTCGACAAAGCGGGCACCAAACCCGACGGTCAGTTAACGTATGGGCACGTTTATTTAAGGATCGCATACTGGGACCAGTGTTTCTGCCACAGCGACTTAACGGACAGCGATACCTAAACTTTATAAATGAACAGTTGATTGACATTTTGGACGACCTTGTTATAGATTATCAAAATAATGTGTACTACTAGCACAGATTAATAAATAGTGATACTAGCTCTATTAGGTGTGATATGGCAATAGCCATGTTTACTCTGTGGTAATATAGAGTGACTTGTATCTTTTTTTTTTAAAAAATAAACGTCAGTCTTGACACAACTACTAGCGTGTTTCAATAGGTTATGGGCCCAGTCCCGTATTTTCAAAGTCAATAAGTGTTATTAAAGTAGTTTTAACCTATTTTTCTTTTGGAAATCATGTCGTCATCCAGTTATTTATTAAGTGTACCAAAGTTGAAAGGACGCGAAAATTATGATGACTGGGCGTTTGCCGTAAAAAACTTAATGGTGTTAGAAGGCGTTGATTTGGACAATATTTCACCGGATTTGAGTGACAGTGAGCAAGTGAAGGCTAAAGCAAAGCTTGTTATGACCATCGACCCTTCATTGTACGCTCATATTAAGACGGAGATAACTGTAAACGCGTTGTGGAACAAGTTACGGCAGCTATTCGATGACACCGGATTCACTAGGAAAATCAGTCTACTGCGAACATTGATATCCATCCGCTTAGAAAATAGTGAATCCATGACAAGCTACGTGTCTCAAGTGGTTGAAACGGCACAGCGTTTAAAGGGAACAGGGTTTGAAATCAATGAAGAGTGGATTGCATCATTGCTTTTGGCCGGGCTTCCAGAAAAGTTCGAGCCAATGATAATGGCGATCGAGCACTCCGGTTTGGCCATTAGTGCAGACGTCATCAAAACGAAGCTTCTCGATATGTCTTGTGATGTTGGCAACAGTGGACCGGAAACAGCGTTTTGGACGAATAGTCGAACCAAAGGTGGCAGCACTGTTCATTCCAAGCAAAGACAAACGTCAACGTCAAAGTCAAAAAAAATGTCATCAGGAAGTAAACAAATAAAGTGTTATAAATGCAAGAAAATTGGACACGTTTTTTTTCTTGGTGGGAGGAAGTGAGAGATACAAGTGTCGTGCCTTTTTTGCTTAAAATTTATTATTTTATTAAGTGTTGTTGAGTTACTATAGTAAATTTTTCTGTCTTGGTGGAGGTTTTAATATCTGTAAATTAGTAAGTGTTTGTAGTTGTGCCGTTTTTATGTAATTTTTTGTTGTAGTAATATAATGGAGGACGAACCTCCCGATCCCGGAAGGGTTCGCAATGATTCCTTTTCCTTACCCATTAACATTGATAATGTAGAACTAATTAACCGTAAACGTGCCCAAGTAAGTAACGAGTCTGCCCATCCACAAAAAATAGTTATTACTGATCCAAAACAACAGTTTCCTTCAATACAATCCTCATATACCCATCCTGATTTTATTAATAAAAAAGTTAAGTACTCTCAAGATGATGCCGCTCCTTTTCTAGTTCACGTAAGTAAAATCTCAAATGATCAGCTGTCTGGAGTAACTCTTAAACCAATTAAATTCGGTCACTTTCTGTATCATAACAAGATTAAAAATATAGTCCATGATGGAGTCAAAAAAGTTGGACGAAATAGAATATCAGTGGAGTTTAAAACAGCTGCAGATGCAAACACTTTTATCGATCACCCAGCTCTCCAAATTTCTAAATATGAAGCAACCATCCCCTCATATAGTATCACTCGTATGGGGCTAGTTAGACAAGTTCCCATAGAGTGGACACTAGAAGAATTAATAGCAGCTATAGAAATTCCCTCTGGCTACGGTTCTATAATTAAAGCACGGCGACTTAATAGACGATCAGTGAGTGACAGCAATAGCGTTTCATGGGTTCCAACTCAGACGGTTGTTCTAACTTTTTCTGGACAAAAACTTCCTCCCCATATTTACTGTTTTTACACTTCAATGCCAGTGGAAAAATATATTTTGCCACTAATTCAGTGTCATAAATGCTGTAGATTTGGCCATGTTACTTCCCAGTGCCGATCATCCCCTCGCTGCTTTGTGTGTGCACAGAATCATGAAGGTTTATCTTGTTCTCGACAAACTCCTACTTGTCTATTCTGCTCAGGTCCCCACACCGCAAAAGACCCTACTTGTCCTGAACATTTAAGGCAAAAATCTATTAAACTTGTTATGTCACAAGAAAATATCTCATATTTAGAAGCTTCAGCTAGATTCCCTCAGACAAAAAGATCCTTTGCTGATACAACAAGAATCCAGCCTCGTAATTGTTCTCAACAGACCCCTTATACCATAACTGAGAGTCTTTCAACCCCTTCGGCTCAGCTCTCACAAACTGCATCATACAAAAAAACAATTTTTATCCCTCAACGTACCTACAGCCAATCATTAAATTCTGGATATGATATGGCAGCCCATCAGGCAATTGTTGAGAATCCTAATTCTTCCCTTCCTAATGGGTGTGCTCTACTGGGAAATGACAACAACTCCTCTAGTAATGATAATTTCTGCGAACTTATGATATCAATTCTAATTAACATGATCTCCCGTTTTAGTGACACGGAACTTCCTCTCAGCTTACACCAAAAACTTACTCAGCTTTCCTCCTTAGCCCGTAACATTCGCAGTCCCGCCAATTCTTCAATGGAATTGTCGGAGCATTAGAAATAAAAAAAATGAACTCATTTACCTCATTAATAAATTTCATCCCTTCATTCTTGCCATCCAGGAGACATGGCTTAGGCCTGAATCTCATTTTAGGGTTTCAGGCTACGCATGCCTCCGGGATGATAGGAGTGATGGTCGTGCTGGAACCTCTATTTTAATTTCAAGAACAGTTACATTCTCACAAATTCCTCTCCCTTCTCATAGTCCAGCAGTAAATGCTGTTGCTATTAAGGCCCTTGATGTCTCTATTCTCTCTGTTTACATTCCTAATCCTGATGCAAATGTTTTAACAGAACTTGCAACACTTATTTCTTCTCTGTCACCTCCTATGGTTATTTTGGGAGATTTTAATATGCATCATACTGTTTGGGGCTCCCATCTGTGTGATTCACTGGCTCCCTTATTTTTAGATCTTATTGATAATTTTAATCTCTGTATTCTAAATGACGGGTCTCCTACCCGTCGAGTATCCCCATTACAAAATGTTAAAAGTGCCGTTGACCTAACTCTCTGCTCCCCAGATATTGCTTCCCTTCTTCTGTGGCAAATATTACCTTCTAGCTATGGCAGTGACCATTTTCCTATATTCATCACTCCTCCTACTTCACCTGGAATAAATTTTACATTTTGCCCAAGACTAAAGTATAATCTATCCAAAGCTAATTGGCAATTATATTCTACAGTTTTGGAACAAGAGGTTTCAACTCTTCCCCCAATTAACAATGATAATATTGCTCCTGTATATATAGAGTTCAGAAATGCAATTATTTCTGCTGCTAATAAGTCAATTCCCTTAAAAAAACCTTTTAAAAATAAGTATCCTTCCCCTCCTTGGTGGGACCAAGATTGTTCAGCAGCTTGTAGGAGAAGAAAAGAGGCTGAATTAATATACTCCCGTTCTATGACTGCAGAGAATTATATCTCCTATAAAAAAATTGCTGCAGAAACCTTAAAATTACTGTCAGACAAAAAGCGAACTGGTTGGTTTAAATTCTGTGAGTCACTGTCACCTAGGACTCCCCCATCTTTGGTCTGGAGAAATGTTAAAAAATATCGCTGTGCAGTTTCTAGTGAAAATATAATTTCTAATGATCCTTCCCCGTGGATAGATGAATTCTCTAATAAACTTGCACCACAAACAGTCCCATCTTATGATGAATGCCTAGTTTTTAATTCAGCTCTTTTAAAAACAAATGATAAATTTGATTCCCCCTTTTCTTCTCAGGAGTTGTTTACTGTACTCAATGGCCTTAAAGACTCCTCACCAGGTATTGATGGGATTCCTTATTCATTTATAATTAATAGTAGTGAGAACACTAAAACTGTCTTACTATCCATTTTAAATTTTATTTATATTACTGGTGATCCTCCTGCTGAATGGAAAACCCAAATTATTTTGCCCATTCTCAAACCAGGTAAGTCTAGCAATGACCCTTCCAGTTACCGACCTATTGCCCTTTCTTGTACTTTGGCAAAAATCTTGGAACATTTAATAAAAAATCGCTTGGAGTGGTTTTTGGAAAGGAATAATCTCTTACCTAAAAGCCAATTCGGTTTCCGAAAAGGTTTAAGTACCATGGATAGCCTAAGTACTTTGGTCACAGATATTCATATTGCTTTTTCAAAACATGAATTTCTCATAGGAGTTTTCTTGGATATTTCTTCTGCATATGATAATGTGCTTCTTCCTGTGCTCAGGCAGAAAATGCTTAATCTGAGCATTCCAGTGAGGATAGTCAATTACGTCTCTAACTTTCTCTCTTCTAGATCAATATCTATAAATGTTAAAAATCTCCTGCTTCCCCCAAAAACTATATGGAAAGGACTTCCACAAGGCTCAGTTCTTATTCCTCTCCTTTATTCTATATATACTCACGATTTAGAACTTTCAGTAAATTCTTTTTGTAATGTTCTTCAATATGCAGACGATTTAGCTCTATACATCTCCTTAAACAACTTCACAGTGGCATGTTCCCGTCTAAACTCATCCATGGATTATTTACAAGAATGGTTAACTAATCATGGCCTCTCTTTATCTGTGGCCAAGAGTAGTGTGGTGATCTTTTCCCGCCAAAGGCGAGTTCCCGATATATCTGTTATATATGATAAGCAACCTATTCCAGTTAGAGGCAATGTTAAATTTTTGGGAGTTATCCTTGATTCGAAATTGGCCTTCGGTCCATACATTGAATATATAACACAAAAATGCGAAAAAAACATAAATATTCTTCGGTCTTTGTCAGGTGTTTGGTGGGGGTCCCATCCTTTTTCTCAGAAATTACTGTACAATGCTTTAATACGAAGCCACCTTGACTATGGATGTTTTCTGTTGGAGCCTTGCAATAAATCATCCCTGAAGGTAATGGACAAAATTCAATCGAAATGCCTTCGCATTATTACAGGGGCAATGAAATCCTCACCAATAAATGTTCTTCAGGTTGAGTGCGTAGATCCTCCTTTAAGATTAAGAAGGCAATACCTTTCAGACAGATTCTTATTTAAGATCTGCCAGCTTTCAGATCATCCCCTAATTCCTAAATTGCACCTTCTTTCAGAGTATATCTCATCTGACCGATACTGGACCCATAAGGACTCTCCCTGCTTGTTTAAAAGTTTTGTAATTTTTCTTCAGCTTCCTTACCCAATCTTTCAATGTAAAATAAATCCACTCTTTGATGTTCCTTACGAGGCTATTGTTTACCAACCCGACATTCATCTAGATCTGGGTATAGAAAAGGATTCTCCAATGGCAAATTTGAAATTAAAAGAAATTATAGAAAACACCTTTAAAGATTGGCTTGTCATGTACACAGACGCTTCAAAACAGTCTGATGAAGACTGTACTGGAGCTGCTGTTTGGATTCCTAAGTTCAAAATCATTCTTAACTTTAAATGCCCCTCACTATCCTCCACTTTTACCGGTGAAGCAACTGCAATCAGTGAAGCTTTGTTATATGTAGAGTCACATAATCTTAATAAAACAGTTATTTTCACAGATTCAAAAAGTTGTTTGTTAGCTATTTTGTCCAATCAATTCCATAACAAACATAAATTTCCACTAATTCTTAAAATAAAAAATACCCTGTTCAGATGTCATCTTAAAGGAATCCATGTTTCAGTGGCCTGGATTCCAGGCCACAGTGGTATCCATGGTAACGAAACAGCTGATGTACTCGCTAAAAATGCAATTGCTAATGGCATTCTACAAAATTTAATTTACTCACATGACCTAATTTTGCTAGCTAAAAGGAAACTGAATGAAAATTGGAATAAGTTATGGGAAGTTTCCAAAAATGTTAAAGGTAAGCACTATGCTGCCATCCAAGAGGTTATTCCTCCCAAGCCTTGGTTCTTTAAATTTAACAAAGCAAATAAACATGCAACTTCAATCATTTGTAGATTAAGAATTGGACACGCCTGCACACATGCACATCTGGCAAAAATCAGAGTAAGGGATAGCTCATTGTGTGAATGTGGCTTAGATGAAGGTTCCACAAACCATATTTTTTTCAACTGTCCCAAATTATCCTCCTCCCTTTATGATTACCTTCCTCCTTATATTCCTCGACCTATAGATTTTAATTCTCTTTTAACATATACCAGTACTCCTTTTGTGTATATTTTATGTGATTTTATTAATACTAATAATATGAAACTTTAAATCCTTGTCACTTTTAACATACGGGTAAGAGTCTAACACCTGTGTTTGTCATATTTGTTCTAGGTAACTCAACAAATAGATTTGTCAAAATTCTCGGAGGAAAACTGAATCCTTGTATTATCACAGACTCTTATTTTACTTAAACTCATAAGCTTTCATTTTCTACTCAATACGTCATTGGCGAATTTTATCAAACCGCCACAAAAGAAAGAAGAAGAAGAAGAAATTGGACACTATAAAAACCAATGTCCTGAATTGAAACTTAAGGAAGCAGGTGCTTTTAGTGTAGCATTCCTTAATGGAGAATTTAGTACTGAAGATTGGTATATTGACTCTGGTGCCAGTGTCCATATGACGGCGAACCGTGACAGTTTTCGGGATATGCGGAAACACGAGATAAATGAAATAGTTGTGGCGAATAAAACATCTATGCCAGTTATGTGTGCCGGCGATACACTATTAACTACATGTGTAAACAAAGCTCAGTTTGACATTCATGTGAAAAATGTGTTGTATATACCCAACCTCACAACTAACCTCCTATCTGTTAGCCAGCTTATAGCAAATGGAAATACAGTTTCATTTGAAAAGAATTGTTGTAATATCCGCAATAAGCAGAATAAGCTGATTGGAGTAGCAAGTTTAAATAATGGAGTGTACAAACTAAACACAGTGAAGTCAGTGGGGTTAGCAGCTTCGGCAGTACATACATCAGAAGCAAGACTGTGGCATAGGCGACTCGGGCACATCAACAGTAGTGACTTAGAGAAAATGAAGAATGGTGCAGTGGAGGGTGTATCCTATAAAGATAAAGCAAACATCCAGAAATCCAACTGCGTTGTGTGTTGTGAGGGTAAGCAGTCTCGCTTGCCTTTCCCATCAGCCAATCATAGGAGTGAATTCCTGTTAGAGGTGGTGCACTCAGATTTATGTGGGCCTATGGAGTCGAAATCTCTTGGCGGGGCTAGATATTTTCTTCTCTTTGTTGATGACGCCAGTCGAATGTCGTTTGTATATTTTTTAAGAGAAAAGAATCAAGCATTGAAGTACTTTAAGCAATACCAAAGTTTGGTGGAGAACCAAACGGGAAATAAAATTAAAGTGCTCAGAACAGATAATGGAGGAGAATTTTGTTCCAAAGAGATGGAAGATTATTTGAAAACTCAAGGGATAGTTCATCAAAAGACTAACCCGTACACCCCGGAGCAAAATGGCCTCTGAGCGCTTCAACAGGACAATAGTTGAACGTGCTAAATGCTTACTCTTTGAGGCTAAATTAGAAAAAAAATTTTGGGCAGAGGCAGTGAACTCGGCAGTTTACCTTAAAAATAGGACGCCGGCCTCAGGTCTAGGAGATATTACACCATTTGAGAAATGGACATGCAGAAAACCTGATTTGAGTCACGTCAGAGTGTTTGGTAGTCCTGTAATGGTACATATACCAAAGAATAAGAGACTTAAATGGGACAAAAAGGCTGTCAAGTATATCTTACTTGGTTACCCAGACAATGTAAAAGGGTACAGATTATACAACTTAGAAACTAAACAAGTTACTATGAGCCGGGATGTGACTATTATGGAAATAGAAGAAACCCCAGATAATGCTCAGATAATAGTGCAGGAATATAAGACTGATATACAGGATTCTCAATTAGTGGAGGAAGAAATACAAGAGGAAAGTAGTAGTGCTTCAGACTTGGATGATCTCACCTATGTTCCGGAGTCTTCCAGTTTGTCCTTACCATCAGAAGACTCATACCACACGTTAGGTGAGGAAGAAGTTTGTGAATTAAGTGCAGAAGAGTTACCATGCAGACGTACAAGAAAACCAGTAGAGAGGTATGGTTCCTCAAATCTTAGCATAGCTGACAAGCAGAAATCTTGGAATGATGATTTAACATATGAGGAGGCGATGAAAGGGCCAGATAGAGAAATGTGGAAACAAGCAATGGAGCAGGAACTCAAAGTTTTTGAAGAAAACCAGGCTTGGGAACTGGTGGATAAAAAGGAGGCACATAGAGTGGTTCAGTGCAGGTGGGTGTTTAAAGTGAAACATGAAAGTGACAACAAAGTGCGATTCAGAGCTCGTTTAGTTGCAAAGGGCTTTACCCAAACAGAGGGTGTAGACTATAGTGATACCTACTCTCCTGTTCTTAGATACTCAACTCTGAGGTTGTTATTTGCAATAAGTGTTAAATTAAATTTCAAAGTCACCCATCTGGATGTAACAACTGCATTCTTAAATGGCTGTCTAACTGAAAATGTGTACATGCAAGTTCCTCCTAACTTAAAATGTAAAAGTAATACTGTTTTGAAGTTGAAACGTGCTATATATGGGTTGAAACAATCTGCCAGAGCCTGGAATCAACGACTTAATGATTGTTTACTAGCATTAGGTTATGTAAAGTCAAAATTAGAACCATGTTTGTATAGTAAAAAGAGAAACAAGGAGCAGATTTTTGTAACTGTGTTTGTCGATGATTTTTTCATATTTTCAAATAATAGTACTATGACAGATAAATTAAAAAAAGATTTAATGTTAAATTTCAAAATTAAAGATTTAGGGCAAGTAAAAAATTGTTTGGGTATGAGGGTTAGGATGTATAAAGATGGCAGCATATCATTGGATCAAGAGCAATTTGTTGATAATATTCTTAAAAAATTTGATATGTTAGATTGCAATGGTGTGGATACCCCAATTGAAATTAACTTGAAGTTAGATAAGTCCGGTAACGTTAGTTCACAATATCCTTATCAGCAGTTAATTGGAAGCTTAATGTATCTATCTATCCTAACACGGCCAGATATTAGTTTTAGTATCAGTTATTTAAGCCAATTTAATAATTGTTTTGCAGCAGTCCATTGGAGGCATGCAAAGCGAATATTAAAATACTTAAAGAAAACTAAATCATATGGTTTAATGTATACTAAAGATAATAAAAATTTGGAAGGCTTTGTTGATGCTGACTGGGGCTCTAATAATATTGATAGAAAGTCTTATACAGGTTTCTGTTTTAAATTTTCTGGAGCTGTAATATCATATGAGTGCAAAAAACAGCAAACTGTAGCACTGTCAAGCACAGAAAGTGAGTACATGGCAATATCAGAGGCCTGTAAGGAGGCAATTTATTTAAAAAGCTTAATGTACGAAATTCTTGGCTGTAATTATACAATTATCCTGTACAATGACAATCAAGGTGCTCAAAAATTGACAGAGAACCCTTTGTTCCATAGGAGAACAAAACATATTGATATTCGTCACCATTTTGTTAGAGAGGCTGTTGCTGATAATATTGTTAAAATAGTTTATCTGTCAACTTCTGAAATGCCAGCAGACCTTTTAACCAAAGGTTTAAGTAGTAATAAACACAACCAATTTGTTAAACAATTAGGCATACAAAACATTGTTTGATGTTTACTTATTTTTTATTGATGTATATTAAATATTAGATAGAGTTGTGTACCTACTTAGGTTAATATAATAAACAAGTCTGTATAAATAATTTATACCATGTTCCCATTATTTTGATAAGTGGAGGTGTTATAGATTATCAAAATAATGTGTACTACTAGCACAGATTAATAAATAGTGATACTAGCTCTATTAGGTGTGATATGGCAATAGCCATGTTTACTCTGTGGTAATATAGAGTGACTTGTATCTTTTTTAAAACATAAACGTCAGTCTTGACACAACTACTAGCGTGTTTCAATAGACCTATCGTCGGCTGAATATCGCCGCACATGGTTCCAGCATGATGGTGCACCTGCACGTGTCGTAAAGTTCGTCCGTGATCGCCTCACTGAGCTATTTCATGATCGCTGGATCGGTAGACTAGGACCACACGCTTGGCCAGATCTCACCTCGTTAGACTTCTTTCGGTGGAATGTGAAAGAAAGAGTTTTTGATCGTGAGTGTGATAGTGCTGACTGAATGCGCCAAAGGATCGTGGATATTTTCAACAAACTACGTGCGGACTGTGTCGAAGACTCCACGATGATTGTCGATGATGACGTTGCGTCTCTTCATGCAGGCGGGAGCATGAGGAGACGCAACGCCAAGCCCAAATCTTCCTCGAAATGAATGAGGCACTATTTCATCCGCAACTCATAAGGTCACAAAAGATTTAATACCTATTTTTTTAATAATTTATTTCTAAGCTGATGTGAATAAATACGTAACTGAATTTATCAGAATAATAAACAGTGGTGTGCAGTGTAGGTAACACGATGGATAAAGAAGCATGACTATCCTAATTAAAATTTCATTTAAGTAAATTTTTATTAGTGGGGAATCGAACCAGGTATTTGATTTATTTAATCTGTGAATTCTAATTTAAGTGGCTAGGTGAAGACTAGCACAGTGGCAAAACAGTAGGTTGAATAGAAAAATTAGGTATTTAGACAAGTGTTGTAAATTATTAGGTACTGGTACGATCGAGGGCTGCGTGCCGGCATTCGGCGTCACGCGTTTATTGACTCTTTATCACTGCTTTAATGTCATCATCATCATCACCATTACAGCCCTATACAAGTCCACTGCTGAACATATATATACCACAAACCACATACATGCCACAAAGCACGGTCCTGAGCCACATGCATCCATCGACTTCCTGCATGTCTTACCAGGTCGTCACTCCATCTAGTGGGGGTCGCCCTACACTTCGCCTACCGGTATGAGGCTGCCACTCGAGAACCTTTTTTCCCACCGGTTGTCGGTTCTTCGAGCTATATGGCTGGCCCGTTGCCACTTCAGCTTACTAATCCGTTGAGCTATGTCAGTCACTCTAGTTCTACTGCGGATATCCTCATTCCTAAGTTTATCCCGCAGAGAAACTCCGAGCATAGCCCTCTCCATAGCTCGCTGAGCGACTTTGAGGGTCCTCATACGGCCAACAGTGAAGGACCACGTCTACCTGACGAGAAGATGTGTCGTAATTTCCCGAACGCTGCCCAGCCGAGTTGAATCCGTCGGTTGACCTCTCGGTCAAAGTTAGACTCACCTAGTCGAACTATTTGTCCCAGGTAAACGTAATCGTCAACAACTTCAAGCTTAGTGCTCCCAACAACGACCAGCATAGGCGTGACATGGACATTGAACATGATTTTTGTTCTGTCCATGTTAAGACCTATCCGTTGGGAGGCACTATTGAGGTCATTGAGCATAGTGCTTAAGTTCTCCAGCGATTCTGCATAAGAACTATATCGTCGTCAAATCGAAGGTGTGTGATGTACTCGCCATTGATGTTAATACCGTATCCTTTCCAGTCCAGTAGCTTGAAAACGTCTTCCAACGCAGCGGTGAAGAGTTTCGGGGATATAACGTCACCCTGTCTTTCACCTCTCTGCAGTTGGTTAGGTTTCGAACTCTGGTTCTGTACTCGGATAGCCATCGTAGCCCTACAGTACAAACACTTCAGCACTTAGATATACCGACATTCAACTTGGCACCACTGAAGAGACTGTAGCACCGCCCAAATTTCGACGAAATCAAAGGCTTTCTCATAGTCCACATACGCCAGGCAAAGTGGCAGATTGTACTCTTCGGACTTCCGTACAATTTGCCGAAAGGTATGTGTGTGGTCTATGGTACTAAAGCCTTTTCGAAAACCGGCTTGTTCGGGAGGCTGGAAGTCGTCGAGTCTGCGTGCAAGACGATTCGTAATGACTCTCGAAAACATACTGATTTAAGGTATTGAAGTTTTATTGCTGGTTTTATGAAAAAAAAAAGTCTTATGTTAAGTATTTTCATGATTTTTTTATGAAATTATCGTTTCATTTAGCTGTACTAACATGATAGAGCGTGAATAAAGCTAACTAAACGTTGTAAAAAAATGATTATTTTTGCATCGGGGTCGATTTCATTTGCGTCTCATCATTAATTATCTTATCCTTGATAATATCGTCTGTCTTCGTTTTCGGGAGCGTTTTAAAAATACCCGGTATGTATAGATACATATATATGTAAATATACATATATATTACATATATTATACATATATACATATATGTATGATATACATATACATGTATATACATACATGTTAATTTTCTACAAATATTTAAATTTATTATCGGCTTCCTTCCATAATTCCGAACCACTGCTCTCTCTTGCTCTTATTCCCCACTCAACTCCCGTTCGCTTCGCCCGATCACACTTTTAGTAACGCTTTCGTCACGTGTTCGCCAGCTTACTCCCTAAGTCAAGCGTGCGTAAAGAAGTTTTACTCCAAAAACAAAAATCTTACCTAGATCGAAAAATTAAAGTAAAAAGGAACTGTTAACATTATCTCATCATCATTATCATCATCATCATTATCATTATCTGTTAAAGTTCATATTTATATGTTCAGATTTCACTCGTTTTTTATTATTATTTATTTTTCCAACATTTCTATTTCATCTTTTTTCTTTCTACAAGCAACTTACCTCTGTGTAAACAACAATCTAAAACTACTAATTTTTATGGCTTAACATTATATTGTGCTTTTTCGCTCCAAGTTTTTTAGGATTGTGTGGCCGTTGGAAGGAAATGGGGAGATCTCCCGCCGGGCAAGGTGTTCTGCCCGGGGAGCGGCCAACACTCCGTGTGATATTCGGAGATGTTCTATATATACTGTTTTATGATTCGGAATGTTGATAGCGCGATTTAGGCTTCGGTGTGTTTTCCTTGTGGCGGCGACGACAGCGCCGCTACATCACCCCCCTGCTCAGACCGGAGGTCGATAGTGCAGCCTCGTTGCTGACGAATGTGCAAGTGCCAGGAGATTGCCTTGTAATCTGCGGTGAGTCGAGAAGAAGGCAAGTAATCTGCGTGAGTGCCGTGAAGCACAGGCGAGCAGTAAGGCTCAGAGCCGTGCCGAACACTGTAGCGCAGGGAGTAGCTTGAAGGAACAGGAAGCATTATTATTCCAGTGCTGCGATGAACCTTGTGAAGCTAGATGGCTTGCAGGATATGAAGACTGCAGACGATATCTGCTCGGGAGCGAATGGGTGAGGTATTCTATGACGTATTCTATGACGATGATGAAGCTTGAAGTTTCCGAAGGTTGTTGGTTGCGTGATCAGATCACGTCAGTTATTCACCACTGTGGCTGTGGTAGGGAAAGGGGAGATCTCCCGCCGGGCAAGGTGTTATGCCCAGGAAGCGGCCAACACTCCTTGTGATAGTTCGGAGATGTTCTATATATACTGTGTTATGATTCGGAATGTTGATAGCGCGATTTAGGCTTCGGTGTGTTTTCCCTTGTGGCGGCGACGACAGCGCCGCTACAATAGTTTTTGTAAAGGTAAAGGATGTTTTTTAAGACCTTGAGAACTTTAATGAATAAATGAATGAATATACTTTATTGTACACCACAAACAAATTTACAAAGAACATAACAGAGAGCAGATTACATGTACAATTTGGCGGCCTCATCGCGATCGACATAGCGATCTCTTCCAGGCAACCAAACAGAAGCGCCAATCCCCACAAATGTTAGCCAGTTACAATCATTTTTAGGCCTCGTCAATTATTACAGGTGCTTCGTTCCAAACGCGTCATCTATTCTATCCCCCCTCTACGAATTATCAAAAAAGGGGACAAACGGAAAGGGTCTAAAATAGAAAACGAAGCATTCGATTATATTAGAAAAATTTTACCCTCGGAACAGGTTTTAACACATTTTAATCCAAATGAAAAAATTGTACTAAACGTGGATGCGTCACCTAACGGGTTAGGTGCAATATTATCGCAAAAGGATAGTGCAGGTATTGAGAAACCAATCTCGTTTGCATCACGGACGTTAAATAATGCCGAGAAAAAATATTCTCAAATACAAAAAGAAGCAACTGCTATAGTATTTGGGGTACGGAGGTTCCACCAATATTTATATGGTAGGTCTACACCTTTTATCCTACGTACGGATCACAAACCGTTATTATCAATTTTTGGGCCATATAAAGGAATTCCGGAGGTATCTGCTAACCGTTTACAGAGATATGCTTTATTTCTAAGCGGATATAATTATACTATAGAATATGTTAAAAGTTCGGATAATAGCGCAGACTACTTATCGCGTGCCAGCCTTCCGGGCGCCGCTGCAAAAAGTAGCGGCGCGGGCGGGGATTCGAACGCGGGATACCGCCGATATCGACGATCGCGCAGCGTACATCAATTTTGTTGTCAAGGGCGCGATACCGATAACTTTACAGGCGTTACGTGATGCAACAAATAAAGATCGCATTTTGAAAAAGGTCGTACATTATGTTTTAGAGGGGTGGCCTAAAAAAGTTAATGATTCAGAGATAAAACCTTATAGTTTGTGTAAATTAGAACTTTCATATGAAAATTGTTGCCTTATGTGTGGTCATAAAATAGTTATCCCTGGATCGTTACGTGATAGAGTGATATCGGATCTGCATGCATCACACATGGGTTTTGTTAAAACTAAAGCCGAAGCTCGCTCTCGGTTTTGGTTTCCAGGTATTGATGGAGCCCTTGAGCGCATGATTGGCTCCTGCCAAATATGCACGCAACTTCGAGGATCGCCGCCGCGTGTACCTATTTCCCCATGGAAATATCCTGCTGACCCTTTCCGAAGGATACATCTCGACTTCCTCGGCCCCATCAACGAACATACGTACTTGGTGATCGTTGATGCGTATTCCAAATGGGTCGAAGTCTGCCGCATGAATACTTCTTGCTCTTACATCGCAGTTATAGATAAATTATACGAATTCATGTCAAGGTTCGGTCTTACAGAGACTATAGTGACTGATATTGGAACATCGTTTTGCTCCCGGGAGTTCTTAGACTTTTGTCATCTCAACGGTATTACGCATGTCACGTCACCTGCCTACCACCCGGCAAGTAATGGGCAAGCTGAAAGCTACGTGAAGGTAATTAAAAGGGTTATCAAGTCTAGTTTTGTAGCAGCAATAATCTTAGAGAATGCAATTTAAATCTCTTAAAATACATTTTCGACTACCGCAATTCGGTCCATTCTACGATGGGTTTATCTCCTGCACAAATAGTTTTTGGTCGCAAATTAAGATCCCGGTTAGATATATTAAAGCCAGCACCATCGCCGCCCCTGTCTTCCTCACTCGCTAAAGCAGTCCGATCAAAACAGTGTTCACAGGTTAAGTCACACGGTGCAAAACAAAAAATGTTTTTACCCGGACAAAATATTTTATATAAAAATAAATTAAAATAAAGATAAATTTAAATGGCATCAAGGCGTAATTATACAAAAACTTGGTAAAATTATACTTATACTTAATCCGAGACCCATTGTTAAATACTGTTGTAAAATAGCATGTAAATCAAATAATTTGAAACAAAGGCACCATTAATAGAAAAAGTAGATCCTGGGAGCTTGATATTCTTAGCCCTGACACCTCAGGTAGTTCGGTTTTGACAACTGCGCCATCGTTACCTATATTACCACCAGACTCGCAATCTCACAAGCAAGTTCGCGATCTGAGGGAGGGGGAGGGACACGAGGACAGAATATTAACACCTGCACCTGCAACTGAAACCCTTACGGAGAACTTGACGCTTTGCAATGACTCTTGCCACCAATCACCATCAACCTCACATATTACGGTAACGAGAGGAGTTCGGCGTCCACAATCATCTGATGATGAAGACGAGGAGATGGTACCACTGGCACAAGAATATCAAACGCCATTAAAACGAAATCGCCCCAAGGTTAATTACAAAAAGTTTTTTTAGTATGTAAGTTTATATAAGTAAAACATATAACACCCTCACTGTATATGTACGCGGCTGCGTCCGCGCCCAATAATATTGCTTGCAATTAAAGCAGTACGTTGACAGTCGTCAAGTGTTTCACTAGTCTTCTGCACTCCGTATCGCGAACTAAACAATATTGGTTACAAAGTCCATTCGATCAGCCCAATCGATGTCAATGGTAGCTTGAATATTGGATTTCAATGCTCCAAGAGGTGCTAGATTGTCGGCATAAACCAATGACTTAACATAATCCCATAAAAAGTAATCGAGAGGCGTTACGACGCACGAACGAGGGGGCCAGTTAACAGGACCACTTCTGGAAATAAGTTCTCACTAAATTGATTTTGCAATAAATTGATGGTTACGTGCGTTACCGTGGTTATGGCAAGTTGCGCCATATTTTTGGAACCAAATATCGTCGATGTTTAGCTAATTAATTATTGGAAACAAAACTCAGTCAGCATAGCTGGATAGCCCTCGCCATTCACCGTAACGGCAGCTTCTTTCTAATTTTGTAAGAAATAAGGACCGATGACGCCGCCAGCGTGTAAGCCGCACCAAATAGTCAATTTTATGGGTGTAATGGTGATTCGTTAATGGTATGGGGATTGTTTTCGCTCCATATACGGTGATTTTGCTTATTCATGAAGCCATTTAACCAGAAATGTGTTTCATCACTAAACACAATTCTTTGATAAAAATGCTCATCTTCAGCCAATTTCAAATTACCTAGCCAAATCAACATGCGACGTAAACGATGGTCACTTAGCTTTAATTCTTGCACGAGCTGTACGTAAGCCAAGATCCTTACGTAAAATTTTGCACATCATAGTCGAAGGACAAAGGCCAACAAGTCGAAACGACGACGAATAGACATTTCGCCGTCTTCTTCAACACTTCGCGCTACAGCAGCAATATTCTCTTCGGTACGCACATTTCTTTGTCTTGTTGATGGCTTTGAATCGAGAAGAGTAAAATTAGTGCGAATGCGATCAATAGCTGCACGAATTGCTTGTTCACTAGGCCGATTATGTTGACCATAAAATGGACGAAGTTCTCTATGAACGTCGAACAGATTTATTTTTTTCAAAGAGCATTTCCATAATTTAGAAGCGTTATTCTCGTAGACAGGTTGTTCTGGTGTTAAACGATTCGTGATGAATTGCCAAACCTTACTAAACAGAAATGTCAACACAGTTTGACATTCTCAACTGTCAAACCATAGACAACAACCATCGAAACTTGTAGAGTTATTATTGATATTTTCCATACTGCACGAATGGTTAGTAAAAACGATTTCACGATTTCAACACACGACATCAAATTATCATTTGAGTTAATTCCTGATATGACTCTGGATTACAATAATTTGGGCATCCTTGATCATCATAATATATTGTTTATTTATGCATATTTTATCGTTTGACTGCCCCGTTGGCCTAGTGGTTGTTGTAATGCGACTGCTGATCATGGGGTCCTGGGTTCGAATCCTTGGTCGAGTCAAGAAATTAATTATTGAGTTTTCGTCAAAAACTCCTCAATAGTTGCCCGGAGTCAGGAAGTCGGCGGTGTCTCACCCCCGTGCCTCGGAAAGCACGTAAAGCCGTTGGTCCTGCGCTTGATCTATCTCCGGTCGTGTCGGTTTACCGTCCCATCGGGTTATGAGAGTGAGGGAGTAGAGAGTGCACTTGTGCTTGCACATGCACTTGGGCACTATAATCCTGTCTTGCGTCGATGGCTAGCGTCCGTTGAGGCAGGCCGCCGTGGCCAAAATTCGGTCTGGAGGACATTATTATTATTATTATTATTTTAGCGTTTAGAATTCTAGTAGTCCAACATGTACCGTAGAGGCGTTCTATATACATAAATTGTACATTGACAAACATACAGATCCGGAACAATTATATATAGGCTCAATCACGCTGCAGCGAAACGCTTAGTCATCAATCAATGTCATTTGTCAATATTAAGGTTGTCCTAATTATTCTAAGCGCTGTCCGCTACATCGTATCATGCGGGCGGCTGTATACGCGGCTCGTGTGACCGCCTAGGTACCGATGCATCACGGTGCGTGAGCCAGTGCGTGGGATAATTTCTTATTTCATTCATACAATTATATGGGCGCCGCTGCTTAATAAGGGTTGCAGTGTGAAATTACCTACATTCGATTTAAAATATTAGTTCAGAGTAACTTATAATTGAAGAACATCTCCGTCTATAAAGAATATATTTTCAATATTCGCTTACGGAGCTCGAATCGAGCAGTCGTGCCTATCAGCAATACAAGTGTTTAAATATTTTCAATAAAACTGTGACCTAGATAAACTATTGAAAAATTTCTGTTGAGTTGTGATTTCACGAATAACAAATTATAATGAAAAACATTTGATATAAAACATGTCTAATACATACGAAAATAGTCCTTTCAATCGGAGCACCATTACATCTCGGAGTCCGCCCAGCACGCCTCAACCACCACACCAGGATGCTGCAGACCCCATCGAATTTTTAGCCACCAGTGACATAAAGAATTGGATGACCTCAATCGAGCAGTGTCTAAATGAAGTTTGCCATATTGCACAGGAAGGAAAACTGAACTCTGAACAAAAGCTGAGAATCAATTCCCTATCGCGCAAGGTCGGTAATGCAGCCTCTCAGATGGCAGTTTACTACCAATCTTTGAAGCAAAAGGCTATTTTAATGCACACCTCTCTTGAAGCACTGAGAGAAAAACAGGACCTAATGGAATGCCTAAATGATTTTAGAAAATCACTCAAGGAAACGATTCAAGAAAGCTGTGCCAAACCATCTACAGAAAAAATGTATTTTGCTGATATGGTCAAAACTACCAAAAATAATTACTTGCAATACATTCAGTTCCATAGCAATTTACCCTGAGAATAAATTAAAAACAAGTGAAGACACAAAATCTCTTGTCCAGAAAATTATATGCTCCGAACAATTGAAACTACACGTAAGAGGACTACGAAAAACTAAAAATGGAGGCGTTATTATCAACACTGATTCAAAGGAGAACATTGAGAAGTTAAAAAAATCTACCCAGCTTGGTAGTTCCGGACTAAAGGTGGAAGAGCCCCATAAAAGAAGACCAAGGATTATAGTCTTAGGAGTACCTACTGCCCTAAGCGAAAGAGAAGTCTTTGACCGCATTTTTGAACAAAATTTAGCCGATAAGATCCCTAACTTAATGCGGGAATCTTTTTTGTCCACTATAAAACTAAGTCATAAATCGGGTAAAAAACAAGCACTTTCATGCAACTTTATTTTGGAAGTGCCAACTGGCATCAGAAAGGCACTTATCAACCAGGAGCGAGTCTTCATAAATTGGACGTCGTGCCCAGTTCGAGACTTCACACTTGTGACCAGGTGCTTCAAATGCCAACAATATGGACACGCTGCAAGAACTTGCCGGGAAACAATCGACACGTGTGGACATTGTGGTGAATTAGGACATCAGTCAAATGCTTGCATTAAGAAAACTGATCCAGCAAAGTGTGCAACGTGCCTGCGTTTTAAAAAACCGAGCGACCATAAAACAGGTGACCCCGAATGCCCGGCTAGGAAGATGGCTGAAAATAGGTATATTAATTCCATAGATTATAATGAGGGCGCCTAAGAGCGCCACCTTTTACCTTAATTCTTTTTGCCCTAATTTATAAGTTACTAATAAGTTTAAGTTCAATTTATATATATATATATATATATATATATATATATATATATATATATATATATATATATATATATATATTCATTACTTAACTTATCCATATTATTCAACAGAAATAATAACAATATATAAATATTGTTATTATTTCTGTTGAATAATATGGATAAGTTAAGTAATGAAATCGATGCTGTCAGTTCATCAGTGGCAAAAACATATGAAATTGATATGTGCAAAGAATATCTCTTCAAACCCGCGAACTCTCTTACTATTTTAACACAGAACATTCGTAGTATAAATAAAAACATGGATAATTTCCATATCCTCCTTCGAAGATTGGACACTGACTGCGACATCATCATACTAACAGAATGTTGGCTATCTAAGAGCCAAAGTAACCTCCCATTACTGCCAGGTTACAATACTTTTAGTAGTAAAAATGTATATAACTAAAATGACGGTGTAGTAGTCTTTGCGAAAAAAAATACAAACATATCAGTCGAGGAGCCTAATATGCTAGATTGTAGCAGGTTATTGGTGAAAGTGGGTCATGAAACTGCTATCCTTGCTGTTTACAGACCTTGTGGTTTTAAGCAAATAGACAATTTTATCACGTCATTAGACGTTACACTTGGGAAACTGTCGTCGTTCAAAAATATAGTGTTAACGGGTGATATGAATATTGATATTAACCCAGAAGGCAGTGAAGGCGGAGCAAAAGACTACCTTAATATATGTGCATGCCAGGGCCTGCTTCCAGCACATTTGCTCCCTACACATCTAAGTGGTTCTTGTTTAGACCACACTTTACTAAAAACTAGGTTACCATCAATAACCCTTGTCACCAGTCCTATAGTAACCGATCATAGTGCCGTCATTCTTAACTTAAGCCTTAAAATATCGAAACCTAATTGTAAGTACTCTATTACTAAAATTAATACGAAAAACCTTGAACAAGCAATTCAAAACATTGACTTTAGCCCAGTTTATAAAACCGATGACGTAAACATCTCTTTGCCTTACTTAATAAATAACATACGAAATGCCATTGCTAGCAATCTTCGTATAGAACAGTAACGAAAAAAAAAATAATAACTTAAAGCCTTGGATTACACCTGGCCTGATTAGGTGCATGAAACACAGGGACAAACTACACCCGATGGCAAAGTCCTCTTCAGATAATTCCATTTTACAAAATTCATATAAAAGATATAGGAATTTTTGTAACAATTTATTAAAAAAGTTGAAGTATAAAATTATCTTACAAACTTACTAGAAGAGTCTGGTAGAGATAATAAAAAGATTTGGCGGCATGTAAGAGATATTGCATTTAATTCCAAACAGCATGAATCTTCGTCAGAATTATTACAAAATAATGACTCGCCGCTTATATCAGCAAATACAGTAAATAATTACTTTGTGAACGTTGGTAAAAATCTGGCTGAGCAGATAACAAACAACTCTAACAATAATCATGAATACAGGGCCACTTTATTAACTCAAAAAAACTGCCAATTAAGCTCGTTCACATTATTAGATACGGACCCTAGTGAGGTGGAAAGGATTATAATGGGACTGAAAGAAACAAGCGCGGTTGGATGGGACGGATTACCACTAGTATATTAAAAAAATATAGACAAATTCTAGTACCACCATTAACCCATATTTTCAGAATTTGTCTCTCTGAAGGAATTTTCCCAGATTGTTTAAAAAAAGCAATTGTAGTTCCAGTATTCAAATCGGGGGACAAAAAAAAACGTTTCCAATTATCGGCCTATCTCGATACTCTCATCGACGTCTAAAATATTAGAAAAATTAATTAACAACAGATTAATGAATTATTTACAAAGTAAATCCATATTATCGAATATGCAATATAGTTTCAGGCCTAAAATGTCCACTGCTTATGCTGTGCAGGAAATGACCGATTACGTCTCTCAAGAATTAGATAAAGGCAACCAATCAATTGGCATTTTCCTTGACCTTGCAAAAGCATTTGATACGGTTTCTATTCCTATCCTATTAAATAAGTTAGAGAGCATAGGTATTCGAGGTAAGCAGCTTCAACTTTTTAAGAATTATTTAGAAAATCGATATCAATGCATAAAAATCGATAAGGTTGTTAGCTCTGAACAAAAAAATACTCATTTCGGCGTGCCTCAAGGAAGTGTATTAGGGCCAACCCTATTTTTGATTTATATAAATGACCTTTGCAATCTTGAACTTAACTCAGGTAAAATAATATCTTACGCAGATGATGCCGTGCTACTTTTTTCCGCAAATACAGTTGACAAGGTTTATTCATATGCTCAGCAAGGTTTTGATAGAGTTAATAAATGGCTCCAACAAAACATATTAACACTGAATACGGACAAAACCAAATATATTCATTTTTCTATGCGCAGCTCAACCCAGCATATAACCATTCCAGAACTTTATGCACATCAATGTTACTCAGTCACAGAGTCTAAATGTTACTGCCCAGTTATTTCTAATACAAAAACTGTTAAGTACCTTTTAATAATTATAGATTCTACGTTTACATTAAAAAAAAAGACGTGTGGCACTCGGGGACTGCCGCGGTAAAGCTATTGCATAGCATTTTGTATCAACTTATGCAATTATAATTATTTATTTATTTTATTTATGCAGTATTTCTTTTTCTTTGATATTAATTCAAGTTACACTTTTTGAGCGTGGTGACCGATAAGAAAACAAATTTTTTTCTTTTATTAAATAAATAAATAATAAATGCACTTTGTTTATTCATATTCAAAACACTTTATACACAAATTTTACAAGTACAGCTATTCACTGTTGTACATAAATACCTATACACCTATATACGTTCTCATAAACAGCTGCTTATGTATTCGTCTGATTTTGGAGCAGCTCGTCTCGATTCGCGCGAGCTTCGTAGAGTTGTACAATACGTCTAGTTGCACGCACACAAACACCATGTCGAAGACTGCCGAAAAGAAACGACGTTAGACAATGCACGGCCTTCAAGCCACACATCGAGCATTTAACCTGAACCTTTCAGGTTAAATGCTCGATGAAGCCACACCTCCGTGGCCGTCGGAGTGGGGAGCGTGAGGTTTTTTCATTACGGAATTTCTGGATTCGGTCCCCGCGCTCAAGGCCCGCGATAGAAGCTATGCAATAGCTTAAAACCACATAAACCACCTATGCAATAGAGTTCGTAAACTAATGTTTGTTTTTAAAAAAAATCGTTCTTTTGCTGATAATAAGGTAGTAAAACAAGTATATTAACCATTATGTCAGTCAATACTCACCTATTGTATAACCTCTTGGGGTGGAGCAGCTAAAACTACACTACTACGACTGGAACGCGCTCAAAGAGCTGTATTAAAAGTTGCAACATTCCGCCCTATTCTATTTCCATCCCATCTCTTATACAAATCCTATAATGTCCTCTCAGTGCGCCAGTTATTTGTTATGAGCACGTTACTAAAACAGCACTTAAGATTGCCTTATAGAAGAGAGGTCACTGATAAAAGGCGCAAAGATAAAGTAATAGAAACTAACATTAGAATAAGGCATTATTTCATGCATAGATTTTTTAAATTTCTCGGCCCTTTTTTGTATAATCAAGTCAATGCAATTTTGTATATATATCCATTAAAAATGGCAGACTGTAAGAAGGTAATTCGAACATGGTTACAAAATTTGTCATACGATGATACAGAGAAGTTGCTGATTGTTTTAAGTTAATTAATATCATAAGTAAATTAATGTATTTTACCCAAATAACCCTTATTAGTTAGTACGTTATTCATTTTATATAAGAAACAGAAAATATTTGTTAATGTATCTTTTAGCACATACACCTGAGATACAGGTTTATCCTAGTTCAGGTGCCTGTTATTGTAGACTATTTTTAAGTTAAGACTTATTGGAATAATTTGTACATTTTATCAAAATAAAATAAATTATTATTATTAAAAAAAATAAAAAAATAACCCATTTTACACGACGATTATTACGCGTTCCATATCGATGTTCATGTTTGCAATAAAAAGAAAAGTAGGTGTTGACATTGTTATTACCAGGTTTTATATAAATGAAACTGAACGTTTTATTTACTACTGCCTATCCGTCAAGGCTTCGCACAGATGATCTCACCTCTCAATCTCACCTACCAATTCGTGTCGTCTTCTGCGTAGGCTTTCTGCCCAGCAGGTCTCGGGTCACGGAGCATTCCACTTTACCCGGGCTTCCTCACAGTCCAATACCCACTGTATTGGACTGTGAGGAAGCCGTCTTGGGAGCCGTTACAAGAAAGGCGTTGTTGGCCATCACGACGTTTTTGGTGTATTTCGCGCCCCTGGGAAGGATCTACCTAAGGGTCGGTGACCTTAAACCTTACTAGTATGTCTTACCGTTCAGAGACCCACTCAAACACACATAAAAAATGTCATATCGAAATCAGTCGAGCCATTTTCGAGCTTTAGCGAGACTGACAGACAATATTTGATTTTTATATAAAGAGATTTTAAGTAATTACATGTCTCTTCAATACTTTGAAATATGGGATAACCTTACCTAACCTAAGATGTTGTGGAGCCTGCTGCGGGTACCCGATCACGGCATGGGTTCCAGCTCAACACAGTGGATGCTCTCAGTCTAAAAACTGATTACAATAATCGAATCCAAGTACATTGATGATTGGTATAGATTCGTGCAATAAGTGCGCAATATCCGTCATTTATTTACTTTATTTTACTTCATATGTACCACTGACCTCTTTAAATACAAGTACGCTGGACTGGCTATACACCATGACATGCTGAGGCAATTTGATTTGCGCCATTTTGCTGCTGACAGCAGAAGTGCACGTCCACGGAACTAACAATAAGGATAAGACAGTGTGACAAAATATATCGATAAAAATTCTATACACTATCTATACCTAAATAAATACAATGGACTCTATGGATAGATGGACTCTACCCGTAACGTCCATTCTATTTATGGCCATTATCATTCATCATCATTAAAGTCCTTCACAAGTCTACTACTGAACATAGGCCTCCCCCAAGGAGTGCCACAAAGCACGGTCCTGAGCCACCTGCATCCATCAACTTCCTATATGTCTTACAAGGTTTTCACTCCATCTAGTAGGGGAACTTCCGACACTTCACCTGCCGGTACGAAGCTGCCACTCGAGAACCTTCTTCCCATTGGTTATCGGTTCTTCGAGCATTATGGCCGGTCAATTGCCACTTCAGCTTACTAATCCGTTGGGTTATGTCGGTCACTCTGGTTCTACTGCCGGTATCCTCATTCCTAAATTTATCCTCCTAAGCTTTCCAGCTTCCGCAGTGCCACGTATTCTAGGGGGCTTGAAATATCGCAATCCAATTCCTGGCTACGGTGGCAACCATGGTAACGGCGGGCAGGGGGTGCTAAGAATCTCCGGTGGAGGTTCAGTTGCCACCTACGACGACTCGACCTGGCAACATTTAATGCACGCACACTGAGGACTGACGAGAAGATCCTGGAGCTGGAAGAAGAGATAGACAAGTTGCGCTGGAGTATTATAGGATTATTCGAGGTCCGAAGAGAGGGGGAGGACACGGTGATTCTCGAATCCGGCAACTTGTTCTATCACCGGGAGGGCGACCATCTGTCCCAAGGAGGTGTCGGGTTTATCGTCCACAAGTCTCTCGTCAACAACGTTGTAAAAATTGGGAGTGTGTCGACGAGGGTCGCGTACCTGATACTCAGAATCACCAAACGGTATTCGCTGAAGGTCATACAGGTTTACGCACCAACCTCGGCACATCCCGATGAGGAGGTGGAGGAAATGTATGAGGATATTTCCAAAGCCATGCATTCCTCCAAAACCCACTACACGGTGTTGATGGGAGACTTCAACGCAAAACTAGGCACAAGAGAAAGCGGTGAGCTGAAGTTAGGAAATTTGGAGTAGGGCAACGGAACCGAAGGGGCCAGCAGCTGGCCGACTTTATGGAGAAAGGGACTCTTTATGATGAACTCTTTCTTCCAGAAGCGGCCCCACAGGAAGTGGACCTGGTCGAGCCCCGACGGTTCGACAAAAAATGAGATTGACTTCATTATGACGGTCAGACGCCAACTGTTCTGTGATGTCTCAGTGATCGCAAGGGTGAAAATGGCAGCGATCACCGAATGGTTAGAGGCACACTGAACCTAAACGTTAAGTTGGAGAGGTCTCGTCTAATGAAGTCAACCTCGCTCCGTCCCCCTCGTGCTCTAATCCAGAATCCCGAAAACTTTCAGCTCGAGTTACACAACCGCTTTCAGTGCCTACAAGATTGCAATGCAGTGGACAATATGAATGACAAGCTCGTGGAAACTGTCCATACGGTCGGAGCTAAGTTCTGCAAGACCCGCCGCAGAAGAACACAAAAGCTCTCCGATCACACTCTTTATCATGGCTGTTAGACGGGAGATGAGGCTGCAATCGTCAACAGATTTGACTGCATACAGGCAACTGAACAGACAGATCTCCAAATGCATGCGGCGAGACTTAGGCAACTTTAATACTGCTCGTATTAAAGAAGCGATCGAGCGGAACCAGGGCTCCAAAGTCTTTGCCAGAGATCTGTCTGCCCGTAAGAGCCAACTGTCAAAGCTGAAGACTGAGTGTGGCAGCATCGTTTCCGGGACACCTGAGATTTTGAGTGAGATTGAGAGGTTCTATGGGCAGCTGTACACATCATCGTTGGAGCCACACGCAAGTGTGAGTAACGATCCAAGAGCAAGTCTTATCCGACACTATTCCGATGATATCCCGGACGTCAGTCTAAGCGAGATTAGAATGGCTCTCCAGCACCTTAAAAACGGCAGGGCCCCAGGCGAGGATGGAATTACAGCGGAGCTTCTGAAAGCGGGTGGAACACCGGTACTTGAAGTCCTTCAGAAGCTCTTCAATTCCGTCCTCCATGGTGGCACTACTCCAGAGGCGTGGAGCAGAAGTGCGGTGGTCTTGTTCTTTAAGAAAGGCGACAACGCTCTCTTGAAGAAATACAGACCGATTTCCCTTCTGAGCCGCGTCTACGTGCTGTTTTCGAGAGTCATTACGAATCGTCTCGCACGCAGACTCGACGACTTCCAGCCTCCCGAACAAGCCGGTTTCCGAAAAGGCTTCAGTACCATAGACCACATACATACCCTGCGGCAGATTGTACAGAAGACTGAAGATTACAATTTGCCACTTTGCCTGGCGTATGTGGACTATGAGAAAGCCTTTGATTCCGTCGAAATTTGGGCGGTGCTGCAGTCCCTTCAGCGGTGCCAAGTTGACTGTCGGTATATCGAAGTGCTGAAGTGTTTGTACAGTAGGGCTACCATGGCTATCCGAGTACAGAACCAGAGCTCGAAACCTATCCAACTGCAGAGAGGTGTAAGACAGGGTGACGTTATATCCCCGAAACTCTTCACCGCTGCTTTGGAAGACGTTTTCAAGTTACTGGACTGGAAAGGATACGGTATTAACATCAATGGCGAGTACATCACTCACCTTCGATTTGCCGACGATATAGTCCTTATGGCAGAATCGCTGGAGGACTTAAGTACTATGCTCAATGACCTCAATAGTGGAAGCATCAAGTGGTGCACCAAATTCGCGAAGTATAGTCGAGTGGCATCGCATTGCCCATCGCCATATCAATACTCCTCTTCCCTGACGACTCCACCTCGACTACAGCGGTACAGGGAGAGGAATCTCCTCTAGCCGCAGCCCACTAACACACATCCAACGTGGCTCGACATCATCGGGCGACCTTTCGACACTTGGCTATGGCCCTTGAGTTTGTGAGAAAATGAAGAAGAAATAAAAAAAAACATTCGAAATAATAATCTAATACTTTTATACTTACTGGTACTGGTGGTTGTAGTAGTTCGACTGCTGATAATTTCGCATTATTTATTCTTTTAAGTCATAATTTTAGTCTAGGTTCAGTTGGAAACCCGTTAATTAATAAACATCTGTTATTGGCTACTTTGTTTGTTAATAGATATGGGTAGGAAAGAACGTCGATAAGCATTATAGACAAGGAACTCGACAACCCTATTGAATTTTATTGTTTATCAAAACTCAATAATATACAGCCAAATATGTTGGTATATATGATATTAAGATTAGTAACGTATTTTTTAGAATTTATATTATCAAATAGTTTTAATTTGTTTAATATTAGCTGCAAATTCACTTACTTGTGAAATGTTATACCACTTCCTTTTGGTAACGAGTTTTACAGATTACGCACACTCCCATTAATGTTATTAAAAATAATTCTTATTATGTAACTTATACACAATCAAACAACATAAAATACTTTCGTTTTTTAGTTTAAAAATTCAAAATACAGATTTTTTAAATAAGAATTTAAATAAGACAACAGACTTTGGCATATTATGTCAATTTTAGTTTTCAAAACGACCGTTAGGGGTGCTTCTAATTGGCACAGATATTTAGTATGGTATAGCCAGTGCAACGTACTTGTATATATTATAGAGGTCAGTTATATGTACACATTACAGCAGGTTAACACGCCTGAAGAATTTTCTATCAATCAACCGTAGAGTGATGCAGAGATTAAAATGACGATATAAAGGAAGTTGATAAACGAATACAAAAATGAAAGTATTTAAAAGTATTAGAATTCTTTAAGTCGCTTGCGTCCGTAGGCTTCGACCACTTAATTCTTCGCCCACTACGTGCTAAACGAGCGACAAAGCCGAAGGAACAGACTCGCTCCGCGCTGTGCGCTAGCCGCGTATAATATACCACTCCCTAGTTTCGCACCATGAGACAATAAAAGAAAAGAAATGACCTCGAATTCAGTTCAGTTCAGTTCCCGGGGTGTGGTCAGAGGTGCGAAGAATCTCTGGGAGGAAAACCGGCAACGAGGTTCGCTACCCGTTAAGTTCCTAACTCCCTGGCTTGCCCGCTCGGTTCTGTCTACACCAAACCAGTACGCGGTATACACGTCAGGGAGTCGGTATTATCCTTTCAGAAGATATGGGTTTTGGGTGATGGTAAGTATGGTGTTAATGAAATGTAGAGGAAATGAAAATATTGTTAAGTTGGAGGATTTTAATGGAATGGTTGGGGTGAAGAGACTTGGTTATGAAATAATATTGGGAACGTGTGCTAATGAAAGTATAAAGTATAAAGGAGAATGGTGAAAGTCTTGTCACCGTATGTACGGAAAATATTTTTGTGACGAACACTTTCTTTCGTCATAAATAAAAGAAGACATTAAAACGATAAATGAAATAAGAATAAAAGGGGAGTTGATCGAGCAAGTAGATGAGTTCGCATATTTGGGATGTTTATTTAACAGGGATTGGAGATATGATAAATATATAGAAGGATGAACACAGGAAATAGAGTAAATGGGGCTCTATATCAACACCCTATTGCGGAGAGTTAGAACGTGTCTAAAAAGGCACGTACGGCAATTCATAATGCTCTGTTAGTCCGTACATTAACGGATGGTAGTGAAAGATTGGGTGTGGTGAGAAATTGTTAAGTAATCAACGATTTTGCCCATCTCAAATCTAGAAGGGTACCTCTTCAATTATCATAGATTTTTAAGCATTAACCTGTGAATTCTAAAGGACTTACTTTAGTAGATTATAATTTTATATTATCTATTCATTTAATGTGACTGTAAATAAATAAAAATAAATCCAAAACTTTGCTTATCTAATTTCTTTGTTTATTTTAACAAAATAGTACTGTCATAGTAAAAACAGAATAGTAGAACTACTCCCGCGCCGCGCGAGACTTAAGCATAGGTGGCGGCGTGGACGACCGCCTACGGTCTCGCGACCCAAAGGGCCTCACACCGCTAAAGTATAAATAATTTTCATTGTAGAAAATTTTTAAGCTAGAACGATAAAAGTTCAAGACATTTATAATACCTACTGTTGTCTGTGCTCTATGCAACTAACACGCATCCAGCAATGTCTTTTTATAGTTTACTTAAAAATTTGGTATAGTAATATTTGTGCCATTATAGCTCATCTCGCTCGCTGTAAATTAATAAACAGTACACGAGCAACCCGGGTTCATTCTCTGCCAGCACAAATGAAATTGTTAAAAGCAATTTTAAGTGCTGATTTGGCACGTGCTCGGCGGTAAAGGCAAACAAATCGTGACGAAACCTGCAGGTCTGAGAAATAAGAAAAAAATTAAATATTTCGAAGACATGTGAAGTTCGCCAACACGCATTGGGGCAGCGCGACGGAGATTTCCTTGCCGTAAAACCCCTCACAAAAATGAGCGGTTGTTGCGGGTTACTATGAAGTCGTCACCGTGTCTGGCCTAATTCGTGTAAGTGGTTTCTGTTGCTATGCTGTTCATCTAAAAAGTTCGTGTGGTTGGCGAAGCAGAATAATATGTGAGTGTCATGACAGACAAAAATTTATCGGAATATAATATAAAATTTACTGGGATGAGCGCAATCCATTAGTTGCTTAAAATTTTTAAATAAACTTGAAGTGGTTATTGACTAAGTTGAAGACTAATAGTGGCAGCGACATAGCTGGCGACCATATAAACATTATCCAGAGCAAGGTAAGGTACCTACCTGGTAAGGACAGAATTACAACAGCACTTTTGCAAGTGAATGAATAATTAGTACATATTAATGTCCTTCATGTTGTTAATGTTCCACGATTTGCGCAACGTGGCTGGTAGAAACTGGATGCGTGTAGCTGAAGATCGGGCTAGGTGGCGCGCCTTGAGAGGGGCCTATGTCCAGCAGTGGACCACCGCAGGCTGGTGATGATGATGATAATTTATTTTTTTACGGAATAAAGGTGACAAACGAGCACATAGTCCACCTGATGGTAAGTTGATGCTGTGGCCCATAGACATCTACATTTATCTCGCTTAAGAATTAAAATGCAGATGCGTTGTCACCCTGAGGACTAAGATAGAATGCCTCGTTTCCAGTAAAAAATGGTCTACGGATCTCTACGCTCACCATACAAAACACAGCAGTATAAAGATTCTATTTTACGCTGGTATGTCGTGAGAGCGTGGTTCTTCCCCGGTCGAGCCGACCCGTTCGTGCTACAACCATAATATACTTGCAGCGTGGCTCTACCACGTATAAAAATTGATGATGATAATGAATATCCTTCAGAAGCTATTAAATTTTGTCCTCCCATTTGGTACTACGTCATAAACGTGGAATATAAGCAAAACTGGAAAAAATCTAAATATATTGTTATTCAAAAAATAAATAAACGATAACGCCCTCATAAAGAACTATCATCAGTCAGAAATGTTTGCATGCAGATTTAATAATGACTTCTTGTCTCTAAAATACGTTGATATAAAAATCTAGCACTAAAGAGCATCTTGGGCGTTTCTGAATCGATGGTCCTTCACACCGAAGGACCACTAGTCAAAACCCTTAACGCTGGCTGTCTTCCAGTTTCTAACTCGTAGATATAAGTTACACTAGGTAAGTTGGTTTGAGACAACGCAGTGGACGCACCCTTCGATGACGCCTACTTCAGAAACATACACGCCTCTTCTTAAAAGATGGTTGACGCCTGCGATTACGGGTCCGCGTTTGGTCCCGTAAACTCAGGCCCCGTTGTCTAGACGACATCAAATATACATACATACATAAACACTCACGCCTGTCACCCAGAGGGAGTAGGCAGAGACTACAGACTTCCATTTAGCACGATCCTGACATACCTTTCTCGCCTCTTTCACATCCATATACCTAGACATACATGCTCGTCGGTTAAGGGTACTCTTAATTTGGCCGATTTTTAGTATATCGCCAATTTGGTCGACAAACTTCCGCCTAGGACGTTCCTTTCCGACTCTTCCATTCACTTCTGCAACATATATTTGCTTTGTCAGTCTTTCCGCATTCATTCTTTCTACATGACCAAACCACCGAAGCATTCCTTGCTTAATCCTGGTCACCGCATCATCTTGCAAATTACACTCTTCTTTTATCACACAGTTTCTCACCCTGTCACTCAGATTCAGCCCTAACATACTCCTTAGCGACCGCATTTCTACTGCATTTATTCTACTCACGTGCTTCTTCTGCCACACCCAACTTTCACTACCATACATTAAAGTAGGGACTAATACAGCACTGTGAATTGCCATACGTGCCTTTTTTGACACATTCTGACTTTTCACAATAAAGTGTAGAGCCCCATTTACTTTATTTCCTGCATTCGCTCGTCGTTCAATATCCTTATCATATCATCATATATCATCCCTGCTGAATACACATCCCAAATATACGAACTCATCCACTTGCTCAATTAACTCTCCTTCTATTCTTATTTCACATACCGTTTTGCTTTCTTCTCTTTCAAAAACCATCACTTTCGTCTTACTTGCGTTCACTTTCATTCCCCTTTCTTTTAATGACCTGTTCATTAATGTAACCATCATTTGCAACTCGGCCGCCGACGACACAAGTATGACTTGATCATCGGCGTACAAAAGGCATTTGATGGTTAACTCACCCATTCTTAACCCGCATTCTTCAACTTTCAAATTTTCCAAACAGCTGTCCATAAATAGGTTTAACAGCCACGGGGAAGCTACACAGCCCTGTCGGACCCCTTTATGGATGCCAAACCAGTCCGAGTAGACCCCGTTGATTCTAACACAAGCACTCGAGTCCCTATACAGAGACTTTAATGCCTGTATCAAACCAGCGCTCAACCTAAATGCGTTCAGCGTTTGCCATAACACATCCCTGTCCACTCTGTCATAAGCCTTTTCCAAGTCCATGAACGCACAAAAAACTTTTTGGTTTTTCGCCAAAAACTTCTCCGCGATCATGCGCATGGAAAAGACTTGATCTGTACACCCCATTCCCTTTCTAAATCCCGCTTGCACATCCCAAATTTTTTCATCAGTATCTTTCATAACTCTTTCAATTAGTACCTTAGCATACAAATTTCCCACAATGCTAAGAAGGCTTATACCACGGTAGTTTTTACAGTCCTGCTGTGACCCTTTTCCCTTATATATTGGGACTATCACGGCTTTGCACCAGTCTCCGGGTACCCGCTTTAGTTCCCAACATAAATTAAACAAGGTGTACAGCAGGCCTGCCACCACGTCCTCTCCAGCCCTTAGCATTTCGAGTGAAACTCTATCGTATCCGGCTGCCTTACCTACTTTCATGCTTTTCATTATTTCATCTATACTTACCTCCCTATCTCTTTCATCTTCTTTCGGAATTTCTATTTCATTTAGTTCACACTTCTCCTCACTCATAAATTATACGCTTTCAAAATATTCCTTCCATCTCTTTAGACTCAACACTTCATCATTCACGATACAGCCATTCTCGTCTCGTATCGCATTCAATCTAGGCTGTTTTGAAAGTCCCCTGGTATTTCTTACGAGTTTCCAGAACATTTTAATATTTGCCTGGAAGTTATCCGATATTCTTCTATCATTCTTATCCGTTCTTTCTTGCTTTTTCCTTTCAACTAATTCTTTTACTATCTTATTTAGACGTTTAAACTCTGCCTTTTTTCTTTCATTCTCATCATTCTTACCGCCAGAATTACCAGCTTTGGTCGCTAGTAAATCTAGCCATGCTCTCTTCTTTGCATCAACTTCCATACGTACCTCATCATCCCACCATAAAGTATTGTCTTTCCTTTCATTCGTTCTCTTACTAACACGACATACTTCGGTAGCTGCATCCACTAAGCCTTTCTTAACATTATGCCACACATTCTCCAAGTCTAACTCATTCACACACAACTCATCCAAATTACTTATATTTTCTCTCAGTCCGCATTTGTACTTGTCTTTCACATCTTCATCTTGTAACCTCTCAATTCTTATACGCTGTAACGCAGTGGTAGACACAGATGTCCTATGCCGCTAACGTCAGAATAAACCCCGGCATAAGACCAGGTAGTGGTCCGTCCCTACTTTGGACCCCCGGTAAACCCTTGTATCCACCACTGCGCTCCTCATTCAAATATGACGACACGACATAAAATATGTAAACTGTATATTTACTTCACTTTCCCTAACTTTTAGGGTGAACACTGGGAATGAAACAGCGATTTTCTTGAAAATTCTTGAGAAATGTGATAACCGGGGAAGTCTTCGAATCTTGCTGTTGAGATATTAAACTTTACTGTCGGAGATGTCGAACTTAACTGTAGTGGAATTTCGAACAAATTGCGAATAATTCACCGTATGCTTTTCTAGCTATACCGTAAAGTGGGCTATGTGCAAAAAGCCTCCTATTTCGCGCGCATTTTTCGTTATCACATTTTTTTGTCGAAATAACGTTATTTTCAACAAAGACATATACAAAAATTATGCTTCTCCAAACAGAATACATAAGATTACATAATAAAAACAACAAAACATATACATTTTACACGACATCAATAAAATACAAAGCCTTATTACGTAATTTACATCTTATTATACATGTCATACACCTTAAAATCTTAAGTAATAGTCTTTATTATAACTTATAGTAACAAATATTGTTCAATTTACACAGGTCTTATCATACGTAACACTTATCTTAAACGAATAGACAGCTAAGACAGAAAACAAAGCTTTAATCGCATTTTATAAACAGTTTTATGCAATTTTTATCTACAAAATACGTAGACAGAGAAACCTATAGACAAATTGACGCCTTCTTTCGCATTCGCACACGAAAAAGATAGATTTATGCATACGTCTTGCATAGAAATGAGATAGAGCGGTGTGATTGTTTGTCCTTTTCTCCGTGCCGTTTTTTTTGTTTAGCAAACTCTACAGTTTGCTAAACAACTTTAACAGCGTAGCGAGTTTATAAGTTGGTTTAAGTGGGAAAAAAGTGTTTTGTGAGCTTAAGATTGGTGAATTGGTGATTGGTGGTGAATCTTGATCAGTTCAGTTCTTAGAACAATTAAATTTTTTATCTAAATGTGTTTAAAAGTTATAAAGATTATTGTATAACCTAAAAATTCGTTATCGTCCTTTCTCACTCGAGGCCACGCCGATCATTAGTCTATAGGTTTCTCTGTCTACGACAAAATATGATGTCTCTCGACCTCCCGCTCTAGCAATGGCTACCCTTGTTTTTCCTTAACATATATGTTTACTGCTCTAACATTGTATTATCTCTTTCTTTCTTTGAAAACGGTGGAAGTTTGTTAGAACTAATAATAAACAATACATATTTCGAATTATTTTATTTTCGAAACCTGTGTCCCTACCGAAAATATATCTAATAAAAAAGTAGGTCTGTTTGCTCGTATTTTATGCGCTGTCATACCGTTCATCACGTAGACAGAGAATCCTAGCATTCTCTGTCTACGGTTCATCAGATTGCGGTAAAACTGTAAACCTATTGCTTGCACTTGCGCGAAGGTTAGAGGCATAGTACCATTAACTTTCAGTAGATAGGGCGCGTATCGTACCGATAAATTTATTTGAAAGTTATATATCATTCAACTTCATTTAATGTATTATTATCATTCCTAATTAAACTGTGTATACAACTCTTCCAAATTTAAAATAATATTTCTACAATTATTTCCATAGATTACCGACTATATATAATTATTTCTTTTGCGACAGCGACGCGCAGTGTACCAGCTAATATAAATAGGTTTTGGCCTTTTTTCAATATAGTACGGCATTTTGAACGTATTAATTCAGTCGAAAAAATGAAGACTGGCGCGCGATTTTAACTCTTTTGGCTTGGACACTTGAATTTTTTCCGCGAGGACACAAGGTCCATTTAATAGTAGGTCAATGGTACTGGTACATAAGCTAAAAATTATAAATTTTATGATAGCCATGTTGTAATGTGGGATTGTTTATATAAAATAATGTTAAACATCATATAACTGGTATAGAATCTGAGACATGGTCCTTCAGTGCCGGCGGGTTGAGGAAGCTGAAGGTTGCTCTGAGAGCTGTGGAGATGGCTATGCTCAGAATTTGTCATTGTGACAGAATTCATAATAAAGATATGCACAGCAAAATTGGAGTAACTGACATAGCTCAATGTTTCAATAAGCTGAAGTGGCAAAAGCTAAGCAGACCCTTTTTACTGGAAACAAGGGTTCCATCTTAGTCCTCAGAGGGGTGACAACACATCTGCTTTTTAATTTTTAATCAAGGATAGATGAAGATGTCTGTGGGCCACAGTACCCACTGAAACAGAAACAGAATCTTTTTTATTCAATGTAGATTATAAACAATACTTATACCATTAAAACATAACTTGTAAAAAAACCAAGTCTCGCAACTCAGTTCTTCTACCGTAAAAGTTGTGAGATCCATGTAATACCAAGTTGGTTTATTTATTCAGTTCCTACTTAAGGGTCCTTCTGTTTTAAGTTATTACGTAATTAGCTAACTTAACAACATTTTATAGTGACCATATCAATGTCAAAAGTCTTTTATGTTTCAAATATATAGATTGACTTGTGAAATTTTGACTGGTTACAATTCTTAAAATACTGGTTCAAATTGAATGAAATTTTAAATATACCATGTTTATACAATGCTTACTCGGTTACTGAAAATTCAGGCTTCTAGTTTTATTGACCATGAAGTTATAAGGGGTCGAAAATGGCCTGAATTGCTTCGAGAAAAGATGGTACGGCCGTGCCGCTTTTTTGCTCGACTTGGCGGAGGCACTGCCGTGCCCCCAGATTGAAAGTCACTTTTTCAATTACCACTGATTCGCAAAAAAACACCTCTGTCCTGAGAAGAACCAGCAAGTAACCCAGCGGGACTATTTTTTTTTAAAAAATATCTTACAATCATGTTTACAATTAACAACACAAGACAAATTAGAAATAGCTTGGTAGCGATCACCCTTCCCAGGGGTTATTATCATTCTAACTTACCGTCAGATGTACTGTGTGGTAATTTGTCATCCTAATTCTGTAAACAAATAATAGTTAAGAATTGATAGGGAAGAACTCATACTTGTAAACAAAGTGTGGGTTTTTTTAAGAGAGGCCTATGTTCAGGAATGGACTAGTAAAGGGCTGTGATGATGATGCTGATATGATGATGAATTTCAACTTATGTATTACTTACATATTCTTAAGAAATCCACCATTCATAACACATAAAAAATGCTGGAAATTCATTTAACATTCACATTAACTTAAATTTGATATTATTATAAAAAATAATGATAAAATGCGTCATAATATAACAATTTTCTTTGTGTAATATAAAACATAACTATATTAAAAATTCAATTAGTTACAATTTGCATTTTGAAGCAATTTCATAAAACTTTAGTGGTGTAAAATTAAAGCTATGTTCAAAGATACTGTCATTATTTTTTGTAAATTTTTTTTGTAAATACAATTGGCATGCTGGAACATACTGTTTATGCTCCTTCAGTTCATGTATTTGTGACAAAACTACTTCATTGCTATCTGACCCAAGAATTTCTTGCATTTTACAGCTTTCAAAAGATTTAAAGGGACATCCACCTTCAAAAGAGGCATAGTTTTCATTTTGGATTCGCTGACAGTCAACTGAGGTATAAATTTTCCGACCACCTTCCAAGCCATAAAGGTGTCTTATACCATAAATAAATTTCCTTTCATCTTTATCCCAAGTATGGCAACAGCTGTGACTTCCATTTGGAAGTTTTTTATATTCCATTCTCCAAAAGTCAATAGCTTCTTCTACGGGCATGCCTATGTCTTTAAGGTATAAACTATAATAAAATCTTTGCATATGAGATAATCTATGTTTTTGACGTAAGTACTGATGAAGATTAAGCATACAAGGTGGAAAAAACTTTGATGCAAAATCAACGTCTTTACTCATTAGAACTTTACTTCCGCAATCATTGTTAAAGCAATTAAACTGATCTTTAAATTTATGCAATAAGTCAATTATACGTACATCATTATTCAGGACTGCCAAGTCTACATTCCTTAACCTATATTTTACTTGGTTTTTAAAGAGTGTTATTAAATATGATTTCCATTTACTACATGGTATATATGCAATACCATTTCTAAGTTCAACTTGTCTTTTTGCTACTAGTTGTAAACAATGATTAAATTTTATTTTAATATTATATGTGCAGCATTTATTATCATGCGACTGTCCAATATGATGGACAAGGTTTCGTAAAATTAAATGTTGGCATAAAACTTGAAGAGGTTCAATAAATGGTGTCGTTCTTTCCAGCTTTCTTATAGCTTTTGACAGTTTCTTTGAAAAAATTCGAAGGTCATATGCTGAAAGTGATTCAAGTCTGCGCCTAAATAGCTCCACTTCGGCCTGTAATAAAAATCTTGAAAATCCATAATTATTTCCTAAAATTCCTAAGGTGCACAAAATAAAATGTCCAACGTTGTCGTAAATGCCCCCTTCCACCAAATATTCATTGTAAACACTTTCTTTTCCTTTTATAATATCTTTCAAGTACTTTAATCTATTTCTAATTATCATCTCCAATAGATATACTGGCATATCCCCTTTTACAGGCGTCAAATAAAAGAAAGACATAGCAACAGTGTTATCTGCGTTTCATATCAAAGGCCTATTTGTAATAAAATGGAAATAATGGTAATACCTTATTTACGAGTTTTTATTTCGTCTGAGTTTACAATAACAATAAAGAATTAGGGTTGGATTTAGAATCGTTTGGCAGGAATTTGGGGGAGTAAGGTTTTATTTGGTAGAGGTTGGGTCCCCGATTATAATAATACCTATCAGACAGGAATCTTAGAACAACCGATACGGAACCAGTAGTTTAGAGTTTGACATTTGTTTACTTCTAATTTTGAGGTATCAGGCAAAAGTACATCATTGATAAAGCCTAATTTCATTCCCATACCTACAGCTATTCACCATTAAAAGTTGACAATTTTAAAATCTTTAGAACTTATAATACAAAAATAAAACAACTTATATATTAGTTATTCAAGTTTTTATTTTTTTTTCTTTTTAATTTATTTATAAACTATCTAGCATTTGCGGCAATTGGTTACGTAATTTTAATTTCACAATATCAAATTCTTTTAAGATTTTAATAACGTTACACCAGTTCCATTTCCGTTCCAATATTTGGATTAAATTTCCATATGCTTTTTTTTTAAATTTCATAAGAATATTGTTTCACTTCCAAATATTAGTTTGTTTCTTTTACAACGGTTGAAATATACCCCACTGCATATTCTGAGGGATAGGTTGATTTTTGTTTTTATTTTAAGTATCTATACTCTCTGTGAGAAATCCATTGGTGGACTGACGACTGACTTTTTTAGAGGACACAATACACTCCTTGTCCTCTTTATTAAAAAATCTCATTAAGTACCTCTAATTTTTTATAGAATTAGTTAAAAGGGTTTCGTGCTCCGATGAATTCGTTACAGCTTGCTTTAAGGGCTTCACTTTGTTTCTCCGTCTAAGAGCTGTTTCCTTACATGAATCAAATAAGTCCTCGAAAAATGACAAAGCTTCTAAAGTTTTTTTTGACGTCGAGTTTACAGGTTTTCTATCAGCTTAGCGAGCTGTAACATAAAAATAAATATAATGTTAGCCATAGAAACCCTAAATTAATGTTATTTGTTTCTCTTTTATTCTTATATATTTTTTTACTTTTTATAAGCCAGTGCTTGACCACAATCCCACCTGGTGGTAAGTGGTGATGCAGCCTTAGATAGTAAATCGTACTGTCTTAGCGTAACAAAACCCTATTCACTCTTGCCTTGAAGACGCCCAGATTGTATTCGGACGGAAAGATAGACGCCGGCAAATTATTCCACTCCTTTGCTGTACGCATTAAAAAATTCGAAGTAAACCGTTTGGTTCTAATGCGTGGAATATCAACAACAAAGGGGTAAAGACCCGCCGACCGCCTGGTCGTCCGATGGTGAAAAGGAGAAGGAGGAATTAAAGCGTGCAATTCCTACGCACACTCTGCGAAATACATTCTATAGAATACTGAGAGGCTGGCTACTCTGCGCCTGTGCTTGAGGCTGACAAAGTTGGTTAATTCATGAAATGTTATATTCTTTATAATATATCTTAATATATATAAATTACGTGTCACATTGTTCGTCCGCGACAGACTCCTAAACTACTTAACCGATTTTAATCAAATTTGCACATCGTGTGGAGTTTGGCCCAACTTGAGAGATAGGATAGTTTTTTTCTCATGAGTGCCCCAAAATTTTTTTTGCGAATTTAAGAATTTTTAATAGGACATGACATAGGGTCGTCGAAAAGGGCAGAACAAGGTCTGCCTGGCAAGCTAGTTCTTTATAATAATGTCCTCCAGATCAAATTTCGGTCATGGTGGCCTGCCTCAACGGAGACTAGCCATCGGCGCAGGACAGGATTATATTGCCTAAATCTATGCGCAAGTACAGTTGCACTCTCTATTTCCTCACTCTCAATCCGATGGAACAGTAAACTGACACGACCGGAGAGAGACCAGGCGCAGGATCAACGCCTTTACGAGTTTTCCGAGGCATGGTGGTAAGACACCGCCAACTTCTTGACTCCAGGCAGCTACTGAAGATTTCTTGACAGAAAACTCAATAATTGATTTTGGCCCGACCTGAGACCGATCCCAGGACCTCATGATCAGCAGTCGCACTACTACAATCACTAGACCAACAAAGCAGTCAATCCTACATAATCAAGTCAATGCATGTAGCGTAGTCAAATCATACTACATTATACAGCTTATAAGTATCCATGCACCCTTATATAAAAATAATCTCTTTTTTATAGTTTTTCCTGGAACAGATCTCTGTTTAGTATTAAGGCCCGCTAATTGTACATTTAGTTTATAGTTTGTTGTCAGTGTTTATGTAATATAATATTGTATGCAATAAAAAGTATAAAAAAGTAAAATAAATATCAGCTTTCTACATTTACATCCTCTGCTGGATTTAGGACTTTATAAATCAGTGAATATTTTTTCATTGGTAGGCGCACATCTGTAAGCAAATCGTAAGACGGCCCCCCACTAAGGTAATGACCTGATAAGACATGCAGGAATATGATGTGTGCACATGGGTGAGTTCTGTGTATAACGACATTTCAGGTGAGGCCTATGTTCAGCAGTGGACTTTTGAAGAGGCTATAATAATGAAGATGATACAATATTTCAATGTGCCTATAGCCACAATACACTCTGCATCATCTAGTTGTGAGATTTTTGGTTCTGCAAATGTAAATGGATTACCTACAGAAGTAGATTGCACTATTTATTAGTAAGCAGGGCTCACTTCATGCAGGTGATGTTGGAATTAGGTAAAGTTTGATAGATTTCCCCATATTGTAAATTAAAATAAAATAATATTTAGATCAACAGACTTACAAAATTGTGATATGTATGCCAAGGCTCCTGCAACAGTTTTGCTTAACACACAACTGCAGTTTCTCACCTGAAAAACCAAATGTTAATATTAATTAATTTGGCTTTATTCCAAAGATGTATTCTATTGTATGTATATATTTATTTTCTTACATTGGTAAGCTTACCTTCATTTTTTTTATTTTCTGAGGAATGACATGTCATTGACAGACGTGACTTGACATGAGCATTGACAGACGTGACTTCGGTTGTAGTTTGTGTTTACGCATTACCAAGGGGCCAAGCCCTTCATTTTTTTATTTTCTGAGGACTGACATGTTCATCATTTAATTTATGCAGCAAATATAATTCTGCATGTTTGCAGTCTGTTAAATAAACATCTACAATATCATCCCATTCAATACTATATTTTTGTCAAGAAAATTATTTCTTAGACAATTAATGAGGTGAGGAGGGTCAAATATGACACTAATCTTTTGACTTCTTGTGATTGTGTCATCTGAAATGAAAATAAAAATTTGGTTAATAGGCAATCAAAATTATAAAAATACATTACTAATAATTTTAGCACTTTATTAAGAACTTTAATTTGTAGTTTTAAACCTTTCATTTAATTATCTTACCAGTATTTTCATTTGCCAATATTTGTGTTTTTTCTTGTCTTTCTTCAACTTATTAATGGCTGACTGAACTGATGTTCCCTGATCTGATACCAGAGCCACAGGAATTAATCCAGTTATTATTCTCTTCTATATTTTTTATTATAAGTGCAGGTCTAGTTCCTGACAAAAATAAAAGTCAATAGGCTGTTGCCATTTGTGTAGAGTACCTCAAGTGAGGAACATTAAGACATGGTCGGCATAGTCACAGTAACTGTGACACTGAGTAGACAGTAACTCTACAAGTCCACAGATATTGTCGTTGTATTTGTCATATGTAAGACCTGGCTCTATCGAAACTTCACCAAATATTAGCGAGCAATATTTTTTCGATTCTTGCCGATTTGCAACCTAGGAATAAAACATAAGGTAATTAACTGAACATAATAATATACTATTTGTAAAAAATTTATGAAGATTTTTACAATTATATTTACCAGTTTTGTCATAATGTAGACACTGCTGTTTGTCCTATCATTTTAAAATGTTTATAGATGGATGGTGGTTCATTGATATCTGGAAACAAATATGTATACGTTTTATAGTTAACAGTGAACAGCAGGCCCATTCCCTAAATTTTATACCATCAAAATGATAGTACTTGGTAGCACATTGTGTGGTATACTATAAAGCTTTTTTAAGAGCATGAAAACACAATGTATCTAGCAAACAATACAAATGATATTAAATTAGATCGTTTAGTATGATTGCCAAGTCAATCTATTTATTTAAAACGTAAAAGGTTTTTAATATTGATATGGCCAACATAAGATGTTAGGTTGGCTAATAACGCAATAATTTAAGACAGAAGGACCCTAAGTAAGAAAGGACTGAATAAATTAACCGACTTGGTTCACACAACTTTTTACGGTAGAAGAACTGAGTTACGAGACTTGGTTTCTTTTACATGTTATGTTTTTGATGGCATCTCATTTCTTTTTGTATATAGCCCTACTTTTTTCCTTTCCGGTACCATCTACTTCTTGAATACCAACAAAGTACCTATCTACACCTATTATTCTATTATATTATATATACATACACTGATTATTTTACTGCAAATGTAATTTTATGGGATTACAAAGTTATTTATGCAGTTAATGTATCTAGAAAACTGGACCAAAATTGCAAAAAATTTAAATTTTTATAAAAAAATAAGTTATATAAGATACTTTCTTATTCAGAGAAACAATCTTGAACTAAAGATGTTACTGACATAAGACTAACAAATATTAGTTGATAATGTCTTAAAATTGTTTACTTAAATATCAGAAAATTAGAAAGCTGCTTTACTTTCTATAATACAAAGACTTAGGTGACACTTATAATGGTTGTTGCTAAATAAATAATTTGACTATACTTAAAAACATTTTAGAACACTGACTATTCATTTCAAACAGTTATTATTTTATCTTTTTGTAGACTTTTTTGTTAATTTACTGTTATAAAGGACTTAGTCGCTAAGCTACCACATCATCTCATTCTGACTACAATTACTTAATCACTACAATCAAATACAAAATGTATTAAAGTAACAATGGTTATGTGCATTCTGACTACAATTACTTAATCACTACAATCAAATACAAAATTTATTAAAGTAACAATGGTTATGTGCAATAAACACAACTATAAATATTCACACCTGAGGAATAAGTGGAACTATAAATAGTCACACCTATTCCCTACACAGAAACAAGTCTGCTAGCTTGACCAGCATTTTAGCCTCCTTTGACATTGGATAAGCCAAAATACTGTTCAAGGTGCCAAAGTGAAAATTCCCATCACTACCAAAACATTCTCATTGCTTCATTCAAGACACATTCCATCAAAATATGTTGGAAATTTTCAACTATTCCGCATTGTAACGATTTGGTTTTGGCACATTTTTCATTAAAAAAGCAAACTTGTTCGATGGAATATGTAATCCAAGAATAGGTCTTATGTAGTTTCTTTTTAGTGGACAATTATCTATTCACAAATTACAGGTTATTTGTGGCTGAATTGTTCAATACTAGATACTCTTCAACAGACTGACAGTTACAAATAACTTGGCAGATGGCAACCTTTGAATAATAATTTTGATACTGCAATTTTAAGATTGATTTTATTATATCATAGGCAATCTGTTCACCTCTCACTTGAGAGGCACAGCCACATCCTATAAAAACATCAATACATAATGGAATTTAGTTAGATAACAAAAATTAGGAAAGAATTATTTCAGTGATATTGACAGATTATTCTGCAAGAGCCTTACAATTGTGATGGAGAGTTATGCAGAATTATACTAAAAATACAGGATCAAGCAAATGTTCGTAATATAAAAATAAGTAGATTACCATAGTTGTGCAAGGGGCTAAACTTTCCAATATGTACCATCGATTTCAAAGCCCATATTTTTTTTTGTAGATAGTACTCACTAAAAGAAAGCGTTTTGCAAAGTTTTAGGTTGCGGAAACTTACGGTTCATGAGATATATTTTTTTAAACTTTTCATACAAATTGGTAAATAACACGCAATTACAAAATAAATTTGACAAATGATTAATGTTAAACGTCAGTTAGTGAAGAGTTCCGAATATTTTGAAAGTATCGATACCTACTCTATACCAAGTATCGTATCAAAAGTATCAATACTGCTTGGTATCGAGTACATTTCGTTAATTTTGGAGACGAAAAATTATGACAAACTCATTAGATGCATAGGAAGAGCTGATAAGTGCAATTATATATGTATACAAAGTAGAATAAAGTTTACTCTATTTAAGTTCCGCCTTAGTACTTGTATTTCATTGTTTGCAACTTGTTTGTATCTCTTAATTAGTACAGCTTTTGTATTTTTATTTTATTGTTTGCAACTTTCTGTATTATCTAATTCTTACTACAATAAAGTGTTTACTTACTTATTGACTTACTTATTTAATATTCAAAAAGTACCCAAAACCGAATCAGAGCACCCCACTATCCACGTGGTCTTGTCTGCCCTACCCCTAGAGTGTATATAAGAGCCCGGAGGCGCGGAGGGAGAGCAGTGCCCGCCCGCCGTAGGGAAGTGCAGGCACCGAGATCGCCGTAGCGGCTGAGGCTGGTCGCCGAAGGCGACCAAAAAGCCGAAGCTGCGAAGGCGAGCCCAGGTGCCTGTGCTTCCCTACGCTAGGGCGGAGGCACTGCTCATCCCGCAGCGCCGGAGCTGCCACGGAGCGCCGGAGCACAACTTCCCGGTTTCTTACCCCTCTAGTCTCCAAAATTAACGAAATGTACTCGATACCAAGTAGTTTTGATACGATACTTGGTATCGAGTACGTATCGATACTTTCAAAATATTCGCTAATTGACGTTTGACATCAATGATTTGTCAAATTCATTTTGTAATTCGTGTAATTGCGTGTTATTTGCCAATTTGTATGAAAAGTTTAAAAAAATATATCTTATGAACCGTAAGTTTCCGCAACCTAAAACTTTGCAAAACGCTTTCTTTTAGTGAGTACTATCTACAAAAAAAATATGGGCTTTGAAATCGATGGTCCATATTGGAAAGTTTAGCCCAAAAAATTATGTAGCTCTTCTGCATTGAGCTGCTTTAATTTTTCACAATTTATTTTTTCCACACACTTGAGTCTTAGCTCAGTCTTTGGAAAACAATGTAATTTACATTATGACGCTTGCTTTTGCAATGCGAAACACAACAAGCATTCTTCATGATGAGTACACAATTTTTAACGTGAGAGGATAAGCATGGAGTTTTAACACTTCAAAGTAATTTCATTCGATCAAATCCAAATTTCCAAAACTCCAACAAACTGTAATGAAATTGAAAATTTGAAATAATGAATACAGAGTATCTTTGTATAAACCACAGAGTACTTTTTTATAAATAGGAAGTATAAACTGAAAATAATGAAAGGAGTATCCTGTTCCTATACTATATCCTCTTAACGGTCTCTGTTCTCTGTGAATAAAAGTTATGGAAGTTTGGAACTCAATCTGTGGTAATAAGAAATGTCATATTCTAAACTACCGGTTTGAATCTATGGTTGAAAATAAGGGCTAATTTTTTTGTTCTAAGATTCTATGCCGTGATAATACCACTCACATTAGAAGGTAATGCACACTTTCCTATATATAAAAAAAGTACTCTGTGTGCACGCTGCGCAGTTATCGAAAAAATAAATAAAAACTATTATAACCTAAAATGCAAAAAGTATAAGTATCACAGATTACTGACTATATACCTACTAGAGAATAAGTATGGAAAATGATACATTTTTTATTATTGACTTTACGGCTCTAGGTTCTGACCCTTCTGAGAAAAAAATTATACGATATAACTGTGAAAGCTGGATAGCATAGTACAGAATCATGTGGTTGTGGCGGGAGCAAAGGCAACCTGATTTTATAGATATCTGATCTGATCGAATCTGTACTAAAATTAAATTAGCATGCCCCGAATCCACGTAGTCTTGTTTGCCCTACTCCTAAAGTGTTTTTGTAAAGCCGTAGGCGCGGAGGGAGAGTAGCCTCCGGCCGTCATAGCAAACCGCAGGCACCTGTGCGTGCCGAAGTGTGCTTATTATTGTATTATATGTTATGTTTATAATTTAAAGTAATTATAAAAGCTGATATTTTGGTGTTTTGTAGAGTGAAAGAGCGACCGAAGCGAGCTCGGGACTTAGGGCATCCCCACTCGGGCAGGTTAGGTTAGAATGGAATGGCGGGGTCGAGTGACCGAGCAAAGCGAGCGAATAGACCCCGCCATTCCCTTCGTGGTTATTCTGGCGCTTCCCTCGGCTGCGCTACGTGGTGCTTCCCTAACCCAACTCTCTCCCCCCATAAATCAGGTTTATAGTCAAAAACATTACAAAATCATAACCTCAAAATCAAATTTTTAAAAATTTATTTAAAGAAACTAAGAATGTCCGACAGTATGTGAAAGTGGGAGGCGACTCTACAGCTCCTCCGCCTCCCTCTCCATCATCTCCCACCCCCTTAAATCATTTTGAATTATCATTTTGAGGTTAGTTCTATGGGATATTCTTTTTGATTTTTCTCAAGAACGGTGCATTACCTTTTAATGTTAGTGGTATTATTATAATCGGGGACCAAACCTCTACCAAATAAAACACCTTACTCCCCCAAATTCCTGCCAAACGATTCTAAATTTCAACCAAGAATTAAAACCTGTGACAATCATAAAAATAATAGAAAATCAACATTTTTACTTCTTACTTCGATTTCAATGTTGTGTAATTGTGGTTAAACTCAGTGTTCCCAACTCTCAACATTTTATCCCACAAAGCTTAAATCAAAAACCCCTAAAATCAAGACGATTGATAGGATAATCCCCCTAAAATAATATTAAAGCAAATATAAATTATGAATTAATAATAATCAGTTAATAATAACCAATAAAAGTTAGTGAATAATAGTTTGATAAAAATTAGTAAAAAATAAAACTATTCTTTAATATTCTTTACTGTATGTAAAGAATATTAAAGAATATTTTTTTTATTACAATTTAAATTTTCAAAACATCTATTTCATGTTCATGTTTCATGTTCAGTTCATTTTCCTCAGTGTTTTTGAAATCACAATACATACAGTAAAGAATATTTTTTTATTACAATTTAAATTTTCAAAACATCTATTTCATGTTCATGTTTCATGTTCAGTTTATTTTCCTCAGTGTTTTTGAAATCATAGATTTTGACACTAAATTACATGTTGTGCACGATCCACCATTTCGTTGCAATGTAAATTGAACCATCATCATACTCTGTAACATATCAATAGATAGTATCTATTCCGCACCTCATTTTTAACAATATTATACATGGAGAACGTGCGTTCGACACTTGCATTTGAAATTGGAATCGTGACAAATGCCCGTCCAAATTTCTAAATATTTTTGAAACCTTTACAGCCAACTGCATCACCATCAGACACACATCACAAACAGACTTCAAAATAAAAATAAGCTGAAGTAGAAATGTTTTTCCACGTTTTATTAAACTCAGACTCGATGTCATTTTTGTTGCCATAGATATAAGTTCGCTGAATGTGGTTCAATATTGGTGTTATGGCGGATTTTACTTGAGATGTAGCAACTTTTGGGTACATATCAGTAAGTGTTTTTAACATTGATAAATTATCTGGAAGCTTGTCTTGGATCTGGTCTGTCAGACAATATAAAAAGCTCTTGCACCGTTCTTTAACGTCTACAAGTCATTGGTTTCAAGTTCTCGTGATATGTTTTGAAAGTCAAAACCGCAATACATTGAATCTGTATGCATTAGATGGTTCTTTAAAATAGGAATTCCACCAAGGCGGAATCCACTACTTTTTCTAATTGTAAAGGTACAACAAGTCGTCTAAGCAAGTTTTCGTATTATCAAAATAAATCCTCAAATAATTTAGTAGGCTCAATACCCTCAGTATGGAAAAGTAAATTCAAATGAGTAACATTTTTAATTCGTTTTTCAGAAAAATCTAAGGAGCTTTAAACGGTAGTCTTCTCATAATATCATAAAGCTTTTCTACCATTTAAAACATTTATCATTAGTTTTAGCAACTGAAAATATCAGCTTTAATTCTATTAGCTTGATAGCGAGCGAGCCAGAGGGTTCTGCTAAGTCATGGAATATTTTTGGGTTCTTGCTATAATTCATCGTTTGATATATTGCTTTATATTACTCTAAACGTTTCGGGTTGTATGAAAACCAATTATGGGCTTCTCTCACGAGAAATTCTAGTTGCCGTGGTATTAGTTGAGCCGCCTTTTCAATTTGACAATAATCAAATCAGGTAGCTCTTTTTTAATATAGCAGCCACCGAATTACGTTTACGTTTACGAAGAATTGAGGATTGACCACAAAAGAATTTTGACCCATTTGCGAAAAAGATCGTGGTCAAATGGTATAGTCAAGCTCCACAGACTGTCGCGAAACCCGGATTAACACGTAATATGGTGATGCTATGTGTATAGTGGGATTGGAAGTTTGGAAAGGCATCGTTTATTGTAAGTTTTTACTGCCAGGTAAAACCATCGATTTGGATCTGTACTGCCAACAACTAATAAGACTCAAGCAAGAAATTGAGAAAAAACGAGTGGTCTTTCATCATGAATACGCAGGACCATACACATCTTTGGCTACTCAACAAATACTGTAAGAGCTTGTTTGGGAAGTGTTTATGCACCCACCTTACAGTCCTGACCTTGCACCCTGACATTTTCACCTGTTTCGGTCTCTTCAGGGTTCTTTGGGTAGTCTTAGGTTAACATCAAGAGAGGACTGTCAAAACTACTGGTCGCATTTTTTTCATCAAAAATCTCAAAATTTCTACAGCAACGAGATTACGTCACACGATGGCAACAAGTTATCAAACAAAATGGCTCATATACCTATATGTTGTAAGTAAATGTAATTAAACTTTTAAAAAGGTCTTGAATCCATATATAAAATACGAAAACACTTTCACTTTTTTAAATAAATGTGTTTAGTAAAGGATACGGCTGATAACAAATAGACTGGGTGTCGCATAAAACCAATTATTATATCCTGAAGAAATAAATTCTTGAATAAGTAATCTTGCAAACATTATATAAGTACCTACGTGGAAAATATATTGATCAATCGATGGCAATTACAAAGCAAGAATTTCCATCGATTTGTTTTTGATTTGATATTACATTATGGAGAAAGATTGCTTCACACAAAGTACTCTGCAGTTTTCTGTACAACTTTGGGGATTGGCTGTATATATGTCTATGGTACTACAACCATTAAGTAATGTCTCAGTGATCACGAAGCAGAAGGTTAAAACTAGTAGTGATCAACGAATGTTAAGAGGTACACTGACATTTAAACTTTAAATTGAAGAGGTCATGTCCAATGTAATATGCGCTTAGACACCCTCATGTTCTAATCCAAAGCGTCGAAAATTTTCGTCTCGAATTACAAAATCGTATTTAGTGCCTAGAAGATAAATGATAAACTCGAGAAAACTACCAATATATCAGCACTCTGAAAAACATGGCTATTAGACGGTAAATAAATCCTTAAATACATCTCGGATTGAAAAAGCGATTGAGCGACACCATGCTCAAAAATTATTTGCCAGAGATCTGTCTGTCGCAAAGCATCAACTGTCTAAACTGAAGAACACCAATTGTAGTAGCGTCATTCCCGAATGACCTGAGATTTTGACTGAAATGGATAAGATCTACAGACACATAATAATTGAAGCGACACGCAAGTGTGAGTAACGAGCCAAGAGCAAGGCAGCCAAGTTGAATTCGTCGATTGACCTCTCGGTCGAAGTTGAACTTACCTAGTCGGACTATTTGTCCCAGGCAAACATTCATAACGACGATCATGCTTCATATTATCACAGACTTCAGAAATAGACCAAACCTTCTTTTGAAGTGACATTCTGTTCCCGGTAGCAACTTGTGTTCCAACCTATATACCAAATTTATATTGATAAACAACAATCAAACTTAGCACGATTTGCTACTAATAAAAAAGAAAAGAAAAATTGGTTGCCTGTAAAGTCGGTATACGGGCGAAAGTTTTACGTGACAACGACTTTGAGTGGTAAAATAATTTTAATGTGAATATTCATTCGTATAGTAGGAAGAAGGATGAAATAACACTTTTTATGGCTGTCTCTCTCGCTCTTAGGCGGGCTAACCATGCCCGAGTGGAAGGGACGCGTGCCTCTCACTCGCTCTCATTGTGAGCGCATAACGTGAGCGGAGCGTAACGCAGTTTCTTGAAGTGTCACCCGGCAAACCAATTTATAAGACGTTGTCACGTCAAAAATCAAGATACCTACATAAAAAAGAAGAATCTCTTCCCAGCCTCTCAATCTCGGGCAGCTCCCTTTATTATGGAGGCAACGACGTACCGCCTTCCATGGTTTCGAGATCAACATCCGGATCAGCTTTTTCGATACATATTGCACTAGCTCCTAAGCTTTCCAGCCGCCCAATGACAGCTCCTAAGCTTTCCAGCTTCGGCAGTACCACGTATTCTGGGGGGCTTAATAACGATGGCCAGAATTTGTAAATAAGAAAGAAACTAAAGTAGGACCACAAGTTAAAGCATAAATTAAATCTCGAGACTTGAGAGAGAATTAAATCTCTAGACTCGCATTTACTAAATATTAAACCCTCATGGTGTTCTACCACCGCCGTTATTTGGCAGGGCCAAGGAAACGCTTTCACGCACATCCGCGGCCCCACCAGCGCCAGCCGTCCAACGGCAGCTCCTCCTTAGTTGCCGACTTCTCCTCCCCGTTTTCTTTTTCAGATAAGGTGCACTAGAAACACAAGGCACATTGCCCTTCGCGGTCTCTAACTGCACCTGCACTACGGACTCCCCGAGCCAGATTTTTTTTATAGGAGTGGGGGCAAACGAGCATACGGCTCACCGGATGGTAATTACCGCCGCCCATGAACAACTGCGTACACCAGGGGAATTGCAGATGCATTGCCGGCCTTTTAAAAAGGAATAGGGTCTTTTCTTGTATCTTTTCTTTCGATATGTGAATGGAGCCAGGAAAAAACGAGCACTTGGTAGCATCAAATGATGCAACCTCACCAAAGTCGCGGAGGATAGCATTGCGCATTGCCAATCGCCATACCAACACTCCTCTTCTCTTACGACTCCACCCTGACTACAGCAGTACAGGAAGAGGAATCTCCTCTCCTGCCCACTAACACACATCCATTTTATTATTTTATATATTTAGAAAATTTTGTTTGACGGAGGATGGAGACTAAGGTGACTGTGACGATGTCACCTTCCTTAAGATTGACTCAGAAGGTGGGTAAGGGATCTCCGTGATGCTACGTAGAACCGTCGTATTACAACTCATTTTCACAAAGGTTCACGAGGACTTAGATAACTGTGATGATATCACTTAGCTGATGGTGGACTCCAAAGGTTGATAGAAGGCTGATAAGATCTCAGTGACGGCACAACATAGAACTACTGTTTTTGGACAAAATTCGTTTACTATTTCCTTAATATATTTTCGTATTGTTTACGAATTCAAAAATTACGTATTTTAAAATATATTGTCAGAAAAAAACAGAGAGGGATAAAAATATCCAAATGAGTTAGTTTGAAAGAGAAGTAATATTGTTTCTGATCAAAGAATATAAAAAACAAATAGGTCTCTTCTGAGTATCGTCAATTCAAATTGTGTACATATAATTCTTGTTTAGGGAAGGGTAAATTAATTATGTAATTATTAATTTTAAGTTAAATTTATTTGTTTTGTAACGTAACAAAGTGGTATATACGTTCGTATATATAATTGTTACAGCACTTTATTTTATAATAAATTTTTAATAAAATCAATTAACTTTTTTATTTTCCTACTTTTAATGCATTTTTACTACTTTATTACTTTTACTACGTGCACTCATGAGTGAATCGCGTTTTAGGCATAAATCACTATGTACGGTATAATGTCATATCTGATTAATTATTCTACATCGTTCCTACTATACAAGAAAAGAAGTAAAAGAGACAAATCACTATATAAATACTAGACTAGTTAATTGTTAGATTGATATTGGTTTTGGAAGTAATCATAAGTTGCAACGCTGCTACTTTTTATAAATAAATTATTTTTTAAGTAAAGTCGCTATTGTCAACTTAATTCGTGCGCTGACTTCTTTGCCACAACCGGATTACCAGCATCACTTCACTTCTACCTTAACCAGTTTTTAACGCATTGAACAACTGTGTCAGCATTTTTGAGATCGATAGTGCAGGGAGTACGTCTCAGATCTCTAACAGAAAGTAAAATGGCGTCCCTGCAAGGATAGCTTGAAGATAAAGGATTTGGTGGTAGCCAAGGAGGATAACCTTCCTCCGCTGAAATGGAAGCTGGGAAGAGTCGTCGCAATTCACCCAGGAGCCGATGGCATTGTTCGAGTTGCAGCCGTCATAGGTTCCACTGGGATTGTCAAGAGGGCATTTAACCGGATTTGTCCATTGCTGGTGTCACTTAATTCTGGTTATTGAAGACTGGCATATTGAAGCGCCTACGACTTTGTTCTGAGCAACGAGTCAAAGAACATACTCGTAGTAATTACGTCAGTACATAACGTTAATTTTAACCGATTTCTTTGTACTTTCAATATATTAAAACCCTCTTAACTGTTGTGAGATTAATACAATCGTTCAAGACCCCGATCAAATTGCATTATTTTAAAAGTTTGTTAAACTCTCGAACGAGTAACTGGACATAAGATAATCGCAGAAGTACCTAATACTGCAGTATCATGAAGTAGTGTGTCATTTAATATTTCCTATTTAACTATTTACTGAGACTGTCCATAATTACTTCGCAACGGAAAGTGTCATAAATAATTAACAACGTTGCAATTGTCTTGTCATTGGAGACGCATCCTTGGCACCTGGACATGTGATCGATATTTAAATATAAAACGCAATATGAGTACAGATGCACTAAATTCCCACGCCCTACTTACTATTGACTATATGCTTCGAAACATGAAGTATTTTTTTATTATGTGCGAGCAGCTATGCAGGTCTAGGTAAAGAGACCAGTATCACTGCGACCCAATAGATTTATTGTGATCGCTACTATAGCTATAGTTCACTGCTAAGCCATATGTCTTCGATGAATAGAAGGAGTTGCTTAGCCGTGAGCAATTTCACTTCTTCTGGGCGGAGTAGATAGTTTCCCAGATGAGTGTTACTGAACTTCTTTGCCGCTGAACTATGCACCTGTACATTTTCTTTGTGCTGAACTATGCACCTGTACATTTTCTCCACATCTGCAGACAAAACGTATTTGTGTCCCCTAAAACGTAACAAAATCGACGTCAAGTCGTCCTGAACTACGGGACTGACCATTTGTATTTCGATAATCGAAAAACGTCGTCAGGCAACTTGCATTAAAAACTACTCTAATGGTGGCCACACACGGTCAGTTCAACTGATCAGTCCAAACTAGGACTGTGATATTTTTTAAAATATCGTATTTTTGATATACCTATCCATAATTATAAATATATCAATATTGGAGTTCTATATATCGTAAGTTAATAAACAGTAAGTCAATATCGGAGTTTTATAAATTGAAAAAAATATTGATATATCGGCTTTATTTGAAAATAACAACCGTAAATTATTTTAGTTTAGTTCATTTATTATAAATGTATGAGAAAAAGAGAAAATTAAATTATAAATGTATGAGAATGTTAGATTATAGTTAGTTCCTATTAATTATTGTTTTCCTATTAATTAAGTATTGTTCCCGCCAAAACACACAGAAAGTAGTTATAAGTTTCGTAGATTATAGTAATTTTAATACCACAGAGATATACTATACAAAATAACATTTCTTTTCAAGATACTAAGCAAATCAATAAATTGGGGAAAAATTTATAGAATAAAATAAGATATTCCACATGTGACAAATGCTAGCATCAAGCGGTGCCATCGAATCGGAGTTAAAAAAGATGGTACAACGGCCAATTCCCATCCAATTCAAAGACTATCACACAAAGCATGAGGTTTCAGTTTCTGAGTTTCTTACAAGAACAAGGCAATCCATACATAAGAAAGCCCGCAAGCACTTTGGTATAAAAATGTGTGGACACTTGATGGAATGATTTATGTCAAACTGCCTAATAATGAATGGGCTAAGATCTCCTCGGAGAAAGAGTTGGATATTCTTATTGAAAAATTTCCTGCAATTATTTCTCCGGCTACTTCTGGCTTGGCTTCCAAACAGACCCCACAAAGCTCTTCTGTAATACATCGTCAAGGTGAAGCTGCTCTGCGGAAGCAGGTAAGGGCAGCGCAAAATGTTGATTCTAAGAGGTCTCGTCGCTTCAATGTAAAGAAATAACAAGCTAAATATATTATTATAATGAATGGACCAAAATGTTTCCATTAGGTGGTGTGGTTTATTTATACCTTATTTTTGTTAAATTTCTATACTCTTTTCCAATTTAAATTTAATATTAATTTCTGTTTTTGTTTAAATAAATGTAGTGACTATTATTATGCACGACGCAAAACGACGGGATACCTGCTTAGTACAACCAGCACGGGTTGAGCAACTCAGGGGCGGTGGGCGGAGCCACGGGGGTCGCGTCCGGCTAGGTTCGACAACTAGCGAGGGTGCATACAACAACACGGAAAAGCAGCCGTAGTCCTAATTATTGTATTTAATTTGTTAAATATATACAACTTATATTCGATAATATAAAAGAATGATGTTGTAACTATGCAATAACTCTCCCAATAAAGGCATCGAATAAATAACGAGAGTTAGCATAGAGCTTAAAATATAAATTGTATTCTTATAGTTAATTTACCTTTGTTGCATATCACCTTTATTATGTATTACTTTTCTTACATATTACCATTCATATAAATTACCTTTCTAGTAAAAAAAAGATAATTGTAACATCAATAGGGCATGTTATCTTGACGCGGCTGCGGAGCAAATGAAGCTACGCGTAGGGCGACACGACGTTTTATATTTATAGTGCTGAGGTGCGGGGCAGGGTTCTCAGCTTCAAAATTGTGAATTATAAAGTTAAAAACCTTTTAGAATGCAAAATAAGTATTGTGTACATAATAATGTAATAAGTAGATGTAAGAATATTGTATAGTTAAATATGATTGTAAAAAAATAAATGTTTTAAAGAAATAAAGAAAGGCGCGGGGGTGAGGCAAGGGTCCGCTGGCCAGCAGCGGCCGAATCATATAAAAGACGGGCCGGCCGGTAGGGTCGGCAGTCGCTCTCCAGCCACCGAAAAGGCACTACAAGAAGAAAAAGTACAAGTTCCTCCTCACCGCCGCTTGCCTCCTATATAAACAGTGAACAACGCGTTTTATTCATTTTTCGAACGGCGTTACGGCGATCCGTAACATTAATGGTCCTTCGAAGAGCCGAATTAAGAAGCAAACCTCAAGAACGAAAAAATATTATTGTGAAGAAAAATGGTGAATACGCGTAGTAACAGTGGAGAATCATCGAAGCGTCGCAAGGATGAACAGATAACCCAGGGGGCCACGGAAGAGGCCTCCGGGGGCGACTCGGCCGCTAGTGGCTCATCAAACACCACTAGCGAAACCACAACGGTCAGCGGTACGACCACTACCTCTGCGACCGATGAAACGACTACAACGGAAGAAACCCAGCAAGAAAGTGATCAAAGGTCGCAGCGCACACTAAAGCCGGGCGAGACTAGGTCACGCCGCTCCGTAGTCTCACGCAAGAGACTCCTCGCGGAGTTAGAGGCGAAAGAGCGGTTGGCCGAACTCAAGCTCGAGCAGGCCCGATTGCAAGCAAGAATGGAATTGCAGGAGATACATGTGCAGCGACTACAAGCAGAAGTCGGATCAACCGAGGACGAAGAGGAAGAAATAGAAGACGACTTAGCATCAGTGCGCATTAGTACATGGTTACAAGAAAAACCTACATCGCAGCCCGCGCCGCAACCCGCGCCGCAGCCCGCGCCGCAACCCGCGCCGCAGCGCACGTCGTACTTCACGTCGCAACCAGCACCGCAGATCGCACCACCCGTACTTCAACAGTATGCACCGCAATACGCTCCGCAACATACCGCGCCGCAGAAAGAAGACTATGTACAGGCGCAGCAACAAATCGACGTCGCTACCTTGGCCGCTGCTTTATCACAAGCAGTGAGAAGCACAAGGGAGCCGCCGAAATATTTGCAAGAGCTGCTCACATTCAATGGTAGCAGCAAAGAATGGCTCAGCTTCAAAACAACGTACGAAGAATCTTCAAAGTACTTCACGATGAACGAAAACATAGCGAGAATACGCCGAAGCTTAAAAGGGATAGCAAAAGAGGCCGCAAGCTGCCTACTTATAAGCCAATCAGACCCCAGAATAATAATAGAAGCTTTGGAAAGGAGATTCGGACGACCAGAAGCATTAATTCACTTAGAAATAGAGAAGCTGAAGCTACTTAACAAAGTCACGGACAATCCCAGGGAGCTATGCATATTCGCCAATCGCATAGCAAACGTAGTGGGCACCGTGGAAGCACTCAAGAAAGCACACTATCTGCATAGTCCGGAGATGACGCGAGTTATCACAGACAAACTCACGCCCATATTGAGAAGCAAATGGTACGACTATGCAGCCAGAAAGAAAGAGGATATCCCAGAGCTTAAGAAAATATCACTCTTCTTAAACGAAGAAGCGGATAAATGCAGCGCGTATGCCTTGCCGGAATTTATCACGGAGGACAACGAACCGAGAGAGCGAAGGCCGAGAAAAATAGAACGTGCCTTCGCCACAAGCAAGAAACAATATGAAGAACGCTGCCCTCAATGCAAACAAGAACACAAACTGCCCGATTGCAAGTCATACGCCGCTCTGTCCACAAATGACAGATGGGAAGTAGCAAAGAAGTATAATATCTGCTACCGCTGTCTACGAGGCAAACATCGCCGATTGCTGTGTAAAGCTCCACCGTGCGGAAAAGACGGATGCGTGATGAAACACCATAAATTGCTGCATCACGACAGAAAGGCCGAAACTGAAAAAGAACCCGCTATGGAAACCGCAACATCGGCAAAGGAGGTCATCACAACAACTCGACCATACAAACACCGCCGTGCTTACCTAAAGATTGCGCCCGTAACAATAAAGGGGCCGCTAAGCTGCGTCGAAACATACGCATTATTGGATGAAGGAAGCACAGTCACCTTAGTCGATGCCTCGATCGCTGACGTCATCGGCGCCGACGGTCCAGCCCACGCAATGTGGATACAAGGGGTTGGCTCGGAGGTGAAGCATGAGAAGAGCAAGATCGTCAGCCTTAAAATAAGAGGAAAGCACGCGCAAGAGGAACACAACATAGAAGCAGCGCGTACGGTAGAGCGGTTGGACTTCGCGCCAGAATCCGTGAATGAAAATCACTTGGAGAATTGCCAACATCTGCTGGATATCAAAGAGGATATCACCTACGAACGCGCCTCACCGAAAATACTAATCGGGCAAGATAACTGGCACCTCATAGTGTCTAGAAAACTGCGCGTCGGTCGTCGAGACCAACCAGTCGCCTCATACACCAACCTGGGCTGGGTTCTGCATGGCTGTCATAGCTCATTGACGTCGACGGTCACCTTCTGCGGCAGACTACATCAAAGGGAAGAGGCACAGCCAATAGAAGAAGAAATAAAAAATTATTTCAAATTAGAATCACTGTGCATCGAGCCGAGGAGACCTAAAGAAGATCCCGAGCAGCGAGCTATGCAAATATTGAGGGAGACCAGCAGGCGGTCGGCGGACGGCAGATTCGAGACAGGGTTGCTGTGGAAAGAAAAGGATTTCCAAATACCAAATAATTACAAAGACGCGGAAAGACGTCTGCACACTCTAGAGAAGAGGCTCGACCGAGACAGCACTCTCAAGCTACAGTACGAAGAACGCATACAGAACCTCTTCAACTCAGGTTACGCAGAGCGCGCGCCCATGCCACCGCCACAAGGAAAGACATGGTATCTACCACACTTCCCAGTCATCAACCCTGCGAAGCCTAACAAGCCGCCGAGATTGGTACACGACGCCGCAGCGAAGACAGCAGGAATATGTCTCAACGATATGCTTCACTCGGGGCCGGACTTATTACAATCATTGCCTGGAGTAATCATGAGGTTCCGACAGTATCCGTATGCAGTGAGCGCCGACATAAAAGAAATGTTTATGCAGATCAAAGTGCGCAAAGAAGATAGAGACGTTTTACGTTTCTTGTGGAGAGGCAAGCGGCGGGAGGGCCAACCGGAGGAATATAGGATGACATCGATCATCTTTGGAGCGACATCATCACCATGCACAGCATTATATATCAAAAATAAAAATGCTGAAGAACACACGGAAAAGCAGCCGTAGTCCTAATTATTGTATTTAATTTGTTAAATATATACAACTTATATTCGATAATATAAAAGAATGATGTTGTAACTATGCAATAACTCTCCCAATAAAGGCATCGAATAAATAACGAGAGTTAGCATAGAGCTTAAAATATAAATTGTATTCTTATAGTTAATTTACCTTTGTTGCATATCACCTTTATTATGTATTACTTTTCTTACATATTACCATTCATATAAATTACCTTTCTAGTAAAAAAAAGATAATTGTAACATCAATAGGGCATGTTATCGTGACGCGGCTGCGGAGCAAATGAAGCTACGCGTAGGGCGACACGACGTTTTATATTTATAGTGCTGAGGTGCGGGGCAGGGTTCTCAGCTTCAAAATTGTGAATTATAAAGTTAAAAACCTTTTAGAATGCAAAATAAGTATTGTGTACATAATAATGTAATAAGTAGATGTAAGAATATTGTATAGTTAAATATGATTGTAAAAAAATAAATGTTTTAAAGAAATAAAGAAAGGCGCGGGGGTGAGGCAAGGGTCCGCTGGCCAGCAGCGGCCGAATCATATAAAAGACGGGCCGGCCGGTAGGGTCGGCAGTCGCTCTCCAGCCACCGAAAAGGCACTACAAGAAGAAAAAGTACAAGTTCCTCCTCACCGCCGCTTGCCTCCTATATAAACAGTGAACAACGCGTTTTATTCATTTTTCGAACGGCGTTACGGCGATCCGTAACATTAATGGTCCTTCGAAGAGCCGAATTAAGAAGCAAACCTCAAGAACGAAAAAATATTATTGTGAAGAAAAATGGTGAATACGCGTAGTAACAGTGGAGAATCATCGAAGCGTCGCAAGGATGAACAGATAACCCAGGGGGCCACGGAAGAGGCCTCCGGGGGCGACTCGGCCGCTAGTGGCTCATCAAACACCACTAGCGAAACCACAACGGTCAGCGGTACGACCACTACCTCTGCGACCGATGAAACGACTACAACGGAAGAAACCCAGCAAGAAAGTGATCAAAGGTCGCAGCGCACACTAAAGCCGGGCGAGACTAGGTCACGCCGCTCCGTAGTCTCACGCAAGAGACTCCTCGCGGAGTTAGAGGCGAAAGAGCGGTTGGCCGAACTCAAGCTCGAGCAGGCCCGATTGCAAGCAAGAATGGAATTGCAGGAGATACATGTGCAGCGACTACAAGCAGAAGTCGGATCAACCGAGGACGAAGAGGAAGAAATAGAAGACGACTTAGCATCAGTGCGCATTAGTACATGGTTACAAGAAAAACCTACATCGCAGCCCGCGCCGCAACCCGCGCCGCAGCCCGCGCCGCAACCCGCGCCGCAGCGCACGTCGTACTTCACGTCGCAACCAGCACCGCAGATCGCACCACCCGTACTTCAACAGTATGCACCGCAATACGCTCCGCAACATACCGCGCCGCAGAAAGAAGACTATGTACAGGCGCAGCAACAAATCGACGTCGCTACCTTGGCCGCTGCTTTATCACAAGCAGTGAGAAGCACAAGGGAGCCGCCGAAATATTTGCAAGAGCTGCTCACATTCAATGGTAGCAGCAAAGAATGGCTCAGCTTCAAAACAACGTACGAAGAATCTTCAAAGTACTTCACGATGAACGAAAACATAGCGAGAATACGCCGAAGCTTAAAAGGGATAGCAAAAGAGGCCGCAAGCTGCCTACTTATAAGCCAATCAGACCCCAGAATAATAATAGAAGCTTTGGAAAGGAGATTCGGACGACCAGAAGCATTAATTCACTTAGAAATAGAGAAGCTGAAGCTACTTAACAAAGTCACGGACAATCCCAGGGAGCTATGCATATTCGCCAATCGCATAGCAAACGTAGTGGGCACCGTGGAAGCACTCAAGAAAGCACACTATCTGCATAGTCCGGAGATGACGCGAGTTATCACAGACAAACTCACGCCCATATTGAGAAGCAAATGGTACGACTATGCAGCCAGAAAGAAAGAGGATATCCCAGAGCTTAAGAAAATATCACTCTTCTTAAACGAAGAAGCGGATAAATGCAGCGCGTATGCCTTGCCGGAATTTATCACGGAGGACAACGAACCGAGAGAGCGAAGGCCGAGAAAAATAGAACGTGCCTTCGCCACAAGCAAGAAACAATATGAAGAACGCTGCCCTCAATGCAAACAAGAACACAAACTGCCCGATTGCAAGTCATACGCCGCTCTGTCCACAAATGACAGATGGGAAGTAGCAAAGAAGTATAATATCTGCTACCGCTGTCTACGAGGCAAACATCGCCGATTGCTGTGTAAAGCTCCACCGTGCGGAAAAGACGGATGCGTGATGAAACACCATAAATTGCTGCATCACGACAGAAAGGCCGAAACTGAAAAAGAACCCGCTATGGAAACCGCAACATCGGCAAAGGAGGTCATCACAACAACTCGACCATACAAACACCGCCGTGCTTACCTAAAGATTGCGCCCGTAACAATAAAGGGGCCGCTAAGCTGCGTCGAAACATACGCATTATTGGATGAAGGAAGCACAGTCACCTTAGTCGATGCCTCGATCGCTGACGTCATCGGCGCCGACGGTCCAGCCCACGCAATGTGGATACAAGGGGTTGGCTCGGAGGTGAAGCATGAGAAGAGCAAGATCGTCAGCCTTAAAATAAGAGGAAAGCACGCGCAAGAGGAACACAACATAGAAGCAGCGCGTACGGTAGAGCGGTTGGACTTCGCGCCAGAATCCGTGAATGAAAATCACTTGGAGAATTGCCAACATCTGCTGGATATCAAAGAGGATATCACCTACGAACGCGCCTCACCGAAAATACTAATCGGGCAAGATAACTGGCACCTCATAGTGTCTAGAAAACTGCGCGTCGGTCGTCGAGACCAACCAGTCGCCTCATACACCAACCTGGGCTGGGTTCTGCATGGCTGTCATAGCTCATTGACGTCGACGGTCACCTTCTGCGGCAGACTACATCAAAGGGAAGAGGCACAGCCAATAGAAGAAGAAATAAAAAATTATTTCAAATTAGAATCACTGTGCATCGAGCCGAGGAGACCTAAAGAAGATCCCGAGCAGCGAGCTATGCAAATATTGAGGGAGACCAGCAGGCGGTCGGCGGACGGCAGATTCGAGACAGGGTTGCTGTGGAAAGAAAAGGATTTCCAAATACCAAATAATTACAAAGACGCGGAAAGACGTCTGCACACTCTAGAGAAGAGGCTCGACCGAGACAGCACTCTCAAGCTACAGTACGAAGAACGCATACAGAACCTCTTCAACTCAGGTTACGCAGAGCGCGCGCCCATGCCACCGCCACAAGGAAAGACATGGTATCTACCACACTTCCCAGTCATCAACCCTGCGAAGCCTAACAAGCCGCCGAGATTGGTACACGACGCCGCAGCGAAGACAGCAGGAATATGTCTCAACGATATGCTTCACTCGGGGCCGGACTTATTACAATCATTGCCTGGAGTAATCATGAGGTTCCGACAGTATCCGTATGCAGTGAGCGCCGACATAAAAGAAATGTTTATGCAGATCAAAGTGCGCAAAGAAGATAGAGACGTTTTACGTTTCTTGTGGAGAGGCAAGCGGCGGGAGGGCCAACCGGAGGAATATAGGATGACATCGATCATCTTTGGAGCGACATCATCACCATGCACAGCATTATATATCAAAAATAAAAATGCTGAAGAACACACGGAAAAGCAGCCGTAGTCCTAATTATTGTATTTAATTTGTTAAATATATACAACTTATATTCGATAATATAAAAGAATGATGTTGTAACTATGCAATAACTCTCCCAATAAAGGCATCGAATAAATAACGAGAGTTAGCATAGAGCTTAAAATATAAATTGTATTCTTATAGTTAATTTACCTTTGTTGCATATCACCTTTATTATGTATTACTTTTCTTACATATTACCATTCATATAAATTACCTTTCTAGTAAAAAAAAGATAATTGTAACATCAATAGGGCATGTTATCGTGACGCGGCTGCGGAGCAAATGAAGCTACGCGTAGGGCGACACGACGTTTTATATTTATAGTGCTGAGGTGCGGGGCAGGGTTCTCAGCTTCAAAATTGTGAATTATAAAGTTAAAAACCTTTTAGAATGCAAAATAAGTATTGTGTACATAATAATGTAATAAGTAGATGTAAGAATATTGTATAGTTAAATATGATTGTAAAAAAATAAATGTTTTAAAGAAATAAAGAAAGGCGCGGGGGTGAGGCAAGGGTCCGCTGGCCAGCAGCGGCCGAATCATATAAAAGACGGGCCGGCCGGTAGGGTCGGCACGGTGTCCGCAGGCCGAGAAACTCTCTCTCGGACCCGCCAAATAAACTGTCAAACGACCTGAACTGCCTCCTGGCGGCTCAGGCCAGTTCTAATTAAATTAAATTAATTATTATTATATCAACTAATATTATTTTGCCTTCGTAGGCACTCCCTCAGCGGCTCTTAGCCGCCTGCGCCCTCTTTTCCCAAAAGAGGGTCGCTCATGATAAGGCACAATAGAGCTTAATCAGCCAGCTGCCTGTCCCCAAAGGCGGTTTTTAGGGGGTATCACTTAGGGTCCCCGGTAGGACAGTGAGTCCCCCATAACCACGATAGACCGGCTATCGTGGTATGCGTAATGCATTTTCCGCCTCCCTACGTACAGGGTAGCCCTTTAATTGCTTCGGGCGCAAAAAAAAAAAAAAAAAAAAAATAGGGTCGGCAGTCGCTCTCCAGCCACCGAAAAGGCACTACAAGAAGAAAAAGTACAAGTTCCTCCTCACCGCCGCTTGCCTCCTATATAAACAGTGAACAACGCGTTTTATTCATTTTTCGAACGGCGTTACGGCGATCCGTAACAATTATTATATAAAATAATTTTGCTTGAGTACATAGAGTTAATGTTTTTGTGTACCTACATGTTATAATATCAGTTCACAGGCATATTGTATTAACTAAGTACTGTAGTTATCGTTATATTGTAAACTTCAGTATTCTGTAAATGCTGTAATTAAGTACTTTTTATTAAGAAGTTCATTAGATAATAGGCGTAAACATTGTAATAATCGGCGTAAGATAAATAATTTTGTCCAATAAGTTCTTCGGTCGTTGCAATATATAATGTACTCTGTGGGTCGTTGTGTGCCGTTGTTGTTTTCGATTTTGACAATTTTATTTTTCAGATAACAGGAACTATACAATGGTTCAATTGCCATACAGCCTATTACAATATGATTTACATCGATTTTAGCTCGCTGTTTACGGCTTAAAATATTTGATTTTTTTTAAAATAATATGTCTGTAGTCGACTGCTTTAACCTTGTATTTGCCTTTTGTTAATTTTTATTCAGATAGTTTTCTCTTTTTATTCATATATTGTTCACTTTTAAATTTTAATAAAAATGTTATTGAAGGTTTTAATATTTTATAAACAGTTAACTAATGGGATGGTGTTGTTTGAATTAGATTGATAAATTTTACATATTTTTTGAATATAAATTTATTTTACTACACTATTATTATTATTATAAATATTTGATTTGACTGCCTCGTTGGTCTAGCAGTTGTAGTAGTGCGACTGCTGATCATGAGGTCCTGGGTTCAAATCCCGGGTCGGACCAAAAAATCAATTATTGAGTTTTTCTGTCAAGAAATTCTTAGTAGCTGCCCGGAGTGAGGAAGTTGGCGGTGTCTCACCCCCCGTGCCTCAGGAAGCACGTAAAGCCGTTGGTCCTGCGCCTGATCTCTCTCCGGTCGTGTTGGTTTACCGTCCCATCGGATTATGAGAGTCATCGGCTCCCGCCCGGGTGGGAGAAGTACAGCATATGTCGCTTCGCACGTGCTGTGGGGCCAACTCGGCTTGCGTCAAGCCTCGAGCACGCCCCTGACCCCACCCGGGACGTAACATACCCAACGTTGCGTATAACCTACTATGCTGGGAAGCGAACTCCGAAGGCTCGTCGTGCTGCTAGGAGAGCACTCGCCTGTTGGTGATTTGGCTCCGCGACGAGATCCGTCTCCGCGAGACCTGGAGGTTGCTGACCCTTCGGCAGATCCCTTCCCAGAGGCGCGAGATACGCCAACTTCTACCTAGGAAACCACCAGGCATTAACCTAGAGCCAGGGAGGAGCACTGGAGGCCTGGAGGGCTGCTATCAGGAGCGCACACCTGTCGGCAGGATTGGCCCTGCGTCAACTCCCTGTCCGCGGGACTCCGTGGGACTTCGAGACTGCTGACCCTCCGGAAGCACCTAACTGGCGACGCGCAATACGCTAAAGCAGATTGCCTACAATGTCGTACAAAGTACGGCTCCCGGGACCGGCCCATAGAAATGGGCTGTGAGGATTACCCGGGTAATGGGGAACACCCCGAAGCCCGAAACCTGCATGGGATGAACAAGAGTAGTCCCTTGTAGATGACACACACTGAACTGAGGGAATAGAGAGTGCACCTGTGCTTGCGCATACACTTGGGAACTATAATCCTGTCCTGCCCCGTTGGCTAGCCTCCGTTGAGGCAGGCCGCCGTAGCCATAATTCGGTCTGGAGGACATTATTATTATTAAATATTTTACACGACCTAAACCTTTTATACGTTTCCTATAAGCTCAAACCACCAAAGCGCTCTTGTCCCTACGTTTTTAAAATACATTTTTTTAGAAGTATCACTCCTACAAATTAATAATAATAAAAATATAAAAATAGTGCCGTCACTGAGTTCCTATACACCCCTTTAAATAGCACCATCAGAAAAGTGAGATCACAATAGTCACCTAGGTTTTATGAGCCCTTTCAAATTAGTTCAAACACGATCGTCCTATCTAGTGTCTTACTTCCCAACTTATTTTTTGTGACCCTAATAAATCTATAAAGAGATCAGCCCTGATTAAAATGTCTACATCGACAGGCTTATAAAATGCAGGATCAGCTAAAAAAATATTCGATGGAAGTTGAAGATCACGTATCCTTAATTTATGACCAGGGGTATTGCTAGTTATTGATGGCAAAATGAAACTACTAATGTTAGCGGAATAACTGTCGTCTATTGACTTTAAATGGACACGACTAAAGGTGTCGTGTCCATTATAGCGTTAAATTTATAGCCTCAACGGACACGACACTTATAATCGTGTCCATTGACGCTATAAATTAATAATAAATCTGCCTAAAGATGAATTTATAGCGTTAAATAACATACGCAATAAACCAGAACTCACGATTTTCCGAGCCGACAAGCGAAATGCCACGCGTACGTCCGATTATAATTCTAAAATATAAGAACTTTTGTCTTTATAAAAAGGTTAAAAACGATTCAACAAATAGCACACTTAAAACAACTAGTAACCTCATAAATAAATCTCCGAAAAATTAAATCTAGACGTAAAATTTATAATATCTACGTGTGCCAAAACACCAAAGTTGTATAGGTTACACAAGCCCAATGATCCACTACGTCCTATAGTGAGCCAAATCGATTCACTACTCTACTACGAAAATACTCTCACAGCTCGGTGGACATACAAAAGCACACATGAAGGACATCTGGCAGACAATAAAACTATGGTCAGTTTTGGTATGAGTTATTGTTCACCTGTTGAAGACTGCATCTCAATTGTAACTGGAAGGCTGGAAGAAAACAACATGCCCGTAGAATATATACTATTGTGGAAAGAGGAGTTCTACAAGCAAGTAGATGGTCTGGCGATGGGCTAACTTGTGTCTCTCTTTGTCGCTGACATATTCATGGAAGACTTTGAGGAGAAAGCACTGCTTACTTCTCCCGTAAATCCAAGATTCTACAAGCGGTACGTAGACGACACTTTCACACTTCTATCTTTAGATAAAATACCTGCATTTTTAAACCATCTTAACTCCATAAATTCTAAAATTCAGTTTTCAATAGAGTTAGAGGCAAACGACTCTTTAGCTTCTCTACATGTGTTAGTAATTTAGAATCCTGATAACACCTTGAGCCACACTGTGTATAGAAAAAAGATATAGATAGATATTAAACGATCATTCTCACAATTATCCTTCACAATTAGCTATCGTGGGTAAATCTTTGTTTCAAAGAGCACGAGGGATCTGTGACAGTAAACTCCTGGCCGCGGAATTCCAACATGTCAAGCAAGCTCTGCATGAAAACAAGCTTCAGGTCCCGCGCCTACATCACAGTAAACAAGTGAAGCCGGCCACAGTCGAGCGTATACCCGCTGTACTGCCATATGTCTGAGGGGTCACTGATAGTATTGGCTACATCCTCAAGCGCGCTTCCATTAAAGAAGCCGCCGAAGATGATTGATCAGTTTTTACCATCATTCAAGTGTAATGTCCCTCTACAAGATGCAGGAGTGTACAAGATTGGTTGCGAATGTGATCTCTCTTACATAGAACAAACTAAAAGATCAATAAAAACCCGCCCTAAAGACCATTAGCTGATGTGAAGAATCAACGCTCCGGGAAGTCTGCAGTCTGTGAACACGTACAGGATCGCCCTCGTCCCTACATCAGATTTGATAGACCATAAATCCTCGTTAAAGAACACCGATTACTTCCAAGTATGATTCGCGAGGCTATCAAAATCAAAAAACATTCCAATTTCAATAAAGAAGATGGCTAGGTGCTACCATCTGCCTTGAATCCCATAATTAATAAAATTTAATCCCAACCCAAGCATACAGCCGCGAGAGTTCAAGATACTATAAGTTCATACTGTGTCGATCGGAAAAAAATAATTTAAATCTATGGGTAACCGCGGTTAACTATGACATCTGGACGTCGAACATCTCAGACCCCCCGTGACCATGGGTGCTGTAAAGTGCTCGAAAAGACGGGAATATAAAAAAGTTAATATACGCGATAAAATTACTTACTAACTTAAGTAAGTAAGTAAGTAAGTATAAAATCCGTAAAAACTAGTTTTATTTGAATGTGTAGTGTTCGCGCAAATTTAAGAAATCATCATCTGCCAGCTCATCTGTCACCAGAGACATTGACGATACGCGACGGGATTTCCCTGTTTTTTTTTTTTATAGGATAGGGTGACAAACGAGCACACAGTCCACCTGATGGTAAGTGGTTGCTGTGGCCCATAGACATCTACATCTATCCTCGATTACGAATCAAAATGCAGATGCGTTGTCACCCGTGAGGACTAAAATGGAATGCCTCGTTTCCAGTAAAAAGGGTCTCCGGTTCTCTACACTCACCATACGAAATACAGCAGCATTAAGCTACTATTTCACGCTGGTATTCTGTGAGAGCGTGGTCCTTCCCCGGTCGAGCCGACCCATTCGTGCTACAATTATACTGCTAATATAACTGCAGCATGGCTCTACCACGTATTCCTGTACAAACTTACTACACCAAACGGCACAAAAATCTCCGAGGGCGCATATTTGTGCCACTTGTTAGACTTAGCAACAGCAGCAGCCGCGCCTGCCTTCTGCGTAGTCGCCAGAAGATGTGTGTCAGACCTCTTGCCATCGGCCAGCACTATACCATTTAGCTATTAAACTGCAGATACTTTGGTACTGGTTAAGGTTCGTCGAAGGACGTCATTAATGGCTGCATAGGAAGGGAGCACTCCGCTGGTATGCCGCGCTGTGGTGACCGAGAATGTCGACCTCATTACCACAGCGGTAGCGATGGAGCTATTTTGTTTTAAACTTAATCTCAGGCTCAGGCTATTTGTTACCAAGAGAGAAAGAAGTAATATCCAAGAGTTTTTCGATATTCGATGAAGTAGTGCAGACAATTTTGGTATTAAAATATACAAAAAAATGATTATACTCATCACAGATGATTATATCAAAACTCATACAAGTTTTCTATAATATTGGTTTGATAAAATAGTTCAACTACCTTATTATAAACAATACATATTATATTGCAATATAGCACGACACACACGGTCAGTTAAACTTATATTATATATGAATTGACGTACATCCGAAAACTGACCGTAAGTGTGATATCTTAAGTTGATATTTGAAACCTATGAGTGGGCAAATTGCTTACATCCGTTTGAACAATCAGTTAAACTGATCAGTAAGACTGGTCAGTCAACCGATCAATTAAACTGATCAGTTTAAATGACCGTGTGTGTCGAGTTTACACATATTTCGTTATGAAACTTCACTGAAAGGATATACAGAACGTCAGTCATCAGTTTAGGTTATTTAAATTGCTTTGACACCCATAATAGGTTTTAACTGTTTTTTTTAACGGCTTTGCAAAACGGTTATTAAAAGTAACGTACGTAAATTTTTAGGGGAGGTTAGATGGGATGATAATACAGGGTGGCGCAATAGAACGTGCATATTGTGTCATCTTTTTTCGCGGGGTAAACAGTGCGCGGGCGGGGGGAGCCTAGCGTAGTTAGATAGTGGCACTCGTGGAGTTTTGGTAACCATGTGTCACTTCGACGGGAAGCGTCGTGCTTTTTGTGTTCGCACGTTTTACGAGAACGGTCGTTCATACATCTCTACAAGGCAAATGTATTGTTCTGAATATGGATTAACACATATTAATGAAGCTCCAAGTGCAAATTTAATTAAAATATGGATAAAGCGTTTTGAAGAGACCGGTTCCACGTTTAAACCACCCGCAAAAGGTCGTCAAAGAACGTCTAGGACCACAGACAATATTGAGAGGGTGAAGGAGTCAGCGTCGGCGGCTTTAAACTTGTCGCGACGAAGTTTACAGCGAATTTTGAAGTTGCATCTTAAACTGCATCCTTATAAGCTCCAGTTAACACAGGAATTAAAAGAGGCCGACTTCGGAGCAAGGCTGGCATTTGCTGAAGAAATGCTTAGTCGATTTTCCTCTTTTGACAACATCCTTTTTCTGACGAGGCTCATTTTCATTTAAATGGGTTCGTAAACCGACAAAATTGTCGCTATTGGAACGACGAGAATCCAAAAATGAAACATCAAAAACCACTGCATAGTCCGAAAGTAACGATATGGGCAGCAATCTCAAGCAAAGGAATTATTGGCCCTTTCTTCTTTGAAGATTCACGAGGACGAAACATCACCGTTAACACCGACCGCTATGTTGCGATGTTAGAGGGATATTTGACTCCAGAACTTGCGAGATCGAGAATAGCGAATACGAGGACTTGATTCCAACAAGACGTAGCGACCTGTCACACATCAAATGACTCTATGGCGGCTGTGAGACAGATGTTTCCTGCAAGACTAATTTCTAAAAGAGGTGATATCCCTTGGCCCCCACGTAGCCCTGACTTGACGCCTCCTGACTTTTTTTGTGGGGATACTTCAAACATAAAGTCTACATGAACAATCCGAGGAATATCAGTCAGCTAAAGGAAAATATCAGTGGGGAAATGACAGCTGTCACCCCAGATTTATTGACAAGATTTTTTACAAATCTGCGTTCGCGTTTAGAAGAGTGCCGTCTTCGAGAGGGCCGTCATTTAGATGATGTTATTTTTAAAAAATAAACTACATTTAATTACCTAATCATCCTATATTTTATTTCAACTATACCTTTTGTATTTATTTTTTTAGCCTATACTTAATAAATGCACGTTCTATTGCGCCACCCTGTATGAAAACCTAAACTATAAATTAATAGGAAAATTTGCTCAGACTCTTTATTGGTTTTACATGATTCACTCCTTTTGTAAAAAAATAATAAATTTTGTACCTCCTTAACTATAGTACGTGAAGGTAATATCCGGTTCAGGTGACCTTCTTGTAACTCAAAAATTAGAGCCTTGTTTGCATAAATGGCTATGTCATAAGATAGCTCTTCATCGGTCAATCAAATAATGAAGGGTCAAAAGGGTCTGATGCTTTATATTTAAGATTTTTCCAAGTGTTCCTAATTATTGCCAACGCTTGTTTGATACTTTTTTCTTAATATTATATTGGTTATTGTATACGGCTTTGCGTTTTTGTCTCAGTCCTTCTCCTAATTTTGATTTTATAGGCCGGAAAAGCTTAAGGTGACTGACTATATTACCCTCACGTACCTTACTAGCAGTGCTTGATAGTGCTACAAGTACGGAATTGTTATTAAAAAGACAAATATATGGGCAAAAACATAGGTGATATAGAATAAGGTTGACAAACGAGCACACAGTCCAACTTTTAAGTGGATGCTGTGGCCCATAGACATCATTATAGACCATAGAACCCATTGGATTACATTTTTTTATAATCCTATAATGATGGATGACAAACGAGCACACAGTCCGCCTGATGGTAAGTGGTTGCTGTGGCCCATAGGCATCTATATTTACCCTCGATTAAGAATCAAAACGCTGATGCGTTGTCACTTCTGAGGACTAAGATGGATTACCTCGTTTCCAGTGAAAAAGGGTCTCCGGATCTCTACACTCGCCAAACGAAACACAGCAATAAGCTGCTATTTTACGCTGATATTCTATGAGAGCGTGGTCCTCCCCCGGTCGAGCCGACCCATTCGTGCTACAACCATAATATAACTGCAGCGTGGCTCTACCACGTATAACACTGCGACGGAGCCTAAATTGGTTTTCAGTGTAATGAGTATATTCCAAGTTTACATAAGTTTTGAATGAAATATACAGGGTTGTTTTGCAATAACCAACCAAAGTTGCTGAGAAGGTTAAGAATAAGTCGTATAGGCCTATGGTGAAGAAAAATGTATTTAAAAAATTTCATACATTCTGTCCTTTTTATCTTTTAAATTCAAAATGTGTGGTAACGCATTATTTTAAATGATTTAACTGCGCACCCAAACATTCGTAAGGGTCGTTCGGTAGGCGAAAACGTTGTTGACCATAAATCACATTCAATTTGGGATAATTTCAAATAAGAGTAGAAGTCTTATTAACTCGTATTTACATATTTATAAAAAAAATTAATCATTATTTATATATTTGAAGTTTAAAATTTGCCTACTCTTTGTAAAATTACTCTGTATTTAATAATAATAATGTTTTCCCCGAGTCTACATTTCGATAACAGCGGTCAGTCTCGACGGAGACAAATAATCTACGTAGGCCAGGATTATAGTGTCCGAAGGTCGGAAAGGAAAGGAAGGAAGGATGGGAAGGCAAGCCGGAGAGATCAGGCGTAGAACCAACGAATATACTTGCTTTCCGAGGCACGGGGAAACAAACCGCCAACTCCCTGATCTGACTCCGGCTTGCCAGATTGCTACTGAGAATTTCTTGACAAAAAATCTGATTTTGGGCTGACGTCCGATCTTATCTTTCTCTTTACGAACCCAGGATCCTATCATCAGTAGCACTTGTTCCACCAATGTTAAACTAACGACGGCTTTGTCGGGAATAATATCTAATATAATTAAGAAGTATATCTAATATGGTCAAGAAGTACAAATCCTAATATATATAAATTACGTGTCACGTTGTTTGTCCGCGATGGACTCCTAAACTACTTAACCGATTTTAATCAAATTTGCACACCGTGTGCAGTTTGGTCCAACTTGAGAGGTAGGACAGCTTTTTTGCCTTTTTTTGATTTTTAATAGGACATGACAAATTGTCGTCGAAAAGGGTAGAACAACGTTTGCCTGGCAAGCTAGTATATTATATAATCACGAAATAATTAACTTGCTAAATGAGAGTAGTAGTAGTGAGAGTAGTGAAAATAACTAGCCCCGTCGGCTGTCGGTGGGTCGACGGATCTTAAAAAAAACTAATATCTAATTGCCATATGGTGACTCTGCACCCTCATTAGCGTTATCTATTGTTTTTAACCTTTCTTCTTATCTATTGTTTCTTGAATATCATCATTACCGTTTCTTATCTATAACTCGTTGTAAATAATATTACCGTGACCCTGCTTAGTCCTATTGTATTTATATTTCTTTGTTTAACTACCATGTTATTCTGAATCATCAATAAAACACATTCCTTAATTTTTTTATTTCCCAAAATTTGTAACGGTGTTCGTAAAACTATGCATTGGACATCCCTGAAACTTATATAGCAAATACATTAAGCAATATTCACCACAAACTGAAGTCCACTCATTCTGAATGTTATCACCATTCCAATCCCATCTTTTCAAAATAGGTGATCGTCCGTATGAATCAAAATATTGACCGATGCCATTCGTATCGATATATCAAGCTATCCAATGTGAGCCTGGTACATCTGTATTCAAATTGCATATTATATATACGTTGGTACGTGTGCGTACATGGGCAGTCCATTAGCAGCATGAACATTACTTTTAAGACTGAGATTAATCTTTTTCAACTATTTTTAAATTCTGTTAAAGATGATATTTTATTTTTAATACAAGAGTGTATTCATCAACACATAATTTTTAAAGTAAATTTCATATTGCATGCTGATTTTGTTCAACAAACTAAGGATATTCATGATACGTTCGATTTCCAAACATTTAACTATTATTATTTGTCAAGAAGAAGACTTAAATATTTTTCTTTCACCTTTAAATGATACAATTACTAGTAAAATTAGTGCATTTGAAAAAAAAGATAGTGTATGGAGTCTTTAAAACCTAAGATCTATAGACATGAATGTTAATAAATTTAACCCCCTACTCGGTACTTTATACATAGATCTTCCCCGTGACATAAAATTAAAAAAGCCAAGTATATAAGTGTACAAGTTTAGTGTATAAATGTAAAAAACCAAGCTTATTTTTGTTTTAAATAGGCGTTACTCTCGGCGTTATATACTGTAAATAAAAACACGGATCGGGTATCATCGTACACTAAACATGCAAATAAACTTAAATTTGATAGTATTTCCTTTTCAGTTAAAATTTCTGATATAGCAAAAATAGAGAAATTAAATTATATTAGTATTAATGTTTTTGGGTTAGAATATAATAAAGAAAAAACCGGCCAAAAGCGTGTCGGGCCACGCTCAGTGTAGGGTTCCGTAGTTTCCCGTCCGTCACAATAAGTGTTCCCACTTATGAGTTTAAAGGTGGGTATCCATTATGTTCGCGCTTCAGCAGCGCTCCGCGGTCCTGCAACTGCTCCCGGTAGTGGGTACTGTTGTTTCCATCCAAGTTCAAAATGATTTTCCTAGAAAGTCCTTATAAAGTTCTACTTTTCAGATTTTTTTCATATTTTCTAAACTTATGGTTCAAAAGTTAGAGGGGGGGGGGGACACATTGTTTTTTGCTTTCGGAGCGATTATTCCCGAAATTATTAACATTACCAAAAATGATTTTAGTAAACCCCTATTCATTTTTAAATACCTTTCCAACAATACATCACACGTTAGGGTTGAAATAAAAAAAAAAACACTTCCCACTTTACATATAGGGGGGCTACCCTAATAAAACATTTTTTCCAATTTTTATTTTACCACTTTGTCGGCGTGATTGATACACATATTGGTTCCAAATTTCAGCTTTCTAGTGCTAACGGTCACAGAGATTAAGCGAGGATGGACAGACGGACAGACAGACATGGCGAAACTATAAGGGTTCCTAGTTGACTACGGAACCCTAAAAACGATGTAATTCTATAGTAGGTCCATTATTTTTAAAAAAGTGTCGCAAAGATAAGACATATCAATTCATTATTTTTTTTCAAGGATACGAAAAATCATTACTGTTACATAAAAAATTTATCGCGGTTAGTTAGTAAACAAATTTCAAAAGACGGTCACGTCATATATATTTGCAAAGCATGTCTACTTCATTTTCCATCTCATCATCATCATCATCATTACAGCCCTTCACAAGTCCACTGCTGAACATAGCTGTCCCCCAAGGTATGCCACAAAGCACGGTCCTGAGCCACCTGCATCCATCGACTTCCGGCATGTCTTACCAGGTCGTCACTCCATCTAGTGGGGGGACGCCCTACACTTCGCCTGCTGGTACAAGGCTGCCACTCGAAAACCTTTTTTCCCCATCGGTTATCGGTTCTTCGAGCTATATGGCCGGCCCTTTGCCACTTCAGCTTACTAATCCGTTGGGCTATGTCGGTTACTTTGGTTCTACTGCGGTTAACCTCATTCTTAAGTTTATCACGCAGAGAAACTCCGAGCATAGCCCTCTCCATAGCTCGCTGAGCAACTTTGAGCTTTCTCATACGGCCAGCAGTGAAGGACCACGTCTCAGATCCATAGGTCATCACTGGCAACACGCACTGTTTGTACAATTGAGTTTTGAGATTTTGAGGTATGCTCAGGCATACCTCAAAATCTCGAGAAGATGATTGTCGGAATCTTCTTATCAAATTTTCCATCTCATAAAAGATTAAATAATCACGAACAATACGATTGTGCCCACATTTGTATAGAATTACCAAACAGTGAAACTTTAAAAAAGAATTAGTTTGGTCAACCTATTAAAATGACAAAATTAAATTTGATAGTTATGAAAAAAAGTTAAAGATACCATTCATAGTTTATGCTGATTTTGAAGCATTTTTAATAGAATCATGTTCTAACGATCCATCCAAACCTTTCACACGTAATAAATTCAAAAACATGAAGTACATAGTTTTGGTTATTATATAAAATGTTCATAATATGATGATAAATAATCAAAATATGTAACATATTGCGGACCTAACTGTGCACAAGTGCTTATGGAAAGTTTATCTAACAATTTTAAATAAATAAATAGACTTCAAAAATATCCAGTTCCGCTAACAAGTGAAGACAAAAACCAAATTTCAATTGCAACCATTTGTCGTATTTGTGAACAGAGTTCTCAAAACTTTTTCATGATTTTGATTGGTACACTGGTAGTCTTATAGGTGTTGCTCATGTATCATGTGGCTCGAAGTTCAGATCACCACGTCATATACCAATATTTTTACACAACCTTAGTCACTATGATGCTCATTTTATTATAAATAAATAAAGATATTAATAGCTATTTTGCAAGTTGCAACCATCCGATAAATTAAATAAAATGATGTGTCTTCCCTAGTTTGAAGAGCACCTCCCGCCCTCCCTCAACACAGCAGCACTACTCACAACGCCACTACTCCCAACACCACTATTCTAGGAAAGACACACCAGCGACGATAATACGACACGTGTTTCGGCTCTACACGAGGCATCTTCAGGTGATGTAGACTCTACGGCGGCTGACCGCTAAGTCTTAGCGGCTAAGTAGGGCGGGAGGTGCTCTTCAAACTAGGGAAGACATATCATTTTTTTTATTCAGCGGATGGTTGCAAAATAACTATTTATATCTTTATTATAATGGATTTCCGCAAAGTAACGCCTGATTCCATCAATTAGCTCATTTTATTGTTCATGCATTAAACTTTTGCAATGGCAAAGTCGAAGTTATCACTCAAAATAAAGAAAAATAGTGAGCCAGAACTGGTATGAAAACACTACTAATGACTTAGTCAATTAAGTTCCGTTACTCATTAAATGCATTCCTTATTTTAGAAGCAATGTAATAATAACTGCCATACCTACATCTCAATTTAAATCTAATATCATATATTAGTAATAATAATAAAAACATATATTATGTGTACATATTTATCGAAGTCTTAGTGATTAATGAAAAACAATTTGATTCAAAGGGCTAGCCTTTGCTTTGATACAGGCCTTGAATTTCTTTGGCCTCGAATCTATTGATTTACGCAGTCTCCTTATGGAATTCAACCACTGCTAGCTCTAAATATTTTTATATCCACTTAATAATGGCAAGAAGTCTTGAGTAAGACATGTTCTCTAGTACCGAACGAAATACTAATAATAATAATATACGTGGTAGAGCCATGCTGCAGTTATATTTGTAGTATAGTTGTAGTACGAATGGGTCGGCTCGACCGGGGAGGAACCACGCTCAATTAGTAGCTTAATGCTGCTGTGTTTCGTATGGTGAGTGTAGAGAACCGGAGACCCTTTTTACTGGAAACTAGGCATTCCACCTAAGTCCTCACGGATGACAACGCATTTGCATTTTGATTTGCCTCAAAATAAAAGTCAAGTGGCTGGCACTGGGGAGCCACAGCCCAGAGATGGGAACAGTATTCCGTGTGAGGCCGAACCTGCGCTTTATAAAGTTGCAGGCGGTGTGCCGGCATGTAATGACGACCCACTCTGCAGAGCACGCTAAGCTTTTTAGAGGCCAATTTGGCCTTCTCTTCCAAGTGACCACGAAACTGCACGTCACTTGATATGTCGACGCGGAAGATTCCGATACTGGCTGAGGCAACAAGGGGAGAGCCTTGAAACTGAGGAGATACGACAAAGGGGTTTTTAGGGGACGCGCAAACTTGTGTCTTCTGAGAATCAAACTGGACTAGATTTAGTCGCCTCCAATCCGAGACTTTGTTCAACAAAGATCGACTTTAGACACAAGTTTGTCCCGTTACTCGGAAACGTTTTTTCCAAAAAAAATTTGGCACGACCGGTGTACAGAGCATCACCAGTGCTGTCATCCGCATAGCAATTAATGTTACCGGTTTGCAACGTATCATTGATATGCAGAAGAAACAGCGTTGATGATAACAGGCAGCCTTGTGGAACGCCAGCATTAATAGGCTTGTAATCGGAGCATGCACCGTCTACAACAACCTTGATGCTCCGATCTGCAAGAAAGTTGGCGATATCTCGGGAAGCCCATAGGAAGCGCTTTTGCCAAACCCGATCGAAGGCCTTCGCAATGTCAAAACTAACGGCTAATGCCTTCCTCTTTGACTCTCCCATCGATGAGTCATGTAGACCAGAATATCACCAGCTGATCAAACCCGACGATAACCGTATTGGCAGTTACTAATCAGCTGGTGATCCTCAATGCTGGCTGACATGAGCTGGCAGTTTATAATGGAATCCATTATTTCAGAGAACAAGGAGGTGATGGCGATAGGCCTGTCTTTTGACGGATCTGAGTGGTTGCCTTTTTTAGGGATCGGGTGGACGAAAGCCATCTTCCATGATTTTGGGACTACACCCAATGAGTAGGAGTACCGTATTTTATATACACATTTTTTTTCAGTTTTATTACATTTAATTATAACATATATATTATGTACTATTTTGTTCGATAGCTTGTTGTCATCTTGCAGGTAGATGACACAATTACGTTGCTGTAGAAATTTTGGGATTTTTGATCAAAAAATGCGACAAGTCGTTTTGACAGTCCTCTCTTGAAATTAAGTTAACAATTGCCCAAAGGATTCTGAAGAGACCGAAACAGGTGAAAACCTGAGGGTGCTAGGTCAGAAATATATGGTGGATGCATTAACACTTCCCAACCAAGCTCTCTCAATTTTTGCTGAGTTGCTTAATATCTATGTGGTCTGGCGTTATCATGACGAAAGACCACTCCTTTTCTATTGGCCAATCCCATCCGTATTTTCTCAATTTCTTGCTAGAGTCTTACTAGTTGTTGGCAGTAGAGACCCGAACCGATGTTTTTGCCCAGATGTAAAAGCTCATAATACACGATGCTCTTCTAATTCCACCATACACACAAAATCACCTTATTGCCTGTTAATACGGGGTGAACTTGACTACCCTTTAACCAAGATTTTTTTTTCGCGCGATCTTGTTGTAGGTAATCTACTCACAGCACCAGTGTATAATCTTTGCAAAAATATTTCAGTTTTATTACGTTTCAATAGAGAATCGCAAATGAGTACACGATCCCTTAGGTTCCTTTTAGTGAGCTCGTATGGTACCTAAATATATATATATATATATATATATATCTATGTAATGTATTCAAAGTAGTTGTAAGTAATACTTCGTATTACTTAGGTCTCAGACGCTCTGAAATCTTTGTTTATTTTGAGACATTAATATGTCCAAACAGCAGTAGTGCACATTGACTTTTAAAGACGATTCCGGGTATAAAATTCTCTCACCTTCTGATATTCTTCATAAAAAAAAACACTTCTCTCACACTTATCTTCTTTCTTTTATTTTTGAAAGCAGTTACACTCCACTCTTTTGATAATCTCTAGACTCTAATCTCGCGCAGCAAACCATGGAAAGAAATTTGATTTCTTATTTCGCTCAGTCCATGCAGAAGATTACTTAGTATAATGTAAGCTTTCTGTAAGTCATTACTTTCATGTTATAGAGCTTTAGAAACAGGATTAATAATTTCAAATCTTAATATATATAAATTACGTGTCATGTTGTTTGTCCGCGATGGACTCCTAAACTACTTAACTGATTTTAATCAAATTTGCACACCGTGTACAGTATGGCCCAACTTGAGAGATAGGATAGTTTTTTTGCCCATGAGTGACCCATAGTTTTGTTTGCGAAAATAAGGATTTTTAATAGGGCATGACAAAGTGTCGTCGAAGGGCAGAACAACGTCTGCCTGGCAAGCTAGTAGTGTATAAAAAAGGCGACGAGCACTATAAAGTTGTAGGCTCTTTAAAATGGTAACTATATTTTTCCATTCGTCACGTTCGCCTCTTTAGTTGAAATTAAATTTAGGTGGTACAAAGTTTTCAATTTTAATATAGTTCATCATCAAAATAATTTTTCCTTATAGCTGATAAAGCGTCGTTTCTTGAAGTAGGAACCATTTTTAGGGTATTTTTATATTATTTAGATGAATCTTTACTCAGCATTGACAAGCGTTTTTTTATACTATTTTTAAAAAAAGTATATTTTTGGGTAATTCCGTTTATCAACCCTAAAAACCCACCCTAGAGTGGATACTTGCAAACGCGTGTTCATCTATCGTCCCCAGACGGGGTTGATAATCGGAGTTCACTTTTATTTGTTCTTCGGACTTTTTACTCAAAGTACAGTTTAATACAGACACTTTAATTATTAATTAACTTTCTGTTACCAAACATTTAAACAAAAACAGTTCGTTATCTTCTTTCTTTTATTTTTGAAAGCAGTTACACCCCACTCTTTTGATAATCTCTAGACTCGCGCAGCAAACCATGGAAAGAAATTTGATTTCTTATTTCGCTCAGTCCATGCAGAAGATTACTTAGTAAAATGTAAGCTTTCTGTAAGTCATTACTTTCATGTTGTAGAGCTTTAGAAACAGGATTAATAATTTCAAATAGTGTATAAAAAAGGCGATAAGCACTATAAAATTATACGTACGTTTCTGGGCTATTAAATTCCATGCATTATGTATTTCAAAATTAAAATATTCTGGACTTCCTCGTTTTAAATAATAGTATTGCCAAATTTATAAATTCAGCAATTTGCCCAGGCAATTACCAACACTAATTGCATTATTAAGTAGACGTAATTTGATATCCTGGATAAATTATCACTTTTAATGGGCATTTGCAATCTTATTCTAAACTTTTTTGCTACAACAGATGTATTAGCAAAGAACTGGGCGTTTTTTGCAAGCATTCCGAAAAAACGTTACCAAATAATGTTTGTCATTTTAAATTATTTTATGCCAAGATTCCAATGAATCTGCAATGTACTCTTTTTATATCAGCGTTGACCTATACTAAGTATATTATTGGCCAGTTTTTATCATATTCCTATAAATTACTGTACACAGCAGAGGGATTGTTTTTGTTGTTTGTTTTTTAAAACGTTACCCCCACACTATGATTTTCTTCAGTATCGTTGAGGCAGTTTACAAACATAAATTGCACAAGGACAAACATTTAGACCAGGAACAATTATTTGTAGGCCATACAAACACTTGTTCCGTGCGGTATTCGAACCCGCGGCCCCCAGCGCAGGTTCTAAATAAATTGACAGGTCTTCTTTTGGCACGTTGGTCTATGGCACTATTTGAAGAGTTGGAGTGAGATTGTGGATAACAATATACGATAATTTACAAATTTTTGCTTACACACGTTCGGGGCCCCTGTAGCCCTAGGGCCCCGTATCATTGATACGGCTGACACGGCGTAGCTACGCCCCTGGGTCAGACCATATTCCAAGGCAAAATCATGAACAAATCTCCCCGCATGATCGGTTAAACGTGAACCAAGCGATTTGGCGTTGTGGGCGTTAAAATCGCCGAGGATCACGAACTCTGCGGAACGAATCTTTAGGCATTTTGACAAGGTCGAAGAGTCGGTTTATTTCGGCATTACCACTATAGGACCTATAGAGGCAACCATAGACGCGTGGATAGTCGTCGCTGTCTACGCGTAGCCAAAGGATGGACAGATCCAGACCTTCAAGACTGCCGAGGCATCGAGAACAGGTGTCCTCTCTGGCGTATACGCTAACTCCAGACCGAGGCACAAAGAAGAGTTCCAGCTTCTACCTCGGGTAGGAGAGATACGAAGCATCAGTTGGAGAGGACACCTGCATCTCGGTCAAAAAGAGCAGAGCCGGCATCGCCATCTCGAGATAATAGTGGATGACGTTTAGGTTCGAGTGAAGTCCCCTGATATTACAGAAATTTACGAATAGCGTGGCAGTGGTCGCCTTGGTCTTATTACTCAGATTGCCCCGAGCAATTTTCTTGAGCGGAATTTCGCCCCTCTCCCCAGAATACGCGGGGCAGTCTGAGCACGCACGCTCAGGAATGGAGTAGCTTGGTCGTGGATGCTACCGAGAGATTCTTCAGGGATGCTGGTACCCTCCCGGGGTAGTCTTACATTTAATTCCGCTACCTTGTTGATGGCAGGGGGGGGGCTCCTGCACTCACCAAACGAAACGAAGAAGCAGAGCTTTCTGTATTCTGCGCCACCATGGAGGACGTCATGAACAGCTTCTGTAGAAGATTAGTAGCTGGTGAAAATGTACCGGGTTTTGATCCGCTTTTAATTCCATCCTCATCTTTTTTAGTTCTTGGAGAGGTATTCAATTTTCGCTCAGACTGAAGTCTGGGATATCACCGTTATAGTGTCGATTGTGCCTTGCTCTTGGCTCGTTACTCACACTTGCGTGTCGCTTCAATTATTATGTGTCCGTAGATCCTATCGATTTCACTCAATATCTTAGGTCGCTCGGGAATGACGCTATTATAATTGGTGTTCTTCGACTTAGACAGTTGTTTCTTTACGACAGACAGATTTCTGGCAAAGACTTTTGCAGCATGGTGTCGCTCAATCGCTTATAAGAGATATATTGAAGGGTTCCGTCGCATGTATTTGAAGGTCTGTCTGTTCAGTTGGCTGTACGCTATCATATCTGTTAAAGAATGCAGTTTTTCCGTCTAATAGCCATGTTGTTCAGAGTGCCAAAAAATTGGTAGTTTTACCAAGTTTATTTTTATAGAAGAGGTGGCAAACGAGCATGCGGCTCACCATGCGAACAACCGCAACCCAGGAGAATTGCCGGTGCGATGCCGGCCTTTTGAAAAGGAGTAAGCTCTTTTCTTGAAGGTCCCCAAGTCGTATCGATCCAGAAAATTCACCGGCGGTAAACAATTCCACAGAGAAGTTGTAAGAGGAATAAAACTCCTAGTAAAACGCACAGTGGTTGACCGCCAAGCATCCAGATGGTGAAGATGGTATCCTGAATTTTACCGCGATGTGTGTTCATGAAATTTGGCGGCTAGCATTAATCCGAACAATTCCTCAGAGCAGTCCCCGTGGTAGATGCGATAGAAAATGCAAAGGGATGCAACATCTCTACGGAGCGCCAATGAATCGAGCCGATCATAAAGAACTCGGTCGTCGACGATTCGAACCGCTGCGTGCTGGATGCGGTCAAGTGCCCCGGCCCAGAGGTGAGAATCAATTATCTTTATAATTTTTATTTATTTTTCTTTATTTTTGTTTCATTTTTTTATCATTTATCTTCTTGTCACTAAATACGATTTTTTTAAATCGAGATGTAAATTTTCGGCGCTTTGAATTAGAACACGCGGGTGACGAAGCGCACACTTCATTAGACGTGACCTCTTCAACTTAAAGTTAAATGTCAGTGTGTACCTCTTAACATTCGTTGGTCGCTACTAGTTTTAACCTTCTTCTTCGTGATCGCTGAGACATTACTTAATGGCTTTAGTATCATAGACCATATTATACAGCCTTTTCGCCAAAGTTGTACAGAAAACTGAAGAGTACTTTGTGTGAAACAATCTTCCCCCATAATGTCATTTAATAATGTTGGTAAAAGTAATACAAGTTATGTTAAATGGCGGCAAATCGATAAAAGTATTTTACATTATATATAAAAATTCTTGCATTGTAATTGCCATATATATATTTTCCACGTAGGTACTTATATAATGTTTGCAAGATTACTTATTCAAGAATTTATTTCTTCAGGATATAATAAATGGTTTTATGAGACACACATTCAATTTATTATCAGCCGCATCCTTTACTAAACAAATTTGTTTAAAAAATTTGCATGGAAATTTTTAACATAAGGTCGGCGAAAAAGTTTCTTCGTATTTTATATATTAATTCAAGACATTTTTTTCGGAGTTTAATTGCATTTACTTATAACATATATATGTGCCATTTTGTTACATAACTTGTTGCCATCTTGTAGATAGTGACATAATCCCGTTGCTGTAGAAATTTTGAGATTTTTGATCGAAAAAAAGCGACCAGCAGTTTTGACAGTCCTCTATTGATGTTAACCTAAGACTACCCAAAGAATTCTGAAGAGACCGCAACAGGTGAAAATCTGAGAGTGCAAGTTCAGGACTATAACGTGTATGCTTTAACGCTACACACATACAAAGCTCAATTTCTTGTTTGAGTCTCATTAGTTGTTGGCAATAGAGATCTGAATCGATGGTTTTATGATATTTTTTATTGGATGGTCCTACGGAATCGGCGTACTAGGGACTTGATCATAGCCACGCTGCAGCTACACTATAGTTGTAGCACGAATGGGTCGGCTCGACCGGGGCACGACCACACTCTCACAGAATACCAGCGTAAAATAGCAGCGTAAGGCTGCTGTATTTCGTATGGGGAGTGTAGAGAACCGGAGACCCTTTTTACTGGAAACGAGGCATTCCATCTTAGTCCTCACGGGTGACAACGCATCTGCAATTAGATTCGTAATCGAGTATAAATGTAGATGTCTATGGGCCACAGAAACCACTTACCATCAAGTGGACTGTGTGCTCGTTTGTCACCCCATCCTATAAAAAAAACTTTCAGTACCACCATACACACAGCATGACCTTTTACCGTGTAAATCCGGGTTTCGCTACAGTCTGTGTAGCTTGACTATACCATTCGATCATGATCTTTTCCGCGTGTTCTTGTCGTAGGTCACCACTTTTCATCACCAGTGATCAATCTTTTCAAAAACGGTTCGGTTTCATTACATTTCAATAAATAATCGCAAATGAATATACGATTAAGTAGGTTTCTATTCGTATTGTCGTCTGCACGGACTACTTGGGTCCTGCAGGTCTCGGGCCTCGGGGTATGCCCCCATTACCCGGGTTGTCCTCGCGGTCCATTACTATGGACCGGTCCTGGTAGACTTTTCAGGCGTTGTTAGTTTATTCGGCTTTTAGTCCGTAGATGGTAGAAAAGATTTTTTCGTAGTCGGTTAAGAATACGAAAAAAGGGAGGTTATCTTGCGGTGTCTGAGTTGGCCTATCAGCGGCATTGTGGGTTGTTACTCGACTCTCTAATCGATATAGAGAGGAGTTCTCTTGGATAGGGTCGCCCGTCCGGAGGGCGAGTGTGTAGTGGCGCTAAATTGTTGAGGTGTAAGTATGGCCCGTTGTCTGCGCGGTCGAACAGTCCGCGCGCCAACTGGGCCACAAAGACCTGAATGGTTTCGATCTTGAGGTCGGCCGCTATGACGTCATTCCGGACGTAGCGACCCGCACCGACAATGGTTCTTAACGTCAAATTTTGCTGGGCCTGCAGTCGCCGCCTCAGAGGCTCGCTCAGAACCGCGTACCATGCCGGAGCAACGTACGTGATGATGGGTCTTATGTACATCTTGAAGATCTTCACTTTAGTCTTAAGTGGTAACTTGGATGCCAGGACCGGACGGAGCATCGCCCGCGCACATCTGGCTCTGCGGATGACGAGGTCGACGTGCGCAGTCATGCGCAGCACCCGGTCGATCCGGCACCCAAGGTAGGTCACGGCCTTCTCGTACGCGATCTTCTGGCCATTGAAGGTTAGCGGAGGTGGTAGATTCCTGAGGCGGCGAGTGAGCAAAACGGTCGTCTTACCAACGTTGACGACCATCCTCCACTCATCTAGCCATGGTGGCAACAGATCCAGCAGACGTTGCATCCCGGCAGTGGCAATGTGGGCTCTTCTGGACGAGGTGAAGTAGGCGCTATCGTTCGCGTATAAAGCCAATTTCACGTCGTCCTCCCACTCTTGCAGCCTTCCTGCCAGTTTAGGGATGTCATTAGTGTACGCCGCGTACAGGACTGGAGACAAACAGCTGCCCCGAGGAACGCCGGCTCTGATGGTTCTTGTTGCGGACTCGGCGTCCTCTACGCAGACGTAGAACTTCCTGTCTGCCAGGAAAGACGCCACTAGCCGCAACATAGCAGTAGGGACACTGGTCTGTTCTTCCAGTTTATAAAGTAGCCCAGAATGCCACACCCTGTCGAACGCCTTCTCGATATCGAGAAAGATGCCCAACGATGTGCGGCCACGGTTGTACTCGGCCGCAAGCAGGTGCAGCACTCTGGTCAGCTGTGTTGCTGTTGAGTGATCCCTCCTGAATCCGTGCTGCTCCGCCCGAGGTTGGATGCACGGACGGAGGCGTCTTAGCAACAATCTTTCTAGCAGTTTAGCTATGTGCAGTAGCAGCGTGATCGGCCTGTAGCTGGCAGCTCTACGCCTGTCCTTCCCGGGTTTCGGCAAGACGATGACTGCCTTTCTTCCAGTCCTCCGGGAAGTGGGATGTCCGCAATATCCCATTGTAGAGTTGACCAAGCTCTACTAGGACTCTATGGGGCAGCTGTCGGAGTGCAGCGTTGGTAATCCCATCGTGCCCTGGCGCCTTCCTCGGTTGCAGGCGGGTTACTGTCCTCCGCAGTTCAGCGGGGGAGATGAACCACTCTCCTGCAAGCGGTGGCGCGGGTGACGACAGGAACTCCTGTACGCGACTCACCTTCCGGGCATGAAGCTCCATGAACTCCGCACTTGCTGGGTTCAGCATAAATTGCTCCTCGAAGTGCTCTACTAGGATATCCGCTCTACCCTTGGCATCGTAACGACGTTCGCCCGCGTTGTTGGTCAGCGGGCAAACGGGAGGTTTGGCTTTAGTTAACTGTCGGTTCAGTTTGTAGAGCGACGTATCGTGCTCTTCCGCTTTCCATATACTTCACACCCAGGTCTCTCCTCTGTGTGCTTGAACTGCAACCGACAGTTCCTCCGACAGGGTGTTCTACTGCGTTTTGATTCTCGGGCAGCGAGTACGCGCCTAGAGTCCCCTTAACGCTCTTTCCCTTCTGATCTTCACGCTTATCTGTAGCGGCAGATCGTCTCTCCTTGCATTGATCGGGACGATCGTAGAGGCAGCGTGGAGGGCCTCCTGTATCGCCTTAGTAACTCTGGTAGCAGCAGTCTCTACGTCATCCGCTGTGCTTAAGGGGTGGTGTGCTGGAGGTCTCTCCTGCAGGTGTCGTTGGTAGAGCCTCCAGTCGACACGTGTCTTAAATGCTCTGGGCGGCGTAGTCACCGCCTTTAGGCCAAGGGTAATCAAGATCGGGAGGTGCTGTGAATTAAGGTCGTACAGCACCTCTACCACTATCGGGTAGTTGACGTTCCTAGAGAGCACGATGTCCAATACATCCGGACGTTTCCGTGGATCTGTCGGAACGTGTGTAGGTTCTTCGGGACCTAAGACGTCATAGCTGTATCTTTCAGCGTCTTCGAATAATGACCCGGCGGGTTGATCACTCTAGATCCCCACGCCGGGTGTTTGGCGTTTAGGTCCCCGGCGGTGATGGTCGGTGTTTCGCCTTCCATCACCGTCCGGACGTCTGAGGATTAGAATGGAGTCCCTGGCGGGCGGTATGCTGCGTAGATCCTAAGTTCCTCGCCGTCTCCATTTTTATACCGATAGAGCGCATCGTTTGGTACTCCGGTAGATCGAGTTCTTGATGGACGATGTCCCTTCTCACTAAAACCGCCGTCCCTCTATAGGCGGCCCCTTGAGAAGTGACCTCGTCCCTCCTGTACATGTGGTAGTTGGGCAGCTTTACGTGCGTGTTCGGGTTTAATTTCGTCTCTCCCAGCAAGATGACTTGTATGTCTTGTTGTTGGGCGACAGTGCGGAGTTCATGCAGCTTCTGCTGTATTCCATCCGGGTTCCAGTAGAGGAGGCGCATGTTAGACTCCTCCGTAGTGCCGTGCCAGGAGGTTTGCCAGCGCCTTTATCACTGCTGTAATCGGATCCGTCCCGGCTCTAATATCGGCCAGGACTTGACTGCCGACTTCGATTGCTATGCCAACCAAACGTTGGATGGCGTCAGCAGTCTCGAAGCCGGCTGATGGTGTTCTTGGAGCCTGTGAAGGCGTTGGCACTGGTCTCGTGTGTTGGTGTACTTCTCTTTGTATATGGGTAGAGCGCGCTCTATATGTAGAGCGGGCTCTATTTTCCGATAGATCCCTTTCTGGCACTCTACCCATTCTGGCTTTCTTCTGTTGTTTGGTAACCTGCGCTGGGCTGTCGTTACCGCTGGGGTTGGGGTAGAGGTTGCTGCCTGAGGAGGGGGCTACACCTTCTGCTTCTTCTTCCTCCCCCGCTTACTCATTTGGGAGGTTTGACGCTCAATTGCGTCGTTAGCGGGGGGCTGGAGAGTTGCCCCGGTGGTTGCCTTAGATGTAGTTATAGTCGGCACCACCGTTTCCATAGGTGCCGAGACGGGTGGAGGGGGGGCGGGTTGCCTTCCCTTTCCTCCGATTGTAGTCCACCCGTCTTCCTGGACCACGGCCCTGGGACGACTCTGGAGGACCCTCTTGGGCTCTTCTGGGAGTAGGCCTAGTAGAGCGATCCCCTGCTTCCTTGCAATCCTCCTCAGGACTGGGCAGTGGCGATCATTTGCTGTATGATTTTTGGCGCAGTTTGCGCATCGTGGTTCTTCGTCTCTACACGTTGGGCAGTTACTGGCGATATGGTCTCCGGCGCAGCGAACACACTTCACTGGCCTGAAGCAGTTCATAGATGCATAGCCAAAAGCCTGGCAGCGGTGGCTTTTTGATGGACCCGCTCTTCCTTGGCAGGCCTCTATGACGACTCCTTTCATGTACAGGAATTCGTCGACTTGGTACAATTCGTTTAGGCACTCCAGGCTCAGGTGGTCCAGCTGCGCAAAGTGAGAGGCACCCAGGTCTGCCTCTACGAGTGGGTATCCCTTTTACATATTTAATCGGGAATCCCTTTGCCCTGATAGCCCCCTATCCTATCCTATCGCGAATGGATCCGTGCCCACTGGCAGTCCCCGTATGCCCACTTTTGTGGGCTTGTCCTCTTCGGGTGTATAGCAGTACCAGGACATGGCTAGTACTTTATCAGTGATCTCTATTAGGTACTTTTGCACCGTCCGGAATTCTTCCCTTCCCGAACGAACGAGCATTAATTAGGTGGGTGACCCAACTTCCTGCTGAGCAACTCAAAATGCTTCGTCCAGTCCGGGAGGCACTCAGCCACTACGGGCGGGTATCTTTTAGATGTTTCCTCATCCGGCTTGGTTTTCGGTGCCTCCGCTGTCCTGGTCCTTGGTACTGCTGTGGCAGCTGCCAGTTGTGCGTAACTGGTCGAAGGCCTTTGACCATCGTCCGATGGCCGGCCTTACGGGTTGGTGGTTGGCGCGGACAACGAGTGCCTGGCAGATGGCGCTAGGGTCGCATACGTGGTTTGAACTCCACCCGTACGACCCTTCTCCTCCCTGCTCCAGATCAACAGCATCCATGCTGGAACGGTGATCCGGTGATCTGGGAGGGGTTGGTTTAGTCGGCGATGGCGATTTAGGTGGTGATCTGCGGATGGGTCTCTCCGGTTGTCGGTCGCTTTCTTCTTCGGATGTAGAATATTCCGAAGAGTAAGGGGATCCGATGCATTGCCTCTTCTCCTGGAGGGATGCTGCGGTTTTGGGTGGAGTGGGCCTTCGTGGCGTTTTCTTGGCCCGCTGTTGCTGGGGCAACGGTTCACGCCCCGTCGTACACTCAGGTACGATGGGCGAGAGCCAGGCCCCGAGGGCCGGGCTCTTTACCCGGCGACGAAGGCTTACGGGTCGGGATCTGAGAGTAGGAGGACACTACTCTAGTCCGTTCCGGGTTCAAAATATCCCTGTACGCTATTGGTCTCTCCAAAACGCCAGGACGGTCCGGTAGTTTTCCGGTTTTGGGTGGGGGCTCCCCCTTTTCCTTATCAGATATGATGATAAAAACCTAAGGTGAGTCGGGTAATCTAACTAAGGCCCTAATCTAAAATACCAGCCGATCGGCAGCGATGCGCAACGCGGATGGTAGGGATGGTAAACGTTGGCTTCGACACTTTGGGCACTGCCTACCCCTTTTATACCAAAAGGGTTGGGGGAAGTGCGGTGGTAGCACTTTAAATACGAGACTAGGCACAGTAAGTACGGAGCGCTTTAAAGTGCCTAAGAATCTGCCTAGGGGCCGGTGACCTCGACGCCTCACGGAATCAGGGGACTCGACGATCGGCGGAGTATGTCGTACCGGCGGTTGTATGTGGCCACTGCTAACCACAAACAACGCACACCTAGGAGATTCTTAGGTTTCTATAGTGAGCTCGTGTGGTACCTAAATATAGAGCTTTCTTGTATAGCCAGCCTTTTACGAATGGGTCAAAACTATTCTGTGGTCAATTCTCAATTCTTCGGCTATATTGTGACTACTTATATGCTGATCTTGCTCTACGTTTTAAAATAGTATCGACTTTATACATCGATATTAAAACCAGCCAGATACAAACAGTACAACCAAAGAGATTTTATTCAATTTTATACAAACTATATACCTACTACACGAAGAAACTTATATTGACGATAATAACGCTTGGAAATGAAGATTGCTAATAGTTATAACTAAAATTCATACATATAATATATACTATTACTAATATGATTTGTGTATTTAAAGTCGTAAATATAGCAGTATGGGTAACTGGCACCAATAAAATTGTTAATTGCAATTTTAAGCGCTGTTTTACCACTACTGTGAAGGAAAACATCATGTGAAAACCTGTATGTCTGAATCTGAGTAAAATAAAAAATATTTCGTAGATATGTGAAGTCCGCCAACACGCAATGGGGTATTGCAGTTGACACTTCCTTGCCCTAAAACTCTCTCAGTTGGACGTTAATAGGCTGTAACTTTTAAGTTTTTAAAAATAAAAGTTACTTCATAACTTCATAGATGGCGGTATAATCATCTCTTTACGCTAGGCGTATTAAACCGCGCAGGCGACGCGACGGGGAGTAGCTTCATATACGCACAACCTCGTCTGGTGCTGAGATTGTCAATCCTCCTTAACGGAAGAGGCTCATGTCCGGCGGTGGACTTCAAAGGACTATTCTATATTATCTAATTACCTCCTTAAAAAGACGCCTTAAAAGTTTATTGATAAATAAATGTATTTTTATTTTATTTTTATTTAAATAAAAGAAAACTTACGAGAGTAAGCGGTCTATTTTCAAAACTTGAAGGTAACATAAGTAACCAGTACATCACAGTGAACAATCAATACATACAAATGTACGTGGTAGAGCTATGCTGCAGTTATATTAGTAGTAGGTATAGTTGTAGCACGAATGGGTCGGCTCTACCGGGGAAGGACCACGCTCTCACAGAATACCAGCGTAAAATAGTAGCTTAATGCTGCTGTGTTTCGTATGGTGAGTGTAGAGAACCGGAGACCCTTTTTATCGGAAATGAGGCATTCCATCTTAGTCCTCACGGGTGACAACGCATTTGCATTTTGATTCGTAATCGAGGATAGACGTAGATGTCTATGGACCACAGCAACCACTTACCATCAGGTGGACTGTGTGCTCGTTTGTCAACCTATCCTATAAAAAATATATAATTGAAGCATCGGTTTGTTATTTCAAAATAACAGCTTTTTATTAAATGCATATGAAAATATTCGTAACAAGTACGGTACGGTTACCTACTCATAACAAGAACTCAATTATCGACATTTTTGTCTGCTTGTTCCGGCTAGTTTCCAAAACGTGTGGACGGATTCTGACGGGACTTTCACCGGCAGATAGCTGATGTTATTAGGAGCAACTATGTCTACTTTAATTTAGAATTGGCATTAGGGTTCAGAGCAAAAAAAAATTTAGTCTCATAAAGTCACATTATCGTTTTTGAGATGTGAGAGCATACTTGTACCAATCTCCTGTTCCATTTTACTCAGTCACCCACGGGCTGACATACAGTTTTTGCTTTCGTAGTTTTATTCTAATAATAGCGCCATCAACTATTTTCTAAATAAACTATTAATAAGTTACTGAAAAAATTGAGAATGCTACGGAATACTTATTCTAGCTCCCATTCTTGAATGTAGTTTTAAACCCAGCGGAATTTTTTACAAGGAAAAGTCTGTCGTGTCGTATTCGTAATAGCGAAGTTTATATGCTGGCTGGTATCTAATCGGTGCACTTCACTCGCATATTATGAAAAAGAAAATAAAAAAAATCAACACAAAATGTAAAAGATGAAATAATATAAAATGAATATCAAGAAATTTGATTTATGATTACTGAATTTTTGAATCGGATATGGAGCCACTCGACATCGATTATGCTATTCGGGTTCTAAATTTAGTGATACAATATATGTAAGGTGCAGATTGCAGACAGAGTTGTTTACTTCATTTGCTTCAAGGTCATTCTTTTGTCTGAGTTCAACAATCCGAGTAGGTATACCATAGTATGCCCACAATTCCCTGTCACTATAAAAATATGATTTTTCATTTCGTATAACTCATAATTTTAAATACCCACTCCATAATTTGATACAGGTGTGTAAGGATTATGCCAACGTCAGTTAATATATTAACGAGACCAGATAAAACAGGTCATACTCGTCTCCATGTCCTGCAATCGTTTCCAAATATTCCGTAAAACTCTAAAACCGAGCCTTTGACTATATACCTGTTTATAAACAAAGAACCGAGCTAACATTTGCCACATGATCCTTCGAATGACGTCATCAGAGAATCGTGACGGGACTGCCTACTAATTATTTTCTTCAGTTAAAATACAGATAGCTAAGATAGAAAGATAGATATCTAATAAGCTAGAAGGTTAAATTGGCCTCTAAAACGCTTGGCGTGCTCAGCAGAGCGAGACATTATTTCATGTCGGCACACTGCTTGCAACTTTACAAGGCGCAGGTTCGGTCTCACGTAGAATTCTCTTCTGATCTCTTGGCCGTGGGTCCCCGGTACCAGCTCCTTCCATTTGACTCAGATTTAGATTCCATTTCAGCTCGAATCGTCGAAGTTCTCTCCAATCGGCTATATTCACCAGCGTTGCGAATACATGTTGCATTCCTTTGCATTTTTTATAATATTTAGGGGAGTAGTCAGGATCAGGATTTGTTCGGATTAATTACAGCCACTAAATTTCACCAACGCACATCGCAATAAAATTTACGTTACCATCTACATCATCTGGATGCTTGACGGTCCATTGCTGTGCGACTTACTGGGAGTTTTCTTCCTCTCGCGACTACTTTGTTCGTAATGATACTTGTTAGAATCGTTTATCACCGGCGATTTTTTCGGACCGATACGACTTAGGGACCTTCAAGAAACGAGCCTACTCCTTTTTCAAAGGCCGGCAACATACCAGCAATTCCCTTAGTGTTGAAATTGTTCGTGGGAGGCAGTCGACACTTACCATCAAATGATCCACATTCCCGTTTGGCCTCTCTTCTATAGAAAAAAGATATCTATATATTCCTCATAGGGTGGATATCGGCCATACGTTAGGCAGGCGGTTTGTTTACTAGAAAGATGCTCCTGCCCTTCTCTTGGTTTGTATTTCTCTTTTACATTTTATGACACCCATGAGATAATTTAGGCAAGTGGATTTCCTTCACGGCGACTCTATTATATTTTAGTACTGAAACAGAAACAGAAACAGAAACTTTTTTATTCAATGTAGATTATAACAAATACTTATTGATTTATTTCATTTACCACTGGTTCGCAAAAAAAAACCTCTGTCCTGGGAAGAACCAGCAAGAAACCCAGCGGGACTATTTTTTTTTCCAATAATAGCTTACAATAATGTTTACAATAAACAACACAAGGCAAATTAGAAATAGCTTGGTAGCGATCACCCTTCCCAGGGGTTATCATCATCCATAAATTCCTTAATATTATAATAACCCTTTTTATACAAACTTAGTTTAATAACATTATTGAACTTCGTGTCTGACAAATTTTGTATATTTTCTGGGATTTTGTTGTAAAAGCGTATACATCGCCCCAAGAATGAATTACTGACTCGGTGGAGTCGAGTAACTGGTACTACTAGCTTGTGTCTGTTCCTAGTATTTACAGAATGAATATCACTTATTTTCGCAAAACTACTTTTATTTTTGTGTACGTACATTACATTTTCATAAATGTATTGAGAGGCCAGAGTTAATATATTAATTTCCATAAATTTTTGTCTCAGTGACTGTTTTGGTTTTAAATTATATATTGCTCTAATGGCACTCTTCTTCCTCTTCTCTCTACTCGGAATAAATATATAAAGTAAAACTCGTAACAACGAATTGTTAATTTGTACCGACGTTACTCTTTTACAGTAGGTAGGTAGTAGTATGTAGGTAAGTAAATTTGAAATTAATAATTTTGTACAACTGACTTCAATTTAAGTTATTAGTTATAACTCGAAAACTATTAGTCGGACCTTGATCAAATTTATATAGGACCACATGAGAAACGCCAGCTTTCAAATTAGAAAAGAATCATCGAAATCGGTTCTTCTGGACAAAAGTTATGAACATACAGTCTAATTGAGTACCTCCTATATAACTATAGATATTATTCAAATTATGCGCTGCGAGTTGTGACGGCGTGTGCACGGCTTCCGGAAAAATAAACAGTTTAATAGAGAACATCGTATAATATTCGTTTTAAAATTATATACATTCTTAATCATGTTAAATTGAACGTTGGACAATGATGGTAAATTGAGATTCACGACTTTTCTGCTACCAGGGAGGCCCCACTTAGGTATGTGTTGAAATATTTGATAGATTTCATAGCGGGGGAAGTCAATTTGTTAGACAAGTGTAAAGATTAATGTTCCTTTCTGATATATTAGATATCTTTTCTGTTTATTAAATTAGAAATGAATAAACCAAACTGCGGATATTCCTAAAAGTAGAAGGCGTAAGAAACCGAAAAACATATTTAAAACGCAACTATTCAACGATAACGACACAGTGTGACCACGCGTAACAAAATAGTTCACCTCAGTCCCAACTAGCGTTGCAAAACGTCCGGATAAAGCCAGACACAGTCAGGCTTTTTGGTTGCGTGTTCGGCCATTAGACGATGTCCGGTTTTTGTTAGGCTTTTTAAATTTGACCATTCATTGCATTTTTCATGTACTTACATACATACTATTGCAAATATTGACATTAATATTGTAATGAATGTTGAATAATTAATAATAAAGAAGACTGATTTATTCAATTGTCGTTATTTCGTCAGCACTTAAGAAGATCCTCCGGACAAACCATGCAGATCCCTTGGTAAAAATCTTCTTGACTTTCCCGTCTTTCATTCCGGTTTTTACTCCCACTCCTTTTCAGTTCACGCGGTAAGATTATGGAACTCACTACCGTCAAATATAAGAAATTCCGAAACTTTGTTGGTATTCAAGAAACGTCTTAGAGACAACTACTTTGCATCCTGTTAATTTATATATATGTGTATATATATATATATATATATATATATATATATATATATATATATGTGTATATATACATATATGTATATATATGTATTATTCTATTATATTAGTTTTAGTTTATATATATATATATATCATATGTAACTATCGTATTTATTATTATTATTGTTTATTGATTTATTTTATTTTTATTTATTGTTTTATTTTATATAATTTCCTATACATTGTGTATATTATTTATTTTTAGTAGTACTAATGTATGCACTAAGTTTGCAATTTAAATATAATTTCCTTTATGGGTCTACTGGAAGATATTTCAGAGAATTTGGAATAAGTAGAACCTTTGTACGTAATTACTATAAGACTGCTTCTGTACCTTAATGTGTGTACATAAAATAAATTAAAAAAAAAAAAAAGATTTTACGGTAAATGATAAAAAGCATTGTTTTACTTTAAAAAAATATCTTTTACTAAGACAAAAATTAAGTGTTCGGCCTTTTCACCAAAATGTCCGGCTAAGCTCGCTGGTCTGTCCGGCTTTTTGGTTTTGAGACCTGGCAACCCTAGTCACAACTAGCGACATCTGGTGTGCTTAACGTTATTAGCCCTCATTTTGCAACTCATACTCTGAGGATTTAACGGATTCAAAAAGGTTCGTACGCCACTTTTCGTACTCCGTTGTCAGACGGAGATATCCCTATTCGTAATCGGAGTCATTAGAATTCTTTGAGCTGACGTCACTGAACAAACTGGATGACCTAATATTTTTCTAAACTATTAGAAACAACGTACTATGCTCTCCAGACGTACGTCCTACGTATGCGTTTCGTTTTAGAGTTTTTTTTTATAGCTTTGGGTGACAAATGAGCATACAGTCCCCCTGATGGTAAGTGGATGCTGTGGCTCGTAGACATCCACAATTATCCTCAATTAAGAATCAAAATGCAAATGATGCGTTGCCACCCCTGAGGACTAAGATGGAATGCCTCGTTACAAGTAAAAAGGGTCTCCGGTTCTCTACACTCACTATACGAAACAGCATCAAGCTGTTACTTTATGCTGGTATTCTGTGAGAGTGTGGTCGTGCCCCAGTCGACCCGACCCATTCATGTTACAACTATAATATAGCTGAAGCGTGGCTGCGATCAAGTCCCTAGTATGCCGATTCTGTAGGACTCTACTAAATAGTATAAAATTCCCCAATCTTTAGAATGTCTCGTATTTACAACAAATTCTGTCAACTATCACAAAATCCTTGACGTACATTGTATCACAGCCAGCCTTAAATTTCGTGGCCATTTTAGACAATTGTAAAATTTTAGAGATGTAGCCAGGTAGCTTACAGCATTACTACTTAATAGCCAGTTACTTAGTCACAGCCGATCGTAGATCGTAGAACGAGGCCTGTGCCCACTGCTGGGCACAGGCCTCCTCTCATTTCTGAGACGGTTTTAGGGCAAGGAAACGTCCGCCGCGCTGCACCAATGACTGTCGGCGAACTTCACATGTCTTCGAAATATTTTGTTCGTTATTTCTCAGACATGCAGGTTTCCTCACGTTGTTTTTCTTCACTGCTGAGCACGTATTAAATCAGCACTTATAATTGAAATTAACAATTTCACAGGTGCCGGCGGGGTTTGAACCCGGGTTACTCGCGTACTGTCAAATTTACAGCGAGCTCTTAGCTCCTTAGTTATTTAGTTAATATTAATATTTAATTGTATAATTGATGAATACCTTTAAGTGATTTTGTATTATGTCCTAAATAAGCTGTAATAATTATTTTTTATTGATGTAACAATCGTTGCTAATCTAGTCTATAAAAAAAATAATAAAAAAGTAATTTGCTGGACGTGCAATCGGTTTATCGAAAACTGTAAAAAAATAAAGATAACGATTTTAAGACAACAAACCAATGGTAATTCCGTGAAAACATCTGCTATGCTATGTCTGACGGGACGCGAGCGGGACATCGCTGACTGAAGTTATCAACGTAACGCAACGCAACACAAACGCAGTTTTAAAGAATACGTCGGGGTTGGCGGTTGTCGAAATGGGTCCCGGCGAGTTTCCCGTGAAATTCAAGTGCAATAACTACGATATTAAACAGTTCCTTCGGGACCATCCCGGGGGTGTAAACACATTAGAAAAGTATAAAGGCAAATCGGTAGTGCAAGCTATGAAGTTATTCGGGCATAGTAATAGTGCATATCATATGCTTAGTGATTTTAAACTTGGTAATGAGCTGAAGGATAGTAACTTAACGGGCAGTGTCAGTGAAAATGGAAGGATTATAACGAAGGAAGAGGGTGATCGCGATGCGGATGAGATTGCATTCTTGGAAGAGTTAGAGGTAATTAACCATTTGATCATCTTTAACGGCTATATTTGTAAGATTACCTTGTCGGCATCAGTGTTTACTTCCGAATATAATGTAGGCAGGTGTGTGTATACAAGCGACACGCTTTCTCATACGCCTACGTGATCAATACCCATTTGCCATCATTTGGAATTTGGGGATTGGGATGGGCTAAGAGCACATAATTATTAAGGGAAAGTAAGGCCGATTTACCACCTGAGAACACTCGCTAGTCTGCGTAAATAATAAAAATATTTCGACGACATTGAAGTCGATACCCGCATTTCAAAATAAAGATAGGAAGGCAACGGGTTCTCGGACTTTTTTTACATAGACTTAAAAAAATTAGTAAAGTTTGAATATTGTCATCTTTTTTTCAATTAAACCTGTTTCTGTCCCTGTCCCAAATATCACATAATATGTGTATCTATCAATGTCATATTTTTGTGTCTCAATATTATAATAATTTCTGGTCATTAACCAATAATAATGGATTTAATTTTTTATCTTGTGGCTTGTAGTCAAATCACGTTGTGGCTTCTAAATAAGTTTCAGGGCCGTTCAGTAACAAACAAGAACAAATTTCCCGTTTTATGACTTACTTTTATACGAATTAGTACTTAGTAGGTATACGTGGTACTAATATAATAATATATTTTTTGATTATGTTTTTATTAGTTAAATTTAGCGGTAAACATGATAATTTTCTAATTAATTTATTAAGGAGTGCCTACAATAAATATTTCGGATTTGTGTAAAAATAATTTAAAAAAATGTGTTTACTCTGGAGACTATATGGATAATGTGACCATTTATTTTTTGACTCAAAACGGGACAATGGTTTATTTAGGTCAATTTACAGGTAGTAGTCAATAAAAGAACCCTTTTTAAAGTTATTTATTCAGAAAAATTCAGTAGCTTAAAAATTACGAAATATATATACATAAATATATATATATATATATATATATATATATATATATATATATATATATATATATATATATATATATATATATATATATATATATATATATATATATATCATCATCATCATCATCATCCACTGCTGAACATAGACCTCCCCCAAGTAATGCCACAAAGCACGGTCCTGAGCCACTTGCATCCATCGACTTCCTGCATGTCTTACCAGGTCGTCACTCCATCTAGTGGGGGGTCGCCCTACACTACGCCTACCGGTACGAGGCTGCCACTCGGGAACCTTCCACATCGGTTATCGGTTTTTCGAGCTATATAGCCGGCCCATTGCCACTTCAGCTTACTAATCCGTTGGGCTATGTCAGTCACTCTGGTTTTACTGCGGATATCCTCATTTCTGAGTCTATCACGCAGAGAAACTCCAAGCATAGCCCTCTCCATAGCTCGCTGAGCGACCTTGAGCATCCTCATACGGCCAGCGGTGAAGGACCACGTCTTAGATCCGTAAGTATATATATATATATATATATATATATATATATATATATATATATATATATATATATCCGAAACGTTTAGATATAACTAAACGTTATATTCTATTCACCTAAATTATCAATATCGCCTTTAGAATTGTAATTTGTAGTTCGTCAAAAACTGCTGCATCTTTATTACAGTCAATATATTCCTTTTTAAGAACTTTTTAATCTGCCCAATAGAATATCACCATTTCTTTGGTAAGAAAGCAAATTAGTAAGAAAACGTGACAATTTTGCGTCCCAGAGTTCAATTCGGGGACACCGGGACTCGTAACTATAAAAAGGGACAGTCCCGTTCAAAACGGGACGTCTGGTCACGTTATATATGGATAATGATTGCCTTTCTAGCTTACTACGGCTACGCATGTTCTAGAGTAATATACGATATAGGGCAACATGTTCTGTGCCGTACACACGGTACGTATGACTAAATTGTGTAGGGTAATGATTTCTTATATTTTAGAGCATCAACGTTCCGAGGAGTCTGCAGTTTGTGATCATATCTTAGGCGGCCCCAACCATTACATCAGATTTGATAGACCACAAGTCCTCGTGAAAGAACATCGATCCAAGGATGATACGTGAGGCTATTGAAATTAAAAAACATACTAATTTCAATAGAGAAGGAGGCTGGGTACTACCACCTGCTTGGGACCCTGTCATTAATAAAATTAAAACTAAACCCAAGCATACCACTGCAAGACAAAGTTCATTCTGCATAGATCGGACCATAAACAATAATTAAAAAGCTGAAGGTACTCCGGGTTAACATTGACATCGGGACGTCAGTTATCAGTCAGTCAGTCACCTCAGTCCCCCACGTCCATGAGTGCTGGAAAGCACCCGAAACGTCGGGAATTAAAAATCAATTAAAATTAAACGCGATAAAATCCGTAAAAGTAGTTTTATTCATTGTGTAGGGTAATTCCATTGATTCAGTTAGGGTTTTCGTAGCAATGTAGGTATTCGTGCAATTTGCGGCGTAATGTATCGCGACTCATTGTTGTGTACTGCTATTCAAAGAAAGAACTCTAGTCTTTTTAACCGCCATCAAAAAGGAGGAGGTTCCCAATTCGATTGTATTTTTTGTGTGTTACCTCAGAACTTTTTCTAGGTGAACTGATTCGGTTGATTCTTTTTTTATTTGAAAACTGGTGCTTCTCATGTGGTCCCATATAAAGATCAAGATCTGACCAGTAGTTTTTGAGTTATCCCATAATAATACGTATTTAATTGACTTCGACTACATTGATGTTTTCATTTTATTTACACTGAAGCATTGATTTATAACTCAATGCACTGAAGTCGGTTGTACAACATTTTTAATTTTAGTTACCACTTGTGATTGTGTATTTGTATATCGTAGTACCTACGACAATTTGTAATTCACTGTAATTTCTGTTCGTGCGTGACGCATATAACCTTGAATAGGTCTAGAGATCTTTTAAAACATTTTTTTTATAATCTGCTCGGTTGTTATGAAACGTGGATAGTGTGGTCCATGGACGTCTACAGTTATATCTTTGATTAAGAATCAATATGCAGATGCGTTGTTACCTCTTAGGACGAGGACTTAATGCCTTGTATCCAGTAAAAAATAGTCTCCGTTTCTCTACACACTCACCTATTTTACGATGGTATTCTGTAAGAGCGTGGTCCTACCCCGGTCGTGCTGATCTATTCTTGCTCCAACCACAATAAAGCTGCAGCATGGCTTTGCCAAGTAAAAAAGTTATTAGATATTAAAACATTAACCAAAGAACTTTGTTTTTCGTTTCGAACTGAGTGGCCCACGTACCACCTACGTATATGTATATCTACCTGTTATGATAAGCATTACATTTGTTTTTAAACGCTATCTTGACCTATTTCGAATATTTGATAAGTAATAAACTAATAAAATACAATGACCCAACAGAAAGTAAATTATACCTGTGAGATAATTAGTCGTTCCCAAATCAAATTGGTACTTTAGAAATTAAATTTTTTTTCAACTACGTACCCAACGAGAGACCAGACTCATTAAAACTGTGTTTGACTTTCAGTTAATTAAAATAATGGTTTTAAGTGAATTTTTATATTTATAAGTGGTGGTTTTGTGTATTAAATGCCTGCGCATGTGAAATATAAGTATAATATAACAATTGTTTATAGATACGAAACATGTGCTCCCATCGTGATGTGTACCTACCTCAATAAACGTGTCATGTTGAGGCGCCTTGAGATACTGACTTCATCGATTGTTTTGTTTGTCAACTGTTTCAAGCTGCCGTCAAAATCTACCAAAAACTTCGCAATGTGTGACACATAAACATATTGTTTAAAGATGTTTTTAAACAAATTATAACAATAATTCTATAATACTTGTATCTGTCAAAAGTATAACGAAAAGAGAGAGAAAAAATATTTATGCTATGTAAATGTTAAATTTCAAATTCAAATGTTAATTTACTTAATATAAAGAGGGCAAAATTATAAGCTTATGGATGCTAGTATATTCGGAGTCTCTGGGACGAAAAAAAAATATAAAATCGTATTGTGAAACAGTAGTGACAGTACCTACTCCATGAATAATTGTCATTTCATTTCATTACAGACTCTTTTAGTTTAGGACGTGTTCACGTTCCAAGCTATTTCAGAAATAATCTATGTTCCAAGCGCTGGTTATCTCAAAACAGTACTTTTCAAACCTCTTAATGTCCACTAACCGCTTATCTTACACGAATGTTATTTATTCATAACTAGGAAATTTTAAGCGTAAATAGTAAATAGAGATTTTTTTAGATTAATACATTATTCTCATTCGCTAGAAACTAGAAGAAACAAGTAGTAATAAAATTAAAAATGTTGTGCAACCGACTTCAATATAATTAAAATTACAATAACAATTAAATACTCATTATTAAGGATAACTCAAAACCGGTTAGTCTGATCTTGATTAAACTTACATGGGACTACACGAGAAGTACCAGCTTTTAGATAAAAAAAGAATCATCAAAATTGGTTCACCCAGACAAAAGTTATGCGGTAACACACATTAAAAAACAACTTTCAGTCGAATTGAATTCCTAAAAGTTGACAGCTTCATGATTTGCCAGAGTTTGCAGGAGTAACTGGTTAAACATCTGTATATTGGACTCTTTGCAGCTGCTCGATCATTGAACAGATTAAGGAACTTTCTACCCACTGCCACTAAACTTGCGCTTGCTCAATCTCTTCTTTGTGGACTATGCAGTTGTCAGCTATTTTGATCTCACCGAGAATCAACTTGATAAACTTGGGCGTCTTCAAAATTTTTGTATAAGATTCATATTTGATTTACGCAAATATGATCATGTTTCCTGTTTTCGTAATAAGCTCATGTGGCTTCCTATTCTTCGCCGGAATGCTCATGTTATGTCACTTCTTTACAATGTTTTCTCGTATCCTCCCTAAGGATCGCTTTGTATTCCATCACTATTCCCTAAAATCAATCAAAGTTTATGGAAGTTTCACCTGATATCTTACCACAAAACGTAGTCCAATTATGTGGAATTTCGTACTATCGTTGTATAATTTAAAATATATCATGAAAAGGTCACTATGAAATCTACTTAAATTCAGCTGGCATATTTCCGCCAAATTATCCTTCAAAACATATTATTCTTTTCACAAACTTTAATATAACTATTTAAAAGCGACAGTAGCCTAATGGCAGGCGGGCTCAGACCGCGAACTCAAAACGTCGTGGGTTCGAATACGCCATTCGACTACTGTCGTGAACCACTCCTAACACAAGCGTTTTAAGCTTACAAGGAGTGGTTAAAGGAATATTGGTAATTTTAATTACTAGGATTACTAATATTTTTTATAAAAACAAAACTATACTGTAAACTGTATAACTGTTTGTTTAATCGACACAGGGTATCCTATACGGAACTACACAGAGGGCACTGCTACGATAGTACTATGCAATAACAGCGGCACGACCGCGGTTTGCCTTCTCATTTGTCGCTAGATCACACCTCCAGTATTCCTCTCTGCTCCCTCAAGATATTATCCATCGTTAATTCAATAATTACAGCCTATCAAAAGTTCACTGCTGAACGTATTGTGAATATTTGCCTTATCTCCAGTTTTATTTCTCTATGTCGTGTTTTACGATACTTACTGGATGGTATGGTATGGTCTTAGATCATCAGAAAATTTTATATTAAATTTTTATTTTTATTTACTATACCTATCTGTTATATGTATTTAGTACAGTCATTTGGTAGTTTTATCTGGAAAGATTTCCAGGAGTTTTGAAAAATGGTACTAATTTGATAGATTTCGATGTGCTATTTTCGAATTTCTACTTTGCCACCTCGTATCTTTGCCGCTCGCGCCGCCATATTGGAAAAATGCCGAGTGACTTCAATTAAAATATAATCACCATATTTTTGAGGAGCTGTGCTTTCACCGTTTTTATGTGTGAACGGTAATCACCTTCAATTTTGGTCATGAGTTCGTCTAGAAGAAGCTGTGTCACTCTTCGGAATTCTGCACGAGATAAGTATAAATATACAGCATCGCAGTATCGATCTCGTTTGCGTACGGACCTCTTTTTTAATTTCTTTAGTCGCTGGTGCTTGGTACAATTTTTTCATGCACGAGTTGTGATATCGTAGATTAGCTGCAACCAAATCATTAACATGCCCGAGGCGCTCAACAATCGCATGTAAGTTAGTAAGTTCTACCCACAGAAATAGTATTAAATAAGACTGTGTTACGATTTCTGTGGTTCTACCATACTGTTTGTTATCGATGATGTCATCTTAAAGAATAGTGCATTGCATGAGGTTTACGCCTATTGGGGATACCACGATAAAAAAAACGCACAGCATACTCTACTTTATGGTTTTGTGGAAATGAGTTTTATTGGCCAGAGGCCAGAGCACATGTTGAAGTAGACCTTGCGGTGCTCATACGCTCAAACTACGACAAAACGAGTCGGAAAGGAAAGATTTCCAAAAAATGTTTTAGGCTCCATTTTTCCAATATGGCGGCGCGAGCGACAAAGATAAGAGGCAAAGTAGAAATTCGAAAAGAGCACATCGAAATCTATAAAATTACTAGAGTTGGACCGATTAGTACTTTAGCCGATTGGCCGATTAGCCGAATAATCGGTAAAGAAATGGCCGATTGATCGGCCGATTAATCGGCCATTTCTCATTAACAATCTTTATTCAAGAATCAAGTGTTTTATTATTGTTATGCAAAGGGAGAGACTTAATATGTTTTTTTAAGTTTATTAAGAATAACATTATTAATATTGTATTTTGTTCTGTTACTACTCTGCATTACGATTAGAAAAAGTTATAAAGTGGAATTAAAATAGTAAGTACTCAGGTTTTTGTTTAGATTTAAATAGCTACCTCAATTCCAATTCCTTTTTTTTACCAAAGTTCCTTTGTTCAGAATAATTAACATTAAAACATGTGAGACCGATTTTTCGATAAAAGTTATGTATGAACCTACTTATTTTATTATTTATTTGATTTACCTTTATATAAATCTATCGTGGTTTTACGCATGGGAGAGTAACTATTATATTCTTAAATTTAAAGCTTTACTCATAGCAATGTAGCCGCACTTACCACGCAGAAAATCACGAAAAACCTTTGCTGAAATTAATAAAATAAAAAGCCGATTAATCGGCGGTTTTAGCCGATTAATCGTCGACTAATCGGTGACTACAAATAGGCCGGTTAGTCGACGGCTAACCGGCTCAACTCTAAAAATTACTAATTTTCAAAACTCTCAGAAAGTTTTCTAGGTAACCTCTTTTTTCAGCACCAAATGACTGTACTAATTATTCATTTTATTAATTAACGAGTATTTTTATCGTTTTAATTTACAGAATTTCAACATATTATGTTAATGCATCTTTAATTATGAATTCCATCCGTCGTTCTGCATGTCGTTAGTTCGGGAACCTTTGCCTAGGTAATCTTTAGTAAAAATTAAATAAACTTCTAAAAAAAGATTCCTCACTCACACATACATGTCACAGCCGCAAACCCACACCTGCATTGCCACATGCCGCGGTCGTGTACAAATATAAAAGTTATTTTGTAAAAATGCTTACTTAACCCGCACCCCACTCTGTAATTCACAAACAATGAGAACATTATTATCACTCCAGATACCAAACGCGATTGCAAAGTTTCTCGCCAACTAACTATACTACAGTCAGCACTTGTAAAATTAACAATATATTCTATATTCTATACTTCAAGTATCCTCATACCAACAATGAAAGAAAAACAGAGCGCTGCGTGCATTTGAATTGATGCAAAAACCAAGCGAAAATCGTACTCATCTTATAGTAAAAAGATGCACTCATTCACATGTAAGCAATTAAAATAATTTGCAACCAATAACTTGGGTTTAGGTGCATATGTGTGCAATTTTTTACGTGCTTCTAAAGAAAGAAAGATGAGTGCGTGAGTGCATGTTAAAAAAATTATCATGATTTTGGCTTCACTTGAAGCCTTTCTTCCTTTGTTGGTCTGAGCAAGTATCATAATTAGTTAGGTATATTGTATAATGTATAAAATATAGCGGAAAACTATTTTAATGTGTGCGTGAAACAAGCGTTTTATTTGAATGTTTTTACATTTTATATTATAAAAATTTAATGTACAACCGGCCAAGCGACTTTGAAAGACTAGTGCATAGATTATTATGTGTTATTACAAAAATAATTAAACTAATTATCATCTATTTTATAACTACGTATTTATCTGTGTTTGTGTAGAGAACAGGATACATTTTATACTGGATAAGAGGCATACATCTTAGTCCTTCGGGGTGACAACGCATCTACATTTTGATTCTTAAACGGGGAGAAAATTAGATGTCTATGAGCTACAAAATCCAATCATCGTCAGGTAGCCTTTGTGCTCGATTGTTACCCTAGTTCTATAAAAAAATCAAATTTTACCTACTTCCTGATGCTTGAATAATATGAAATTTTATAAATGTATTAAGAACCAATGACAATACAATAATTTTATGACCTTGACATAGTATGCACACAAGGATCATAATGCACATGATTTATGCGTGTTGTTTTAGTTTATTTTAAACTGTAAAAAAACTCTTGATTTTTACTTAACTACTTTTACTGTTCTCATGACTATGCAAAGTGCGGCTGTCCTTCATAGGATTGAAAAAAGACAATGAAACCTGTATGAAACAGGAACAGAACCTTTTTATTCAATGTAGATTATAAACAATACTTATTGAAAGTCACTTTTTTCATTTACTACTGGTTCGCAAAAAAAACCTCGTTTGAATTAGTTTGGTATATTGCTCACAAAGTTTTAACAATTTTTAGAAACTTTAATATTTCATGTTAAAGTCTTATTTTTTTCCCGGCTGTCTTTATCTTGTGTGCAGTTAATTTTTACTCTTGGTAAGGCATCAATGAAGTTACTCAAATCACGTACTCTTATTCCAATTCTAATGGATGGAATGCAGGAAATTATTGTATTAGTCGTTTGTATAAGACTTAATCAAATCTCTAAGCCCTCAATGTCCAAAGTAAACTTAAAAATTGTTTACAAACTTTAATTTTTGTTTGTCAACCTAAAATAAACATCATATCAGAATCACGGATCCTGTTGTTGGAATAATGATTCCCACAGCAATATTTCTACTTAGGTTTAATTTGATTACAGTGTTCCTTCGTAACGTCACGTTGTTTGTTTATCAATAATCTAATCAGTTATGTTAGAAAATAATTTTACATTAAAGACGGTAAAAATAAAATGATGTGTCTTACCTAGTTTGTAGAACACCTTCCGCTTTCCCTCTAATCCCAACACACTACTACTACACTACACTAGGATAGACACCCCATCGACGATAATACGACATGTGTTTCGCCTCTACATGAGGCATCCTCAGGCGGAAAGGCGATCACCGTCACACTGTCTTTTCTAGTGTAGTGGTTTTGGGAGTGGTGTTGCTGGGATTAGTGGTGACAGGAATGGTGCACGCAATTGAGGAAAGGGCGGGAGGTATTCTTCAAACAAGGTTTTAAGACACACCATTTTATTTTATTGAGCGGATATGGGTGAGGTAATTCTTACCAACTTTAATATAATGCATTTCCGCAAAGTAACACCTTATTCTAATAATTATAACAATTTTACAGGCGTTTTTCTTTTATATTTCACAATTTTTTCACAGTCCTTGCAACTTCTTTATTAATAGGAATAAGTTGAAATGACGATTTTGTAGAGAATTGTTGATGTTTGGAACAATTATTGTTCTTACAAAATGTATTAAAGTGACAAACGCACTGAGTTCACGTATTTCAAACTGACCCTTTTTACTGGTAAATAGGCATTCCATCTTAGTTCTCAGCAGGGTGACAACACATCTGCATTTTGATTCGTAATCGAGGATAGGTGTCCAGTGTAGACGTATATGGGCCACAGAATCCAATTACCATCAGGTGGATTGTGTTCCAGTTTCTCGCCTTTATTCTATAAAAAAAATTATAGAATAGGGGGCAAACGAGCATATGCGGCTCACCTGATGTTAAGTGACTACCGCCGCGCATGATCAACCGCAACACCAGGGGAATTGCAGGTGCGTTGCCGGCCCTTTAGAAAGGAGTGAGCTCTTTTCTTGAAGGTCCCCAGGTCGTATCGGTCCGAAAAAATCGCCGGTAGTAAACTATTCCACAAAGAGGTCGTACGCGGAAGAAAACTCCCTGTGAAACGTACAGTGGTGGACCGCCAAGCATCCAGATGGTGTGGATGGTATCGACACGTTTGCCGCGTATTGCGTTCACGAAATTTGGCGGCTGGGATTAATCCGAACAATTCCTAAGAACACTCCCCGTGGTGTATGCGAAAGAAAATGCAAAGAGATGCAACATCTCTTCGCAGCGCCAGTGAATCGAGCCGATCGGAAAGCACTCGGTCGTTGACGATTCGAGCCGCTCTGCGCTGGATGCGGTCAAGTGGAAGGAGCTGGTACTGGGGAGCTCCAGCTCAGAGATGGGAACAGTATTCCATCGGTGGCCAAACCTACGCCTTGTAAAGTTGATTTTGTTGATTTTTTTTGATGGTTTATGCCAAGATTTTTATAGGCCAATTTGGCCTTCTCTTCCAAGTGACCACGAAACTGCACGTCACTCGATATGTCGCCGCCGAGGATTCCGATACTGGCTGAGGCAACATGGGGAGTGCCTTGAAACTGAGGAGATACCACGAAGGGGTTCCTTTTAGCGGTTAACGCTCAAACTTGTATCTTCTGAGGGTTAAACTACTCTAGATTTAGTTGCCCCCAATCCGACTTAATGTTGTATCAACATTAGGGTGTCAATAAAAGTTTTATCTGCACGCAGCAAATGATGGGGCACTGCCGACGTATGATCAAATGACTGTTCATGTGGTTGTTTTGCAAAGTATGGTTGCTTTATATTTTCCTATGAAATTCGGTGCGTCCAGAAAGAGATCAGGCGTAGGACCAACGGCTTTACGAACTTTCCGAGGCCCGGAGGTGAGACACCGCCAACTTCCTGACTCCAGACAGCTACTGAGAATTTTTTGACGGAAAAACTCAATATTTGATTTTTTGGCCTGACCCGGGATTCGAGCCCAGGACTTCATGATCAGCAGTCACACTACTACAACCAATAGACCACGAGGCAGTCAAATAAAAATAACACTATAATATTGAATCCAAACATTTTATTTATTTGACCCTATGAAACGATTACAGTGGCGTAACTCGAAATATGTAATATAAGTAACACTGTTGTCTTTAGCTGGCAACCTAGTAGAGAAACCGACTTGTATTAATAGGTTCCCTGTCCCCGAAATATAAACATTAGATAAGTTAAACAACCGCATTGTTCATATTATATGATTAATGGGACTAGGAAAGGGTAGGCTCAATTTACATTGCCCCGGGACGGAATGGAAGCGAATTTTTGTTACAAAATTGTACATAGTATTGAGTTGAGTTGAGTACTTGAGTTTTATGTTAATTGTGTAACGTGCAAACTAGATATGAGCTTTCTTTTCCTTTTGATATTTTTTCCATTAGCCATAATTTTCTTCTTCTGCCTCATAAACAGGTAATATAAAATTAACATCCAATCTACTATTCTCGCGTCATATAAAATATCTAGACTAAATAACTGAACGTCAAGGCGCAGTCGTCGCGAGAATTCGAGCATTCTAGCAAATTCGCGCGACGATGTAAATTGAGCCTTTGTGAAACTGTAAATTTTCGTACAAAAAGCGATAACGTTTTCACTCCTGTAAACATAGTCTAATTTTCGTAATTTTTGGAAATGTAGATATAATAAGGAAAAAGTAGGTCTGTACGTTTTTATTTTATGGAAATATTGCGTACGAAATAAATTATTAGCATCTATTTAGACTATATTTTAGACTTAAAAGCTTCCTCGAGAGTTTTTTTTTTATGTTTAATTAAACTAAACTGAATTATTAAAAAAGAAAAAGGTATACTAAATCTAATGAGACCAAAATTGTTTCATTTCGTAAATGTTTAGGGTGGTAAAAACGTTATCGGTCGAAGCGATATTTTAAGAAGAAAATGTAGGCAGTTACTTCCAACATTTGCAAAACTAGATAGATATCATTTTTTGAAAATACCTACTTGCGCTGCGTATTAGCACTTCACTATCCTCTTAACTTAAAACGCGACGGTAATACTTGGTAATACTAGTTCCTTCAATTATATTGTATGTTACGGTCAGTCATTGAAGGCTAGTTCCTTCAATGACCGACCGTACCATACAATATAATTGAAGGACATACAATATAGCTTTTAGTCATTTTATAATATTGGCAAATATTTGAGATATAAATACGTCTGTCTATCTTGCCAGTCGGTAGAGAAAAAATCTTCTTTCTGAATCGATTATTAACTAAAATACGTAAAATTTTGGGTTTATAAGTGTTACTTGTTAAAGAAAAGGACAACAGTAGATGCGGGTGACCCTCATTGGGCTCATTCAAACATTAAAATGTGTATGTATGTGTGCTACCGTTAGGACGGCTGGATTCGGAACATTTTTTGATGGTCTTGTGGGGTGGGCATAATATAACGTATCTATAAAATATCATTGCCAAGAGCCTAGTGCAACAAGGGCGAGTAAGCGCGAAGGGTAGCGGGTATAACGCGGGGAGTTGCATTCCAAGTTATCGTGCACAAAAAAAAACAGGCAAGTCAACGTCCGTCTCTTTTGCGCACACGCTCAGTTTAAAGCAAGGCTGTTCTTACTTTAAGGGGTTTAAAAAAAAAGGGGAACCGCGTGGCCCGATGGGTGTTGGTGTTGGGTACTTTACTTCTTGTCGTTAAATATATTTTTTGTAATTTCTTCGGAAAATATGTCGGCTTTGTCACAATTGTTTGCTTTGCTGCCGAGCACGTGGTTGATTAAATACAAAAGTGTATTGCAATTGCACGTTTGTTCGTGTATTATTAAATTTGAGACGCACTGCACTAATCCTTTGAAATTCCGTGGCTATATACAAGAGTGCCTAGTTTTAAATTTACTGCCATGTAAATAACGGAATTTTGGTACGAGAAAATCATCAGAAGTATAAACTATTTATTTAAAGTAAAAATAAGGTCAAGTTACAGCCTATTATAGTGTATTGTCCCACTCTCACTAGTGAGACGATTATGGAGCAATTAGGCGAATTTTTGCTCAATGACTCTTTAATGAATATTTCATTCCTCAGTATTCACGCTCATGAGCATGTACTCACTACTCATCTATTGTGTACATACGTACCTACTCGTAAGCGTGAGCCGTAGAGCTACTACGTCTCTATTTTTATAGGTACTTAATTATTCTACGCTTCCAGTTTCATTAAATCGACATTTAATTACTTATAATATTATGAAACCTATTAAGCAATATACTTTTCAAGTGAGTTTAAAAGTGTTAATGAAATAGGTGTTTAATATTGTGTCTCAAGTTTATTAATACAAAAAAATATCTAGTTATTTTATTAGTAAAGTTAACGACCCGCCCTGGCTACGCCTGGATAGGATTTATTAATGTTAAGGTTATAATATAAATTAAGGTTATAATCAAAAACTAGACTAGGTGTTATATTTTTACAAGTTTTCGTTTTTACAAAAAAAAAACTTAAAGATTTTCGTATATAGTCTAGATCTCTTTTGGCATTGCTCTCTGTCTGTACGTATAGTTTCGTCACAATCTGTTCAGTCCCCAGAAATATAAATAATGTTGCGCGCCATAATTAATTCCTGGTACATGGCACTAGCGCCATCTAGTATCGAGTTGCAGAACTAATCCTTCTAGAGAATTCCATACTAGAATTTTCTACATCTAGTCAGTCAGGACCAGTATGTACCAGTATGACCAGTGTTTCAGTAGAAGAGTGCCTACATAAGGCCAGTTAGGATCGCGACCGAGCAGTATTAACATGGCGATTCAAGCGAATACTTCGAAGCGACATGACGGCGAACTAATGTGATTTATTATTAGTGTGTTTTAAGTTGTACTTGTAATTGGTGTTCGGTAATTAAAGTGTCAATTTTGGTAATTCAATCAGCAGTTTTATTGTCACGAACCCCAAGATCGTTACAATAAGGCACTAGAAGTCGTATAAGCGCATGACACGTTGATTATTGGTCCAGGTGGCTACGCTTCCTGCGATTTTGTGTTTTTATAAAATATTGCTTCACGTAATAGTTTATAGCTTAATCTTTGTTGCGTGAATGCTAGAGATATGTGTGGTCTTAATTGGAAGGTGGAAGGGAAGAGACGCGAAGATAGTTATACAAAATATAACTTTAAATGGATGCTGTGGCCCATAGACACCTATATTTATCCTCGATTATGAATCAAAGTGCAGATGCGTTGTTACCCCTGAGAACTAAGATGGAATGCCTCGTTTCCAGTAAAAAAGGATCTCCGGATCTCAATACTCACCATACGAAACACAGCAGTATTATGCTGCTATTTTGCGCTGGTATTCTGTGAGATCGTGGTTCTTCACCGTTCGCTCCGACCCATTCGTGCTACAAGCTACAACCATAACTCGTATTGCTGCAGCGTGGCTCTCACGTATAAGTACTTAAATAATTGACTGATCTATGTATTTAAAACACAAAAATGTTTTTACCTATGTCCGTTATAGACTGAAACCATGCAACCATGTTGAAATTTTTACAGTGTCGAATGGGGCCCTAGATGGTTTATAATCACATTTAGATTCGGTAGGTGGCGCTGTTGTCGCCCAGAAATCGACCGTGCGAAGCCGGGCGGCATCGCTAGTGTGACATAATAACTGATTTTTGGTACGCCCCGGGAACACATGATCAGAAGTTGCGCTTGTGAACACTAAACCAAACGCAGACAATATGGAGTTTATGTTGCTCATAACTAGGGCCCGGATTAATATGTATATATAATATCAAAATATGTACATTTAATATGGACTTAAAATCCTAAAATATGGAAAAAATATGTGTAATAAAAGATAACGACATTGTACATTAAAACGATTTCCTATTAAGAAAAAACAAAAAAAATACGATTTTACTTAGCTTAGGTTCATTATTATTTAAATTACAGTATATAATTACGTGTTTCCTTAAATTTTCTGTTTGGACGAAATAATGCTTTATTCTAGCTGAATGATTTTTCATCATAGGATGTGATTGGAGCTTATTTAAATTTGCATAATTCTGCAAGTGAGTAGGGCACATCTATGGTGCCTTCTAATGTTCCACACAGCATGCTGTTGATTTTCTTTAGGATCCTTTCCTAAAGAAAATCAACAGCATGCTGTGTGGAAATCCTTTGTTTTTTTTTCAGTACATAGAGTAATTTTTGCCTCGCTACTTCAGCAACGGGACCTTCTGATTCTAAAAATATTTTCGATAGTCATCAAATTATCATTTAGAGAAGTGGAAGAATTTTCGAGTGCCTTTATATGGTATGATAAAAAGCAATAATTAGTGTTTATGTACATAAAGCAAATAGTTACGTAGGGTAATCTTGGAGAAGTTCTTTTGAGATTGAAATATCAGCAGCTTTATTCTCCAATTCAAAGATAATCATTTTGATTTCAGTGTAATACTGGGCATAGTATTCATTTGCTCTCAGCTAAGTTCCCCAGCGGTTCAGCACTGGCTCTAGCGGTAAAGAAATGTCGGGATACCAACTCTTTAAATTTTAAGATCCTGCTTGCTGCTTTCAAAAACTTTTTCTTTACGTTTCATACTAAACTGTCAGCCTTTTTAAACTGAGACCTTATTCATTCAGCAAATCTATTCATACCATGAGCCAAGCACTTCATATGAATAATTTTTGGATACAAAACTTGTAGGGAATCTACAGCTTTTACCATACAAGGAGCAGCATCACTAAGTAGCAAGACAACTTGGTCATGTTTAACTCCATAAGGCCACAAAACTCTCATTGCATCATTAAAAAGCTTTACTGACGTTTGGTGGTTGCATTAAAGAAGTTCTTCACACGCCAATAAAAAGGATTTGCTGGCATTTTCGTCATCTAAAACTAATTTTTAGTCATTTCACATACCTTCTCATCAACCTAACATAAAATAATGAAGATATGGATAAATTTATTTAATTTCTTGTGGAATATGGATTTATACTTGAAATATGGAAAAATATGGAAAATAGAAATTGCATTTTCTTGATCAAAATATCATAATATATGTAGAAAACATATTCAAGAACAAAAACCATTTCAATTAAAAATATGGATTTACATATTAATCCGGGCCCTACTCATAACATATATTATGTTCATTGTTTTCTATTTTATTCACTTTATTGTTTCAATGTATTATACTATTTAATTTTAGTATTTTAAAATATAATCTTTGCTGTGATATTGTGTTTATGAATATGTAATTTATCAATTGAATACAGATCATATACATTTATAATTTTAATTACTTATTTATTACAATTAATTTAAATCTATAACCCTTAAATGATTATCATTTGTATAACATTTAAAAAAAAAATAGACTAACTGTGTCGTAATCATAGAATAACTGCGTAATAATTCTGTAGTCGTAATAGTAGTACCTACCTATTTGTCATGCGCGCACGCATGGCCTTCCTCAACGAGTCGTTGATAACGACATTTCGATAGTAAATAATGGCGGTTTGACCGGTCCCACGCTACACCCGTAAGCCAAGGACCTTGTTTGCAGGGGACCGAGTTTAAAGCCGACTAAACATGTTGGCCGAGCGAAGACGAGTACCAAGTACCAACGTATGGACATCCCATTTGTCTATCCCTCGCCATTGCTCGTCGTCGAACGCCAAATGGCCGTGTATGCGGTTCATTTGAAGTCGTGCCTTGCCACAACTCGGGATCGCTCGACTCGTCTCACTTCGGAATAATGACGGTTTTTCTACACAAATCAAAGGTGCTCGCCTGCACTACACTCGACAAGCCGCGTCCACGTGTTAGTCGGCCATGTCAGTATGTTCACTCATTCAAACTTGGTCAACATGTAGACTGTACACTCGCCTGGTATCAATTTGCCTATGCGCGGGTGGGTTGAGGCTTGGCCAATATGTATTGCCGGCTTCACGTGTAAGCCATCCGGAGGACATAATATCACAGAAATAATAATAAATAATAATACTTAAATATTATAATAATAGGTAGTTATTATTGGTGGACTCCTAAATTCATTGTCCGAAGCGGACTGATTTAGACCGAGTGTAATAATAGCTCGATACACAACTTTCAAGGCTAACGCGTTTGTTTTTAATATTGTGATATTTTGTGTAGGTACCCATAATTTAAATGGTGAATACGACATATGTATTATGCATTAACTAAATATGTATGTACGATATACGTGTACATATATTGTATCAATTGATTAATATTTTTAGTCGCCAACTTGATTTTTGTTTCTGAAAATTGATTTCTGTGTATGTTGTTTCAATTCAAAGTATGAGACGTGTAAGACTTGTTTTGTCTATGTTCAATATAATAGTAATAATAATATAACTATGTTTCTTATATTTGGCGATATTTTGAAAATGGGCCACGTTAAAAGTACCCTTAACCGACGAGCATGTATGCGTAGATATATGGATGTAAAGGAGGCGAAAGAGGTATGTCAGGATCGTGTCAAATGGAAGTCCGTAGTCTCTGCCTACCCCTCTGGGTGACAGGCGTGAATGTTTATGTATGTATTATGTATGTATGTTATGTTTCTTATATTATTCCAATTTATTGTCATATATTCGAATCCTACCGCATCAAGTTATTATACGTGATTAAAACTACTTTTACGGATTTTATCGCGTTTATTTTTTGCTTTTAATTACTTTTATTTTTAATTCCCGACGTTTCGGGCGCTTTCCAGCACCCATGGTCACGGGGGACTGAGATGACTGACGTCCCGATGTCATTGTTAAACCCGGAGTACCTTCAGCTTTTTTAATTATTGTTTATGGTCCGATCTATGCAAAATGAACTGACTATGTCCTGAGGTCTTGCAGTGGTATGCTTGGGTTTAGTTTTAATTTTATTGATTATAGGATCCCAAGCAGGTGGTAGTACCCAGCCTCCTTCTCTATTGAAATTAGGATGTTTTTTAATTTCAATAGCCTCACGTATCATCCATGGTAGGAATCGGTGTTCTTTCGCGAGGATTTGTGGTCTATCAAATCTGATGTAATGGTTGGGGCCGTCTAGGATATGATCACAAACAGCAGACTTCCCGGAACGTTGATGCTTCACATCAGCTATATGTTCTTTTACGCGGGTTCTAATTGATCTCTTTGTTTGTCCTATATAAGAGAGACCACAGCAGCAGCAGTTTGCAGCAGGTAGTGCTAATTAATGACATGAAAATGTTGACTTATTATTTTTTAATGCTGTCAATAACAATAATATAACGAAAATAATTTCTACAAATGTAATATTATTGGTGGCATCTATAATATAATCTGGTTATTGGAGTTTAGACATAATATTGCAAAGCTATTGTCTTGTTTGTAGAATGTGAAGGTAAATAATGTTTTCTTGTTAGAAAAAAGTGTTTATACTAGATTGTCTAATCTTTTTTATATAAAACCAATGTAACTTTACTTTCCATTTTGCTTAAATGTCATGTTACATATGCCGTTTACTTAATAGGTGAAGTAATGAACTAATTAGCTATAAACTAATAATCATTGACACGTGTTTTAGCGAAGTTACGAGAATGCTTATTTCCTATACTTCGCTTAAACACGCCTACCACTTAAAAATAGACTATTCTGTTTTACATTACTACTTAACTATTAAATCGATATTTAGTTAAGAGCTGTTGAGAACTGTTTACATGTATAAAGTTAAAAATTAGTTAATTACTACGTCACTTACGTCCATCAATGTACCAACGGTTTTTCTATGTACCTACCAATGTGGACAAGTATGTAATGTAAATAAAAATTATGTATTTCAAAAACCACTTTTATTTGAAAAATAGTTCCGTTTTTATATTAAAATGATTGCTAATCGTTTCAAAAGTGGTTTATGAATGTAAAGTACCATAATTTACAAATAACTTTATGCTTTTGTTTTCGTTTTAATTTAGCAATATATATCATTGAAACGAAAAACTACAAGCTATATCTATCTATATGGTATTTTACATTCCTAAGCCATTTTTGAAACGAAACAACCAAGACGCCAACTAAAAAAAAAATCACGTTTCAAAATTCCCGCGCAAAAAAGTTTTAGTGGGGCACGACAGTGATGGCGCGCATTATGGGTGCCATTTTCTTTGTTTGAAGTTGACATTCTTCCCGCCTAAGGGTATTAGTCTTCTGTGGTAACCACTATCCAAACGCGACGACGTAGCTTTGAAACTAATAACAAATTTAAGGAAACGTATATCTATCTCACTTACACAAGTTGCGAAAACAATATTGTCGTCGTAAGATTAGATAAAGATAGACACACAAACATGCAATGGCGGGTTGGTGTGGCTTACTGTATGAAATTTTACCTAAAATACGCAATAAAAATGAGTTTTTTAAGCTGCAGTTGTTTTTATAATAAAAAAGTATATTTTATTTTAAAATCTTTATTACGTCCCCTTAGAAAAAAAGGATACAAAGCTTATCAGATGAATAGAAGTAAACATAATGATCAAATAAAACGTATTTTTATGGTTCTAATAAATCAAACAATATAAAATAGGTATCTAATAAAATATAACTAATATAAAATTTATATGAAATTATAAATAATGTAAAATTATTTATATAAAATGGGTAATAAAATATATTTAATAAATAATTCATGAATAAACTAAAATAAGAATAATTAATTATTTTGTATGGAAGTTAAAACGTACTTTTTATTATAATTTCCAAAATATTTAAAATCAGAGGTAACAAATTAACTTACTCCATTAATTATATAGTCTCCCATTATTGTAGGATAATCACAAATGCGGAAAAGTGGCAACATTGAACCTAAATGGCAATATTCGATAATTTTATTTAATTATTTGAGGTTTTTACGTTTATATGAAAACAAGAACTAAAAATTATGAGTTGAAAGTGATGCCGCTTGATTTATTACGTTTTTGTGACCTTGAATAGCATTCTTTCACTACACATTTACCCATTTTTGTCGCGGCTCAAATCTGTCGGCGTCACATTGAACCAGTGTTTCCACTTTTAGGGATTTTTCCCTTTTTTAGGGAAAACTAAGTGAAATTGTACATGACTAGGGATTATTTTAATAAGACAGGGATTTAGGGAAATTCGGGGAAAATCAAAACTTATGATGGTAACCCTGTTGTAGTATGTACAAACTCTATGGTGCCACCGCCCGCGGTTTATTTTTGAAAGGGGAATCCCCCGTACTATTAATGAATGTAATCCGTCCAATTTTAATTTGTCATTTATAATATCAGTTCCGTTGTTTTAGATGTAGTCGGAACTTAGTCATATTATGTATACCTACCAAGGCTTGCTTGATTTGATTAGTTTTGTTTCATTTACATACTGAACTCCGAATTGCACCTTGGAATATAAAAAAAAAAAATTTTCTTTTCGATTAAATTGTAAGTAATTTAAAATGGAAGAAGATAATGAAACACCATCCTCTTCGACTTTAAAGTCAGCAAGTAAGGAAAGAAAATACGTGCAAAAATTTAAAACTTCTTGGCTGGAGCATCCTGATTTTAAGACTTGGCTGAAGAAATCTGATAAAGGTGAGACAAAAGCTTACTGTAAAATATGCGATTGTGATCTTGTATGTGGAATGTCCGAATTACTTAAACATAAAAACAGTGCTAAACACACCAAAAAGATGGCTGTTATTTCGCAATGTGGAAGAATGTCAACTTTTTTGAACAAAAATCAGACGCACGCTACTAATGTATTAAAAATGGAATTAAAAATGTGCGGCTTTCTTGCGAAACATGATCTACCAATTTCTTTAGTCGATGATTTGGTATCGCTGTTGCGAAACTTGTTTCCGGAATCGAAATGTTTAGATGACGTGCATCTAGGAAAACAAAAAGCAACAAATATTTTACGTCAAGTCACAGGAGCTACATATAAACAAGAAGTGATTGATATCATGAAGAATAGCTATTTTAATATAATAATAGATGAAACAACAGATCTGTCTGTGAAAAAACAGTTGGCTATTATTATAACATTTTTTAATAGTTTGACAAAAAAAGTAGAATACAGATTTTTTGATTTGATAGATATGATTGATGGAACGGCAAAAGGTATCCTCCAAACAATAAAAGGAAGTTTTTCAAAACATGAAGTACCTCTTGATCATGTCTTCGGACTTACATCAGATACGACGAACGTAATGATGGGAAAGCACAATTCAGTTCAGGCTTTACTAAAAACCGAAATTCCACATCTGGTCGTTATAGAGTGCTCATGCCATTTAATACATCTCGCCACATCATATGCCTCCCGTAAACTACCTAAAAATTTAGAAGATTTGTGTCGTAATATACCTGCATATTTTCATATGAGCCCTAAGCGAACAGAAGCACTCAAACAGTTTCAGGATTTTCTAAAAATTGACCAACATAAATTACTTTCTGCAGCAAATACAAGATGGTTGTCACTTCAAGCTTGTGTCGACAGGATATTAGAGCAGTATGATGCATTGAAATTATTTTTTACGGGGGCAGTTTTTGAGGATCCCTCTAATACAAATGATTCCATCTTGAACAGTCTTAACAACCCATTTAATAAAGCTTTATTACACTTCATGAGTTACGTCTTCTCTATAACTAACGATTTTAATACATTTTTTCAAACAAAATCACCACAATTATTTATACTGCCAGTGATGGTTCGGAAAATGTTGAACACTTTTTTGTGCAACTTTGTCAAAAAGGAGCACCTGAATCTGAGCTCGGATCTAAAGAGCCTTAAGCAAATTGACGTCACTAAAACAGAAATTCACCTCAATAATGATCATATATACGTTGGTATGGAAGCACATGCGATACTTGAAGATTTAAAGACAAAAGCCCCAATAGAAGAAGTGAACAAATTTTATGCTAGTTGTCGTGAATTTTATGTGGAAATAGTATTGCAAATCCAAAAGCGGTTCGACTTGAATGAGAAACTTTTCGACATATTGAAGTATGTGGATCCAAAAATAGCAAGAAATCTGGAGAAACAATCAGTGAAAGATGTTTTTGATAAATTTAACTTTTTAACGACAAAATGCAACATGCAAAAAGCAGATAACGAATGGAGAAATCAAGCTCTTATAGACTTAAAGCATTTTGGAGTTGAAAGCGAAGAAGAATTAAAAAACATGCCAGCTGACATTTATTGGAATAAGGTTCTAAGCATGAAAGATTATCATGGTAATTTCATTTACGAAAATCTTGAAGTAGTTATTTCAGTTTTACTAGCAGTTCCATCTTCAAATACTGAGGTAGAAAGATTATTTAGTATTCTAAAAAATGTAAAAACAGATAAAAGAAATAGACTTTCTAACGAAACTCTGAACGGCTTGTTTCACACAAAGTTCGGAATGCAAGCAAACAATTGCTCAATTTTAGAACCCAACAGTGCCATGATAAGTGCAGCAAAATATTACAAAAGTAATGATTCAGCTTCTAAATCTTCTGTCTGATCTGGTTTTTGGTGATTGATCTTTTGTTGATTTATTAATAAATATTCAAAATAATAAATTATTGTATAATTTCTCGAATAAAAATATGCTCCTTAAAAATAGGAATTTTTAAGATCGTTTAGGGAATTTTAGGGATAAATCCTAAAAAAAATAGGGACAAACCAAAATTGTAAGTGGAAACTCTGCATTGAACAATGAACTCATGTTAGCTAGGCATATGGCTGTGCATATTTGCAGTGGTAACGCTTTGGCGCGGTTATTAGTTATTACTGATCTAGGGTTATATAAATCAATGGTCAAGAGTTTCAGTTTTTAGAATTTACACATATTTCAGCATAATTAATTTATAAATTATAAAAATAATAATTGTTGCAGTTCAAGTTTGTGTTCTGAGTTGCATGATATTGTTATAAACTTTTCCATAAAAATGTTGGTAACTTAACCTGATAAAATACGTGTTATAAACACTTATATCAGGTTTCTTTAAATAATGAGGATTACGATTATTATGGGTATTTCATTTGTTAATCATCGTTTATAAATGACTTAAGTATTATAAACGCCTGACACATCATGCCTACGATGTGCGTAAATTACAGGAAAATTATGCCTTATCAAGGAATTTAGAATACGTGTCCGTGTTGTCTGGTGATTCAGAGTGAAAAAACTGTCGATTTAAATTTGTTAAAAAAAATTGTACACAGTCAATTAATTCCATTAGCACCATGTAGTTGCAGGTGTAAGAACGTATCATCTCGTGGGTGCTATCGGAGGCAACGGATTTAATTTCAAATCAAATCAAAATGTGGCGTGTATTTCGTGGCGACTATTTCAAATATCCATCCTATGAGGCAATCTATGCCGGAGGGGGAGGCCAATCTTCAGCAGAGGAATTTTGATATTTTGTAATAATGACTATGATCTACAAAACAAATTAGGTAATTTCGTTTCCGCTTCTGCATGTTAATGTTTAACATAATTATGTCCATTGATATAATAAAAACTAATATTTATTTTATCATGGAGACTTGAAGTCAGTCAACACTCAAGAATCAAAACAAAACAAACACAAAAGAATGTTCTGTTTTATTTAAATTTAATGGAAGCTTAATAATCGTCCCAATCAAATAAATACAGCCAATCTCGCTGTGCTTTTTAGAGTTCCATAACACTTACGTAATAAACCTTTGTTTCTGCTGATATAGATCAGACCTTTCCTGTTTCAGAACATTCTTTTAGGAAAGGTCTGTTTTGTTTAAATTTAATGGAAGCTTAATAATCGTCCCAATCAAATAAATACAGCCAATCTCGCTGTGCTTTTTAGAGTTCCATAACACTTACGTAATAAACCTTTGTTTCTGCTTATTTATCTATCAAAAAAGTCTTTCTCTCAGAGCGTTTTAAGTAAATTATAAAAATTTGGCATTATTTATTGTACGTAGGTAGTAGCGCCATGCTGCAGCTTTATTAGTAGTATAGTTGTAGCACGAATGGCTCAGCGCGACTGGGGAAGGACCACACTCTCACAGATTACCAGCGTAAAATAGCAGCTTAACGCTGCTGTGTTTCGTATGGTGAGTGTAGAGAACCGGAAACCCTTTGTACTAGAAAAGAGGCATTCCATCTTAGTTCTCACGGGTGACAACGCATCTGCATTTTGATTCGTGATCGGGGATCGTTGTAAATGTCTATGGGCTACAGCATCCACTTACCATCAGGTGGAATGTGTGCTCGTTTGTCACCCTTATCCTATAAAAAAATTGGTTTAAAAATGAGAGGTCTATGCCTAACAGTGGTACCTACGTTATAAGGCTGTTATTTTACTTTTTTATTTAATGAGGTTACCCAAAGTAGTCGTGTGGTAAAAGAGGTACCAAGTGATGGGACGATGGTAGGTACCACATTCGGTCTTCAGCTTCGACAATTGGCTCTTTCTGGCAGACAGATCTCTGGCAAAGACTGGGGCTTTGGTTCCGCTTGAGAGCTTCAATACGAACTGTATTGAAGTTGCGTAAGTCTAGCCGCCGGCATTTGGAGATCTATTCAGTTGCCTGTATTCATATCTGCTGACGACTGCAGCTTCGCTTCTCGTCTAACGGCCATGAGATAGTGTGATGGGAGAGTTTTTGGGTTATTCCGCGATGGGTCTTGCAGAACTTAATTCTGAACGTATGGACAGTTTCATATCGTTCATTATATTGCCTCATCAGGCACTGAAAACGGTTTTGTAATTCGAGCTGAAAGTTTTCGGAGCTTTTGATTAGAGCAGTAGGCTGACGGAGAGTTGACTTCATTAGACTTGACCTTATTAACATTCAATGTGCCTCTTACCGTTCGGTTATCGATATCAGTTTACTTTTACATTTCTATGGTTTACACCCCCACGGTCATTGAACAGTGGCCGTCTGATTGTCGTAATGAAGTCAATCTTAATTTTTGTTAAACCATCGGGGCTTGACCAAGTCCACTTTCTGTGGGGCTGCTTCTGAAAGAAAGAGTTCATCATTAAAGAGTCCCTTGGGTTCCGTCGGTAAATTCTGAATTTCCCTACCTTCAGCTTACCATTATTTCTTGTGTATAGTTTTGAGCCGAAATTTCCCGTTGAAGCGGGGGTTTCAGTGTGGGAAATATTTGACCACGCCTCCTTAAGGTAATTAAAAAAAATTGGGATCGTGTAGGTCATTAAAAGATCTTAGAGTCGCAATTGCCTCCTTAATCGTAAAGCACGCATATCATATAATAATATGCATAAAATATATTCATAATATTCGTAAATGTACATGTATTTTCATACACATATACACACATTTATATTCACACGAATATAATATATAGATAATACACGTATATTCTATAAACATACATATTTACCGCAATTATACATAAGTACTTTCTATGATCACACATTATACTAGTACATACAAATCCGTTATATTTAAAATAAATTTTGTACGATCTGCATAAAATCAAACAATAGAACGGTGCTATTGTATTTACCTTTGAGTAGTCAAAAAGGTTTATGCATCGCATGGGTTCTCAGAACCGGTATCAAAGTTAAATAGCAGCCCACCTTTATCACTTTAAACCTTTTCTCATGACAGAATATTTTGTATTTGACGGTGTGACCACAAAGTTCCCTGCACTCATGCAAAAGCGAGATCGATTTTAACGAGTGACAGAGTCAGTGACGCGATAAGCAAGTTAGGGATCGTCCATTAATCGCGTGAGGCTTTAAACGGAGGGGGGTGTTGGGGGGTGTACGGAAAAAATAATTAAACATCACAAGAGGAGAGAGGAGGTAAAGTGCGAAATCACACTCACGTGTATTTTTATTGCCATTTCTAAACTGAAAAGCGGCACGTGGTTTTAACTCGCCGTTCCCAGGCAACGATTACCTCGCCCGACGCTTCCTCCTTACCCGATTTTGCAGTCGTCCAGTGGCCTATAAACTCTGAAGCCTAAAGAGCATGATGGTAAGACGTTTGCTACATTTCTTATGCTTTGCTCTCCTGGAATTACCCAAACGCAACGTTGATCTTCAATAAAGCACAGTGCCAACAGCTGACTTGCGAGATGCTTATAATCCGTGGTCCGAGGAGAATGTCTATTAAATATATTGTTCACGTACCAGTAAAATAAGGTTTTTTTTTACATGATTACGCCTTTCATTTATTATTTTTATTCAAGTCAAAAACAACCTGCATCGTCAATGTCTGTCTGAACATTTTTATCACGATCCTTAATTTTCCAGAATTAAATTAGATTAAGTATATCTGTATTTACATATAATATCCTGGAAAATTTTTGAGATACTTTGTACCAAAATATAGACGTGATTTTGGGTAAGGGAGTGGGGTTAGCCTGAAATTTCACCAGGGGGGAAGAAGGAGGTTAAAAAGATGTTAACAAACATCATGTGCTTAATTAATGGACGGCCCGTTAGCGGCATTTTAATATTGTAAAATTACTATATATTATTTAGTAATAACTAAAAAAACGTAAATGTTATTAATCTTTTTGTGATTAATTTAATTTAATATTTTTAAGAATTCATCATCATCATTACAGCGTATCAAAAGTCAGAATTTTATTATTTTGAGGATCAGGCAGATGCTGCTGTTTCAGTTCCTGTTTTAGTGCCCCTCTGTCGCCTCTTACGTCACCCACGGGACGATATGGAGCTTACACCATTCAAGGTCTAAGGAGTAGTGGGTATTCTTACACCGCCACTACATTTTGATACATGTTAGAGCCATGCTGCAGTTATATTATGGTTGTAGCACGAAAGATTCGGCTCGACCGGGGAAGGACCACTCTCTCACAGAATACCACCTTGACGCTGTTTCGTATGGTGAGTGTAGAGAACCGGAGACCCGTTTTACTGGAATCGAGGCATTCCATCTTAGTCCACAAGGGTAACAACGCATCTGCATTTTGATTCTTAAGAGGATAGAGTAAGTCAGCTCAAATTCTAATTTCGTCCCCACTTGCCCGCGCGTCGTATGCTATGTACCGACATGTTTGTAATCACTAATACTGTAAGTAGAAAGGTCGTTAGACACTTATTTCATTAGGTTTATCATATTTATGCCTGTTTCATAACGCCAAGCCAGCCGCTTCTTATTTTTATCACGGTTATTTCCTATTTTAATTTTACGTCGTACTGTTGCGTAATGTATATTCTGATCGTAAGCGACACAACCTCCCCGTCCAAAGGCCGAGGCGAAGTGACCGTGCTGCAGGAATCACGCTTCAAAAGGCCGATAGTTTAGGTAATTTCTTTTTACAGTGAAAATAATGGTATTTAAAAAAAAAGTAAATAACATAAGCACTGCTTTAGTTAGTATGCAAAGTTTCATGATCTTATTTAAAGTATTTTATGAATAACAGCGGTTTATTGTTTATTTTGGAGGTAACTTTGGATTTTTTTTCTATAGAGAATATTTTACGAAATCGTGTTTTCGTCTAACATAATCCTGAACATTAATCCTCAACTTTACCATATATTTATTTCAAAATAATTGCTGCAATATTTTCGGCATAACGAAGGATCTTGCTAAGCCATTTGACATTGTATTTCCCCTTAATTGAGGTTAAATGTAGATGTCTATGGGCCACAGGATCCACCTACCATCCGATGGACTGTGTGCTCGTTTGTCACCCTAATTCTATGAAGAAGATGCTGTCGTTTCATTTCGTGTTTCAGTTTCCCTGTGTCGCCTCTTGCGACACCCACGGGACGATATGGGATTCGGGATATTAGTGGATTCTTTTTACGCCGCCACTAGAATCGACAATTACATACTGTACTTATTTTATGTAGGTACAATGTTATATCCAAAATTATTTTTACTTTTCGGAATTAGTGCTCTTCTTAAAAGCTGTCTAAGAGCGTATTTTTAATTGAATAAAGATGACAAACGAGCACTCAGCCCACCTGATGGTAAGTGTATGTTGTAGCCCATCGACATTTATCCTCGATTAAGAATTAAAATGCAGATGCGTTGTCACGCTTGATGGAATGGACTAAGATGGAATGCCTCGTTTCCAGTAAAAAGAGTCACTACACTCACCATACGAAACACAGCAGCATTAAGCTACTATTTTACGCTGGTATTCTGTGAGAGTGCGGTTCTACCCCGGTCGAGCCGGCCCATTCTTGCTACATCCATAACATTGCTGCAGCGTGGCTCTATTTATAGATAAGTATCGACAACGATATCTAATAAAGGCATGAATTCATAACAAGCAACACTAATCGTACATAATATTATTGATATGACCGATATTTTTTGTTTACAGCAACCGACATTTTTAGTTTACGGTAATATATTTGACATAACTTTCTCTTGTAGCCGTGTTCAAATACGGCCTTCCGGCAGCGGAATATCAGTTATTTGATTAAATCTGGCCTTCGAAACCGCACCTGCGCCTTATCACTTAGTTGTCTATACTATTGACACGTACCTTAGCATTTTATTTTTGTAATCAATATGCTAGTCCCACCCTATCGGTATTCGGTGTCATGCCACTGATAACGTCGGCCATTCGTAGAACTGTCGCCTGACTGTGCATGCTTGAAGTCTTATGAACACATTAAATTAAATTTATCCTATAAGTCATGCCTTTAATGAAGCTTTAAACATGGCACACCAATTCTGCAGCTATGTATTGGTTGTCACACTCACACTCACAGGATACCAGCTTAAAAGAGTAACTTGATGCTGCTGTGTTTCGTATGATGAGCGTAGTGAACCGGAGACCCTTTTTACTGGAAACGAGGCATTCCATCTTAATCGTCAGGGGTCTGCATTCTGATTCCCAATTGAGGATACATGTAGATGTCCAAGGGCCACAACATCCATTAACATTAGGTGTCCATTTTTTTTTGTCACTCTTAAAACTATTAAAAGGCGAATTATTTATTTTAGAAAGTTAAACTAAAAGTCTGCCGCTTGATATTATATCAATGTCGATCGAGATACGATCAAGAGACTGTATAAGTAGTAAGTGACCTTGACGGAGGTGAGGGAGATCAGGGACCTTGGTGTCTTGTTGGATTATGTTGGATAATATCGTCAAAAAGGCGGCTCGTATGTTGGGATTCCTAAAAAGAAACGCGAAAGGCTTCCAATGTGTCCAAACTAAGAAGGTTCTTTTCAATGCACTAGTACGTAGCAAGTGTCGCATGGAACCCAGTCTATAGTGCGTCTTCTCAGCGAATCGAAACGATTTAAAGAGTTTTTACACGCTACCTTGCCTTTTCAACTCCAGGCATATCGCATAGACACCCCTATAGTCAGAGGCTAGCATTTTTCAAAATAACAACCTTACGTGACCGACGTCTCATTGCAGACTTTCTACACAAGTTACCGCATAACAAAATCAAAAGTACGCACCTCCTTATTCACATCAAATTAATTATCCCGTACAGATATCCCCGATATATAATTCACAACTATTTATAGCATACCTTGCCACAAAACAAATTTAGGCGCGCATTATCCCCTAGCCAAAATATGTAACATATACAATGAAATTATGACCAAGATACCGGAAATTGACATTTTCAACGACTCTGCTCGATGCTTAAAAAAATTGACCAATTTCTTTTCACCCTCTCAGCACACACTCATTCCTTGGTTAGTTTTTTCTTAATATAAGTTATTTTGTATTCAGTACCATTATAATATAATAAGCTACACATTACGGTAAATGTTGTGCATACCTGTAAATGGAAAACATATTTAACCATATACATTTGTGTATCATGTTGTTGTTAATGTTTCATGTATTTTGCTGTTGGTATACCTTATAAATAAATAAATAAGTATATGTTAGTAAAGTTGCAATTACTATATTTACTTATAAAAAATATTTGTTTATTAATATTTGTATTTGTATATATTAATATTTATTATCAAACTTCAATTATACAACTAATTAATAATGACATACTTTTAATTTTTAATATTTTCCGTTTACAAAAACAAAACCCCCGATAATCTCCCTCGTGACGTCACCCGTGATTTAGCTTTGTGATGCTCGAATGCCCGCCGGACAGGGCTCGCTCAAATTACTTCCTTTTATTCAGAATCATTTTAATTTGCGTAAATTTAGTGAAAAAATTATAATAAAGTAGAATAACAGTGATTGACATGTATAATAAACACGTAGCTTAGGGGCAAATTTCACAGAACGCGAGCCATGGATTCGAACCCCGTAGCATCAACAAAATTGTTAATTATAATTTTAAGTTCTGATTTACCACGTGTCTAAAACATCAGGAGAATCAAAATGTAGATGCATTGTCATTCTGGTGTCTGAGAAATGATCCCTGCATGTCTGGAAATAAAAAAAATCGAGTACATATAAAGTCCGCCTCCGGTAGCGCGGCGCATATCGGGGTATGTTGCCCAGCTGTGGGTCGTATATAGGCTGATACTAAGACACCACAGAATGTGAGGCATGTTTTTTTTATAGAATAGGGTGACAAACGAGCACACAGTCCACCTGATGGTAAGTGGTTGCTGCGGTCCATAGACATCTACATCTATCTTCCATTACAAATCAAAATGCAGATGCGTTGTCACCTGTGAGGACTGAGATCGAATGCCTCATTTCCAGTAAAAAGGGTCTCCGGTTCTCTACACTCACCATACGAAATACAGCAGCATTAAGCTGCTATTTCACCCTGGTATTCTGTGAGAGCGTGGTCCTTCCCTGATCGAGCCGACCCATTCGTGCTACAACTATACTACTAATATAACTGCAGCATAGCTCTACCACGTAAAAATGTGTTTTACATGCATGTGTTTTACAGTATATATTTACGGGTCGATTAAGAAATAGAAGATATAGAAGAAGATGCTGCACAGATGACTATTAATATACAGATGCTGTTATGGTGAATTAAAAATAGGTCATGAGGCCAAGCATCGACTTACGCAGTGAATTCACATAGCAAGAGACGCGATGCGAACGATGAAAATTTTATCGAAACTTGCGACACCACTGCATCACAATGCCCATCAGCCTGTAACTTAATGTCAAGAAATGGAAGTATTCGTATGTCAAATAATTTACGTGGTAGAGCCACGCTGCAGCTATGGTGTGGTTGCAGCATGAAGCATATCGGCATACCAGCGTAGCCGCTTACTGCTGCTGTGTTTCGTATGGGGAGTGTAGAAAACCTGAAACCCTTTTTACTGGAAAAGAGGCATTCTATCTCAGTCCTCAGGGCTGGTAAACAGGTAACGCATCTGCATTTTGATTGTAGATGTCCATGGGCCACAGCATCCACTTACCATCAGGTGGACTGTGTACTGGTTTGTCACCCTTGTTCTATAAAAAAATTGATATCAGGGTTATTTTGCAACGTATCCCCAAATTTGTAGAAGAGGTTCGGAATAAGTAGTAGATTTTCATATTCCTTCGCATTCTCTTCATTACATTGTCATTCGATTCTGAGCTATGTTCAAAATTTCAACTCTACCTCATCGGGAAGTACTCGAAATTTCAGTTGCAAGACCACCCGGAACAAAAGACACACAGAAAAACAACAAAGTGGGTTATTGAAAACGTGGTAAAAATCGCATTCTGTCCTTTTTATCTTTTAAATTTAGAATGCGTGGTAATGCATTTTTTGGACTCATTGTCATTCATATATGTCTAACGCCTACTATGCACGCACACATACGTAAGGGTCTCGCTCGGTTAAAAATTTAGGTACCTGGATGCCCTTCTCTTCCGTTAATGGCCCGGACACACTAAGGAGAAGTGCCGTTAATTATCGCGTTGATGGACGTTGAATGTAGGTGTGGCCACGAATTAACGCGATAATTTGACAACGGCATTAACAATGCCGTTTCCCGTTTGCCGATAACGATAACACGAGTGGCGGTACATCAAAGGATTAACGCGCGAATTATCGCGTTGAAGCGGCCACACTACGTTTGTCTCATTGTGCACGGTGAGTGCCACGGGGCTGCACGTATGACTGCGATGGAGTGGAGTAATGAAAAAGCTTTTCGAGATTGAATTTAAAAAATTACTTCAAAAGTACTTTAATTTACGGTATGAAACTAAGAAAAATAAGCAGGAGAAAAAAAAACAATTTTTGCAGCTCAAAATTCATAGTCTACAGTGGTACGAAACCCTGAGTACATGTATCTAATTCGCACCTGACCAGTATTTATGTTTGGCTTATTAATTATTACTTCATTAAAATATATTTACGTTTGTCTTATTATTTAGCTTAACACATTGGACGTCTTTCAAGTGCATTTTGGGTGCGGGAAAACAAAATAAAACATAAATAGATTTACAGTGTACGTTTCCTGTGCATTTGTAGCATCCACCATCTTCTTTTTCTTTGTATTCGTTTTTTCTTTGTTTATTTTTTTGTTTTATAGGATAGGGTGACTAACAAGCACACAGTCCACCTGATGGTATGTGGATGCTGTAGCCCATAGACATCTACATCTATCCTCGATTACGAATCAAAATGCAGATGCGTTGTCACCCGTGAGTACTAGGATGGAATGCCTCGTTTCCAGTAAAAAGAAACTCCGGTTCTCTACACTCACCATACGAAACACAGCAGCATTAAGCTACTATTTTACGCTGGTATTCTGTGAGAGCGTGGTCCTTCCCCGGTCGAAACATTTAACGCCGTTCAACGGCAAATTTAACGCCGTTCAACGGCAAATTTAATGCCGTTCAACGGGAAACGACGTTGGCCGTTGAAGTGTAGCCACTCATTTTATCGCGTTAAATTTAAGGCAATAATTGTCGCGTAACGAAACAACACTACCTACGAAAATTTAAAAATAGCACACTCGTAGGTATTAGTACACAATGAGGTCACGGTCAGTCAACACAACACAGTCAGTTGTCGGCCGGCCGGTCGGACGTACCTGCAGTGTAACGGTGATGCTGCGGCTACACTAACGAGCAACGTCAATGCCCATAATGCTGCGGCTACACCTAACGAGCAACGTCAATGCCCATAAACGCAACAATTATTGCCTTAAATAACGCGATAAAATGAGTGGCTACACTTGAACGGTCAACGCCGTTTCCCGTTGAACGGCATTAAATTTGCCGTTGAACGGCGTTAAATGTTTTTAATGTTCCTTGAATTTCAAGCAAGATGGACGTTGACGCAGCTACTCTATATTTGATGAGTGTAAATTTTTATTTTATGAATATATTGTATCATTGCCAAACGAAGTCTTTCATAAACCCCTCGTAGGAAACTATCCATCGTTTCGAATGCGAACCAACTGGTTGTATCCACGTCCTTTGTGCCAGCTCCGGACCTCAAATACTTTTTGTATTTGTTTAAATGGGTTCTATAATAACCCATTAGGCTTTCCTTTTTCTTTTTAATTTCTTCAATTGATGATTGAAAGGGTAGCAGTTGCAAAATACATCACCAAGCATCATATTGCGATGTACGATTTTAATAACTTTTAAGTCTCGGATCCCACAAACATGGCTCTGTTTGCAGGATCTCGAGAAACGTAACTTTTTCGTTACTCCACTCCATCGCAGCCATACGTGTAACCCCGTGGCACTCACCGTGCACAATGAAACAAATGTAGTGTGGCCGCTTCAACGCGATAATTCGCGCGTTAATCCTTTGATGTACCGCCACTCGTGTTATCGTTATCGGCAAACGGGAAACGGCATTGTTAATGCCGTTGTCAAATTATCGCGTTAATTCGTGGCCACACCTACATTCAACGTCCATCAACGCGATAATTAACGGCATTTCTCCTTAGTGTGGCCGGGCCATTATTCATTCTTTGGCCCAGAATGTAAAACGATAAAAGTAGTGTCAGTTAGCTTAGTGTCAATAGCTTATATATTATTAAAATATCACTGAAAATTCTGCGAATTTTATCAATCTGAGAGCAGAGTTATAAGAGATTTAGTAAAAGTAAGGTTATGCAACAAGTTGGCAACAATTTATTCTAAACAGTTGATTTTTGAATTTTGATTGCTATTTTGTTTTATGGGACAGTTGCTTAATTTATTTGTGTTATATTGAGTGGGAGGTTAGGTGGTAATGCTTAAAATAAAAATAAACAAACACTAATAATACACAAAAACGATTACTCGTCATACCGAACGCCAATAATCTCGTGTAAACGAGCCCTGTAAACGAGCACTGTAGACAAGAACGATAGTAAGGGTTGTAGAAATGAAGTACTTAAGTTCAAAAGTCCGTAGAAAAAATCAATATTCGAAGATTATAAATGATACGAGACGAATGATCGTAGATTGAGTCAGGCAGGAGCTGTCACTCTCAGTACAGATTAAAAATAGAGTTGACAAACAAGTAATAAATAGAAACGTAAACGAGAATCGATTTAAAGATTTATTTTTATCATGTTGATATTTAATTTTTAAACTGTTGCCACTATGTTAATTGTACCTATATAATTACTTTGATTGAATCAATCATCTGGTGTAAGTTATTATAATTTCTTATATTTACGCGAACACTACTCATTGATGAAAACTACTTTTACGGATTTCATAGCGCTTAATGTATATGATTTTTAATTCCCGACGTTTCGAGTGCTTTTCAACACCAATGGTCACGGAGGACTGAGGTGACTGACGTCCTAATGTCAGTGTTAACGCGGAGTAACTTTATCTTTTCAATTATTACTTATGGTATGGATATTACTTTGGTTCAGTTTTAATTAAAAACAGCTGGCAGTACCCAGCCTTCCTCTCTATTGAATATTATAATTATTATATAATTATCAATATTTTTTAATTTCAATATCCTCACGTGTTATTCTTAGTTGGAATCAATGTTGGATTCAATGTTGTATACTTGGGGAGTGTTCAAGTAATACTGCATATTCTTCAGGCATGGTAGCTCAGATGGTTAGCGCTCGCTGTAAATTTTACAGTACGCGGGCAGCTCTGGTTCGATCGCCGCCAGCACCAATGAAATTGTTAATTGCCATTTTAAGTGTTGATTAACCACGTGCTCGGCGGACCTTCATGTCCGAGAAATAAGAAGAAAAATATTTCAAAGACGTGAAGTTCGCCAACGCGTATTGGGGCAGCGCGGCGGACTCTTCCTTGCCCTAAAACCCTCTCAGAATTGAGAGGAGGCCTGTCCCCAACTGTGGGACGTATATATAGGCTGTAACTTCAACTTTTTAACTTTAATTGTAACACATATACATTTTAGCTTTCTGTACTCCTTGTTCATATAAACCTTAACTATGATAATATATAATTGTAAGTTTATAAAAGTTATTATTTCGGGCGAGAATTTTCGTTCATGTGCAATTAAATCTAAAACGCTATTGTAAAACGTCTACGATCCTCTTTAAATGGTTTTGCGAATAGAAAGTACAATGGAGAATTTCAAAAAATTTTTTCGGATGCCAGCTTCACCCACACGATTGATGGATGTGTTGGGTGCAATAATCAATATGGTGGTATCACCATACTCTATGCTCACTCATTAACTCACCTACAAAGTAGGGTTGCCAGACGTCCTCTATTTCCGAACCAAATTATGATTTTGTTCCCTAATTTGAATTCTTTAGTAGAGAACAAGGCAATATCGCGCGTATTCGACATTCCTTCTGCTAGTTGAGGTCAAAGAGCTTAATAATGTACTTTATTAGAGAGGCAAACTACGTCAAATTGGCGTATCAACATTGTTTTTATATCAATAAATGTTGCTATACTTAGATATCTTAACTGCACTTTATTGAAAACAATATGATATTATCTATTTTAAATCTAAGTCTTTTACTTAATCTTAACAAATCCTCTAAAGTATGAACGCATTCTTAGACCTTTGTCCAGCAGTGGACTTCAAAAGTCTGTTGATGATATGTGTGGTGTGATAATATAATAGGTGCCGCTTTCTTACTAGCTTCGTAATACTAGATCTAAAAACCAAAATATCTGGAAAAAAATTTAAAATGTCGGGACTTCGGGGTGGTTTTCGGGAGAAATAAATATTAAAAAATAGAAATGTAAAAGAGATTTTATAAATTAATATGCTAAACAAAGACACAACATTGTTGACACTTAACTAATTTAAGTACATTTAATTTATAGATCGCCACCGGTATTTGGCATTAGACTTTACTGTGTCCGCCTTACTAGTATTCAGAAAATATTTAAAATTTTAATAATATATAGATAATAATATGTTGTATCTGTATTTTTTTAATAGGAGAGTGGGCAAACGAGCATACGGCTCACCTGATGGTAAGTGATTAACGCCGCCCATGAAAAGCTGCAACACCAGGGGGATTGCAGATTCGTTGCCGGCCTTTTAAAAAGGAATGGGCTTTTTTCTTGAAGGTCCGTAAGTCGTATCGGTCCGGAAAAATCTCTGGTGGTAGGTAGTTGATTCCACAAGGGAGTTGTGCGAGGAAGAAAACTTTTTTAAATCGCTTAGTGGTGGACCGCCAGTCATTCAGATGGTATGGATGTTATCGCGAGTTTTGTCGGGTTGTGCGATGGTGAAACTGTGCGGCTGGAATTAGTCCGAACAATTCCTCAGAGTGTGATAGATTCCCTGTGATAGATGCGATAAAATAGGCAAAGAGATGCAACATCTCTTTGCAGTGTCAGTGAGTCAAGCTTTCGGAAAGAGCTCGGTCGCCAACGATTCGAACTGCTCTGCGCTGGATGCCTGGATGCGATCAAATGGAAGGGTTGGCACTGGGGAGCCCCGGCCCAGAAATGGGTAACAGTATTCCATGTGCGGCCGAACCCTTGCCTTGTAAAGTTGCAGGCGGTGAGCCGGCACGAAATACTATCCCGCTCTGCTGAGCACGCCAAGTTTTTTAGAGGCCAATTTGGCCTCCTCTTCCAAATAACCACGAAACTGCACTCCCTATGTCGTTCGATATGTCGGCGCCGAGGATTCTGATACTGGCGGAGGCAACAAGGGGAGTGCCTTGAAACTGAGGAGATACGACGGAGGGGTTCTTTTTAGAAACGACACTACACCCACACTAAATGGGACAAACACTATTAGGACAATGAATGAGACGCGTCGCACCCGCAGACGGTTCCAGCTCACACTGCGTACACACCGTACACCCACGTTCCTGGACGGTTCTCACCGCCCAGATCATAGACCGACACGAGCTGAGCAGTCAGAGACGGGGGTCCGCACTCCCCCCCTCGGACTGCGGTTAGATAGCTCAAAGAAAAACGCCTAAAAAGGCGACAAGATGATTTGGTAACAATATCAAATCACAAACCATTTCGTCATCATCCGTACCTCATTGCCTTTCCCTTTTTTTGAATAGCTCGCGGCCCGCAAGGCAATGAGGAAAGCCCTGAGTCAGACGAAGCTGTAAGAGTCGCATAGACTAACAGCACAAACATCTAGATAATAGTAGTCTTTTTAGAGGTAAACGCGCAAACTTGTGTCTTCTGGGGATTAAACTGGACTAGATTTAGTCGCCCCCAGTCCGAGATTTTGTTCAACAAAGTCTCGACTTCAGACACAAGTTTGTCCCGATACTCGGCGTCGTTTTCCCGAGAAATATTGGCACTATTAAAATCTGTTTCTGTGCAGTCTCTGCCTACACCTCTGGATGACAGGCGTTATGTATGTTATTACCTAATACTCAAGATTAATAACGTATGCAGATGAAATTCATTAAACACCTTTGCTACCGATTAAATGACCATTACAACTCTAACCTCTATTATGATAAGTGTAGAAAGTTCCATCTCTTACCACTCGAGATGCAATATTACCTTTCTACCTTTCTAGCTAGCTTCAAGCGAGATCGACTGTCCAGATCTACTTGAGAAGTTTAATATCAAAACTCCAAAAATATTAGACGAAAGGTCCTACTATCACTACCCGCAGCAAAGACTAACTATAGGCAGAATAATATGTATCGTGCGAGCAAGAATTTTAATACTGTATCCCAATTGTTTAACTTAGACCTATTCAGCACAAGTACTACTTCGGCGAGGCGAGTTCTGAGTAAGCCTTTTTTTAACTCCAGCTGATGATCTTGTTATCTCTTTTTATCTCTTTTTTATTTATTTTATATATATTTTTTTTTGCTTTTGTTAATCTGTAATGTTTAGTTATTTAATGCACGATGTTACCTAGCTAAGCTTACGATTAGCGAGACAGTGACTGTTGGTAACTCACCGCATGCAATTATTTATATAGTGTCACTATTTGCGAAAACCCATAAATGGTTTCCTATTGCCTAATTGTTTTCTACCTACTCCGTTTTTGTTAACCGATAAGATTAATAATAATATAGGACAAGAGATTGCCTCCTAGTGGCAAACGCAGCAGAGGTCTCGGGTTTCGATCCTGGGTCGAGCTGGAAAATCAGTTATTGAGTTTAATATCTGTTAAGAAATTCTCACTAGCCGCCTGAATTCAGCAAGTTGATAGTGTTTCACCTCTGTGCCTCGTAAAGCATGTAAATCCGTTCGTGATGCCGCTAACCGCTTCGGTCATGTCGATTTACCATTCCATCGGACTATGAGAGTGCACCTGCGCTTGCACATGGGCGCTGTAATCCTATGCTGCGCAGATTCTCGTTGAGGCTGGCCGCCGCGCCGTGACCTACATTCGGTCTGCAGGACATTATTATTAACAGTCAAGATTAAAGTGTCATTTTTTTAAAGATATTAAAATTTAATTCGCAACTATCCGCATTAATTAAATTCAATGATGTGTCTTACCTGGATTGAATTGAAGAGCACCTCATGCCCTCCCTCAATTGCATGCACTGATCCTGTTATATGAAAGCTCAGAATTAAATACCTTAAGGTAGGTTTTTAAGTTATCTCTATTGGAAAACGAACGACGACACTCCTTATTAAGCCAAATACTAAAGCTCAGAGCTTTAGAAATGGCAACATTGGCCGCTCGACTGTGTGCCAGATTCAATCAGGTAAGACACATCATTGTATTTAATTAAGCGGGTGGTTGCGAATTAAATTTTAATATATTTATTATAACGAATTATTGTATTTATTTCAAAAGAATCAATCACATTACAATTGTTTTAAATTAATTCTTTTCTCAAAAACTATTACATAAGCGCGCGCTTTTGCTTTACGTGTATTTTTTTTTATAGATGAGGGGGCAAATGAGCATACGGTTCACCTGATGTTAAGCGACTACCGCAGCACATGACCAACCGCAACACCAGGGGAATTGCAGGTGCGTTGCCCGCCCTTTAGAAAGGAGTAAGCCACAAAAATCTAAATAATATGGCAATATTAATTGGATTTCTGTGGAGTAAGCTCTTTTCTTGAAGGTCCCCAGGTCGTATCGGTCCGGAAAAATATCCGGTGGTAAATTATTCCACAGAGAGGTCGTACGCGGAAAAAACTCCTAGTGAAACATACAATGGCGGACCGCCAAGCATCCAGATGGTGTGGATGGTATAGGCAGTGTAGTAGAGAGTAGTGTGTTCATGAAATTTGGCGGCTGGGATTAATCCGAATAATTCCTCAGAGCACTCCTCGTGATAGATGCGATAAAATACGCAAAGAGATGCAACATCTCTTCGCAGCGGCAATGAACCGAGCCGATCAGAAAACAATCGATCGTCGAAGATTCGAGCCGCTCTGCGCTGGATGCGGTCAAGTGGAAGCAGCCGACACTAGGGAGCCCCAACCCAGAGATGGGAACAGTATTCCATGTGCGGCAGAACCTGCGCCCTGTAAAGTTGCAGGCGGTGTGCCGGCATGAAATACTGTACCGCTCTGCTGAGCACGCCAAGCTTTTTAGAGGCCAATTTGGCCTTCTCTTCCAAGTGACCACAAAACTGCACGTCACTCGATATGTCGACGCCGAGGATTTCGATACTGGCTGAGGCAACAAGGGGAGTGCCTTGAAACTGAGGAGATACGGCAAAGGGGTTCTTTTTAGCGGTTAACGCGCAAACTTGTGACTTCTGAGGGTTAAACTGTCCGGATTTTTTTTATAGAATAGGGTGACAAACGAGCACACAGTCCACCTGATGGTAAGTGGTTGCTGTTGCTCATAGACATCTACATCTATCTTCAATTACAAATCAAAATGCAGATGCGTTGTCACCCGTGAGGACTGAGATGGAATGCCTCATTTCCAGTAAAAAGGGTCTCCTGTTCTCTACACTCACCATACGAAATACAGCAGCATTAAGCTACTATTTCACGCTGGTATTCTGTGAGAGCGTGGTCCTTCCCCGGTCGAGCCGACCCATTCGTGCTACAACTATACCTACTACTAATATAACTGCAGCATGGCTCTACCACGTAAATTAGTCGCCCCCATCCAAAACTTGGTTCAGCAAAGACTCGACTTCAGACACAAGTTTGTTCCTGTACTCTGCGACATTTTTCCGAGAAATATTGGCACGGCCGGTGTACAGAGCATCACCAGTGCTGATATCTGAATAGCAATGAATGTTGCCGGTGTGCAACATATCATTGATATGCAGAAGAAACAGCGTTGGTGATAGTGCAAAGCCTTGTGGAACACCAGCGTTAATAGGCTCGTAATCGGGGCTTGCACTGTCTACAATGACCTTGATGCTCCGATCTGCAAGAATGCTGGTGATCCAATTGCACAATTTCTCGGAAAGCCCATAGGAAGGGAAAGAAGCGCTTTGTGCTAAACCAGATTGAAGGCCTTCGCAATGTCCAAACTAACGGCTAATGCCTACCCCTTGGACTCTACTGCCGCCGCCCATCTATGAGTCAGATAGACTAGAAGATAACCAGCTGATTGACCACGACGAAAACTGTATTGGCGGGCACTAATCAGCCGGTGATTCTCAAGGTACCTCATGAGCTGGTAGTTTACAATGGATTCCATTGTTTTGGAGAACAAGGAGGTGATGGCGATGGGCCTATCTGAGCGGTCGCCTTTTTTAGGGATCGGGTGGATGAAAGCCGTCTTCCATGATTTTGGGACTTAGCCTAGGGAGTAGGAGTATCGGAAAAGGCGCGTTAATAAGACCGGTGCCAACTCTGGAGCACACGTCCTCAGCACAATTGGGGGAATACCGTCAGGCCCACTCGATTTGTGGATTTCCGGGGAGAAGAGTGCTTTGCGAACCGAGCGCTGTGTAAACCGCACCTCCCGTATATAGCACTCACACCGCGGGATGGTCGGCGGCGTGCACATTTTCCCATAGACAATTAATTTTTTTGGTTATTTTTTAATATCTTTTAGACAAATTCTTTACAAACCTTGTCTGCGTTGAGCTAGAAATATTGCCGAAAAAATTATGTAAGTTGGCCTACGTGTTACCGAGGAGATAGATTTCAAAGAATAGTTTTCTTGCGCCATGGGATTCATCTCCGAAAATTGGAAGAAGAAAGAAATAGAGCATGTATTACTTTAATTAAAAAGAAATTGTAAATTTTTTTTAAGATGACAGATCATTGATGGCCAAAGCAAAGAGCAATATAACAAATATATATATGGAAAAATACATAAAGATTTAAGAGTAAATATGTACTTTTTCTCCTGAATTTCTCAAAAGTACTATATTTTTGCATCTTTGTTACTATACTACGCCACCCAATGGTAAAAGCGTCAAGTCAAGTCAAGCGCGTCTGAATTAGCTTAACAAAAGCCTTTTCACTCTAGCCTTGGAGGCACACGTTGTAATGACGGCTAATAATGTTCTGCTCACTAGATGTCGCCAGTTGACGCTGAGGCGATTTTTTTTCTGGTTTTAATTTTAAATAAATGTTTATCAGTTTCTAGAGTTTTGTATTAATACACAAAACAATGCCTCAGTAGTTGGATCTCTAACTTTTTGTACATTTAAAACTCTTTTTTTTAATTTGTAATAATTTTGAATATTGTCTACAAAAATTTTTGTATAAGAACTTACCTATTATGTAATAATATTTGAACACCCAGAGTGGAAGGCGCAGGCAACAGTGGCACAGTTTACTGAGTTTATACGATGACAGTACGGCTGTCGACGTTAACCTCTCAATGCAATGAATGGAACTTTTTATTTAAATAGTACTTATAATGATGTAAAATTTGGGGAGTGAATAAACAAATATTTATTAATATTATTACTATCAATATTAATAATATTAATTTTCTTCTTCTATCTATATATTATTATGGTTTGTTTTATTTATTTTTAATCTAAAATATAATTAATAGTACAGAAAGCAACATTAACCTTTACATTTTTCGAATAAATTAACTTAAGCCACGCCACTTAAAACGAATAATTTTACGTGGGCCCTGTTGCCAGAATAAGTCGCGTAAGATGCTGGCAAATTATTCCACTCTTACTTACTTGCAACGAGTAATAAATGGGGGGAGGGTATTAGAGACATTCAAATTTAGTAACGACAGTTGTACGGAGTTTAGCCGTAGGCGATAAGTTCGATTTTGAATTGATTGGTCATCAAGATATGATCAAAGTCATATCAAAGGTTCGATGAAAACGTGAACGAACTACGACACAACTACATCGCCCGTAGACGTAGCATGTGTTGTTGTTCTTGTTCATTTAAACGTAGTAGAGCCACGCTGCGGCTATGTTACGGTTGTAGCATGAATGGCCTGGCTGAACCGGTGAAGGACCACGCTCCGCACGCTAAATGTTGCGACGGTTCTAACAGCGCGGTCCATACTACCTGACCCAATATTTTTTAGATTACTTATATAAGTACATTTATTTAGATAAGTTATGTACTCAAAAATTCACCGAAAAAATGTTCGGAACCCAGCCGCCCCAACGGCTTTACATATTTTAATGTTTTACTTACTACATTTCACTACATTCTCTCGCTCATCCTGTTCTCATTGCACCCGTTCTGGAACGTCTATTGTTGTCCTTTTCTTTAAGCTTACGTAATCATGGCGTCATATTTGTTAGTGGAGGCACAGAATAAATAATAGGTCAAGGGCCGGAGTGGAGTGGCTAATTGAACAAGTTCCGACGCTTCAGTTTGGGCGTGCTAGTAACGTATTCTACCATTTTTATATACATATCTATAAATATCATTGACCTGACCCTATTTATATGACCGACAACAAGTCCGATCACTAAGACTGTGAACTTTCTTAAGAAAATATTTGTTGTTTTATATTTTTAATGGTATGCTAACAAAATTGGCAAGTGAAAAGTGTGCACAATTAGTATTATTGAAGGAAATTGACATACTGATAATTTTTCAAATAACTTTGACGTTTTCGTAAATTTGCGATATAATCCAAACTGTCCTTTTTTGCAGTTGTGCTTATCTAATAGACGTATATTAATACTTTGATTAATTTTACTATAGAATAATATCGATATAACATTTTATTGAAGCAAGTCCAGTCCTAAGGGAAATTTATTAGGGCACACTCAGTCCTTTCTTTCACCTCATGGGAGGCTTCTTCTTAATTAGTTCATTATGAAAATAAACTTTTTTAAGTTCAAAGCTTACGTGTTGTTACTTGCCGATAAAGAACTTTTTATTTTATTAGGAGTCTATTTCCTGCCACGTCGCCCGCGAGGAATTTATTACGATTGGATTTTTCCGTAAAAAATTAAAACCCAATATATACGGAACCCTAATTCTTTGTCTAATATAAAAGTAGCCCGAGTAGTACTCCTTATAATATCAGCTGTTTGCCAGTGAAATCAGTGAATGATTGTATTTTTGTTATAAGTACCGTATATGCTTTCATATGCATTTAGTAAAAAGCTGTTATATCGACATTACAAACAGTCACTTCTTTCTTATTTATTTGTATGCATAATGTTGCACATTGACTGGGCTTACTCCGCTATCTGTTTCGCTTATTCAACTCCGAAATAAGCAGTACTAAGGGGCTCCAAAAGCGGCCCCACAGGTGGACTTGGTCGAGCCTGGTCGAAAAAACGAGATTGACTTCGTTATGACGACCAGACGACAACTGTTCAGTGATCGCAAGGGTAAAAACTGGCAGTGATCACCGAATGGTGAGAGGCACACTAAACCTAAACGTGAAATTGGAGAGGTCACGTCTAATAAAGTCAACGCTCCGTCCCCCTCGTGCTCTAATCCGGCGCCCCGAAAACTTTTAGCTCGGGTTACAAAATCATTTTCAGTGCCTAGAAAACTGCAATGAAGTGGACGATATAAATGGCAAGCATGTGGAAACTGTCCATGCGGTCAGAATCAGAATTTTTATTTGTAAAACACAGGTGATATATAATATTATTATGATATATAATAAATAATACAATAGGTGGTCATACATTTCATAGAGCGCTGTGTTTTGTCGTAAAACATACAAATGTTTTCACAAATTAAATAGTTTAAAATTTAAAAAAAAAAAACATAAATAATATTCATAAAATTAGATAAAACAGATAACAAATTATAAACATAAGATTAATAATATTATAATAATGTATCCTTTAAAAACTCGTCTATTGTATAATAACTTTTGTCAAGAAGTTTTTGCAGTGCCATTTTGAATTTTAACAGTGGCATTATTTGAATTGCGTTTGGAATTCAAATAATGCCACTGTTAAAGTCGGAGCTAAGTTCTGTAAGAGCCGTCGCAGAAAACCGAATGTGGCAGCATCGTTTCCGGGACACATGAGATTCGGAGTGAGATTGAGAGGTTCTATTGGCAGAGGTTCTATAAGCTGTACACGTTATCGTTGGAGTCACACGTAAGTGTGAGTAACGATGCAGGAGCAAGTCTTACCCAACACTATTCCGATGATATCCCGGACGTCAGTCTGAGCGAGATTAGATTGGCTCTCCAGCACCTTAAAAACTGCAAGTCCCCGGGCGAGGATGGAATTGCAGCGGAGCTTCTAAATGCGTGTGGAAAACTGATACTTGAAGTACTTCAGAAGCTCTTCAACTCCGTCCTCCATGGTGGCACTACTCCGGAGGCGTGGAGCAGAAGTGCGGTGGTCTTGTTCTTCAAGAAAGGCGACAACGCTCTCTTGAAGAACTACAGACCGATTTTCCTTCTGAGCCGCGTCTACGTGCTGTTTTCGAGTCGCTACGAATCGTCTCGCACGCAGACTCGAAGACTTCCAGCCTGAACAAGCCGGTTTCCGAAAAGGCTTCAGTATCATAGACCACATAAGTAGTTACGTTGTACCAGTTCTGGCGCACTTGTAGAAAGGTTGTACCAGTTCTGGCGCACTGAGTCACAAGTACGACGTTCGTCGACTCACGATCCTAAAAAAAAAAAAAAAAAAAAAAAAAAAAAAGGTTTTGGCATGCTCTGATCACGAATCTGCGGTCCATTTTTGCGTAGGATGCACGGTTCCGGAGATGTGCAGATCAATTAACTCTTATCTAATTGATATCCGCTTCGAGCCTCCACCGTCATTAGCGCTCCATTGTTCTTATCTACTTATCTATTGTTCATTCAATACCGTCATTATCTATTCTTCCTCAGCGTGGTGATATTGTTATATACTCCTTTGTTCCTATCTACACTAATCTGACTCATTAATAAAACACATTACCCAATTTTGTTAAAATTTTTATTTATAAAATACAAAATCTTATTACTTATTATCTATAAAATAGGAGCGAAACATCTCATCCACTAACATATCGTCGTACAATGTGTTCTCTGTAAATATACTCGTAAAACTATGCATTGAACATCCCTGAAACTTATATAGCAAATACATTAAGCAATATTCGCCACAAACTGAAGTCCTATCAACATTCCAGTTCCATCTTTTACAATTTCGTACAGGTGCACGTCCATATGAATCAAAATATTCACCGACGTCATTCGTATCGATATATAAAGCTACCCAATGTGACCCTGGTTTATCATCTGTACCCAAATTGCATATTACCTAGTCAGGTCATAAATTCTATCACATGTTTAATATAAAATAATTGAAACAAGTTTATTCATTATGTAACCATTTATATACCAAAATGAACTTAACAAAACATAGATTCTTATGACACTATAGTTTATTCAAAATGACCTCCGTAATTTTGAATACAGGCCTTCAATCTGCGCGGCCAGTCGTCTATCTCACCACGAACGAGGTCCATGTCATATCGGCGGCTGCCTTAATTAAAGATGTCTTGAGTGACTCGAAATTGGGATGAGGCTTTGAGCACGCCTTTTCCTCCAAGTGTTGCCATATCTTGTAATCTAACGGATTCAAATCTGGATTGGTCTTTGTGTCGGATGAAGTCGATTTCACGCGCCGCCAGCCAGTCTTTTTTTTTGTTTTTAAAGAACGTTACCTCCACACTAGGTTTTTCTCCTGTATCGTGGGGGCAGTTTACAAACACAAATTTCACAAGGACAAACATCCAAACTCGGAACAATTACTTGTAGGTCGTACAAATACTTGTTCCGTGCGGGATTCGAACCCGCGACCCCCAAGCACAGCCACTCATTGCTAAGCCACTACGCCACGGAGCTGGCAAAAGTCCTGTGTGCTCTTCGCTCTATGAGCTGACGCCGAATCTTGTTGGAATACCCAGTGCCTGTTATTGAACATGGTATGAGAAACAGGTTACACAAGGTTCGTCAGGACTGTATTTTGATACACAACTGCATTCGTTTTTAACCTTTCTCACAAAAATGTTCCTCTGTTAAGCCCCAATAAGAAACTCCCAACCACACCATGAGCGAGGATGGAAAATGACCCCGTTGGACACGCGGAATACGGTTGCTCGCTTCTTCACTACTGCGTGCGTACACCTTATCATTTTGTTTGTTGTAGCTCTCTTCTACGGTGAAAATTTTTTCATCCGAAAAAAGAATTTCCCGATATTTTTCCCGCGTACCGCTTCAACAAAGCGCGGCATCTCTTCAGTTTCAGATCCATTAGACGAGCATTCAAACGATGTCCTGTTTTTCTTCGATATGCCCGAAGCCCTAAGTCTTCATTTAACGCCGTGGTTCTGCTTAACCCCATCTGAAGGGCCAACAGTTTCTGCTTACGTTTGGGATTTCTTTGAATTCGCACCTTTACAGCTTTTATCACTGCTGGAGTCCTAACAAATCGAGGGCGACCACTTCTTGACCTGTCATCTACACTAGAGTCTTCATTGTATCGTTTCATGGTACGATAAACGAATCTTTTGGTTATATTCAAATTTTTCAGTATATCAAAAAATTTAATTGGCGTGTAATCGCAACTGCAACACGGTCTTTTTTAAGCGTCCACTCCATATGTAAAAATGAGTAAAATTCTAAAAAGTATACAGTTTTATTTTCATGAATAATTCGAATTCAATAAACTTTTTTGTGGCCAGCATTCTAAAAGGGTGCGTTTGGCAGAAAAAAGCGCTAGCAAGCGCTTATAAGCGCTGAAATAGTTTTCGGCCAGGCCACGATTGCTACTTCAGTAGCGCTGACACAATCCGCCATTTTGCTTATTTAATTTGTTTGTTTTGAAGTAGAGTTGATAAGTTGTTTTGTGCAATATTCGTTTTAAGTAATATAATGACATGAATAAACATATACATGTTATTAAAAATTCATGATTGGTAAGTTTTTAATATGAATACTTTACAAACATATATTTAAATTAGGTTAGGTTCCCCCGTTAAAACTAACATCGTGTCCTGGAGGAAAATAGCTACTTACGATTTGACAGCGCTTACTGCTTACGATCGCCATTTTGCTTACAAGCGCTTGCTAGCGCTTTTTTCTGCCAAACGCACCCAAAGAAAAGTTTTTACTGTGTGACAATACTTATGACCTGACTAGGTATGTACGTTGGTACGTGGGTGTACATGGACAGTCTGTTAGCAGCATAAACATTATTTTCTAGACTGGGGTGAATCTTTTTCAGATGTTGTTGTACATCTAGTGTATCCATGATATTACTGCTATTAGTAGATTACTACAGTACAATCTACTCAATGACTAACATAGGAATGATCAATTATGTGATTTCTAAATATTAAATTGCATTTTTTCCGTTATACAAAACCTATTTGAGTCATCAATACACTGAATAAGACGCAACACGAAGAATGTGAGATAAGGTTGTTGACGCATAAAGTTATTATCAATTCTACTGTAGAAATTCTTTAGATTAGAATTATTACTTACTGGTACTATATAAGACCAAGCAACTGCAGTCATGGAGTTAGTGTATGGTCGTTTGACCGCAGTGTATCTATCAATAATACATTTGTGTTACTTCAACGCATCAAAGGCCATAGATGTAAGTGTTTAATCTATTGACAAACTTACCTTTCTTTCTGTTATTTTTTTACGTGTGTATGATTTTGAACGACAGGCCTGTTGGTCTAGTGGTTAGTGACCCTGACTGTTATGCCGGAGGTCGTGGGTTCGATTCCCACCCAGGACAAATGCTTGTGTGATGAGCACGATCATTTGTTCTGTGTCTGGGTGTAATTTATCTATAATATTTATGTATTTAGAAATATATAAGTATGTTTATCAGTTGTCTAGTACCCATAACACAAGCTCTTCTTAGCTTGGGACTAGATGGCGTTGTGTGATAGTTGTGGAATATTATTATTATTATTATTATTATTTAGTGTTAACAAATTATATTTAAATATTTTGTGTGTGTATATGATTAAGCCGTGGTAGCTCAGATGATTAGCGCAAGCTGTAAATTTTACAGTACGTAACGCGGGTTCGATCCCCGCCGACACCAATTAAATTGTTAATTGCAATTTTAAGTGTTTATTCTATTGACACACTTACTTTTCTTTTTGTTATTTTCTTACGTGTGTATGATTTAGTGTTAACAAATTATATTTAAATATTGTGTGTGTATATGATTAAGCCGTGGTAGCTCAGATGGTTAGCGCAAGCTGTAAATTTTACAGTACGTAACGCGGGTTCGATCCCCGCCGACACCAATTAAATTGTTAATTGCAATTTTAAGTGTTTATTCTATTGACACACTTATTTTTCTTTCTGTTATTTTCTTACGTGTGTATGATTTAGTGTTAACAAATTATATTTAAATATTGTGTGTGTATATGATTAAGCCGTGGTAGCTCAGATGGTTAGCGCAAGCTGTAAATTTTACAGTACGTAACGCGGGTTCGATCCCCGCCGACACCAATTAAATTGTTAATTGCAATTTTAAGTGTTTATTCTATTGACACACTTATTTTTCTTTCTGTTATTTTCTTACGTGTGTATGATTTAGTGTTAACAAATTATATTTAAATATTGTGTGTGTATATGATTAAGCCGTGGTAGCTCAGATGGTTAGCGCAAGCTGTAAATTTTACAGTACGTAACGCGGGTTCGATCCCCGCCGACACCACTTAAATTGTTAATTGCAATTTTAAGTGCTGATTTACCACGTGCTCGGCGGTGAAGGAAAACATTGTGAGGAAACCTGCATGTCTGAGAAAATTTCGAAGGCATGTGAAGTTCGCCAACACGCATTGAGACCGCGCCGCGGACATTTCCTAGCCATAAATACAAAGACAATAGCAGAAAGTAAAAAGTTAAAAAATACTTTTTTGACAATGACAGTCATTAGTTGATCATTAGTGAATGTGATTCTGTTTTCTTAAATTACAGGAAGAAAAGAGCAGAAGGAAGAAATGGGATGATGGGAAGTAATGAAGAATGAATTGTTATGTGAAGTTTGTTGGAACAAACATATTTTAGTCACGTGTAAATACTTTTAACATTTTGGTTCAAAATGACACAAAATCTAAAAAATATTAGATACATCATCGACATGGACGGATTTTACATTACATATCCTCATAAACATTTTCAATGTAGAGAAACGGCTATTCTAGACGTAAAACTATCTAATAAAAATGATTCGTTTATCGATCATTATTTGTTTCGGCCAAGTTATCCTTTCAATTATTTGTCGCCAAAAGACAAAAAAACTGTTCGTTATTGTGAAATACACGTGCACGGCATTCCATATTTTGATGTGACCGAAGAATTAAAATGTGCCTACAAACAAGAGAACATCATTCCCATACTAAATTGGTATATTAGAAATTTGTGCAAAGACGAAGTGATCGCATACAAAGGTGGTTCAACGGAAAAACAATTTTTAAAAATGTTGACGACGAATGATAGAATTTTTAATATTGAAGAATACAAATGCCCAAAATACAATGATTTGGTAAATGTCATAAATTTAAACAAACGTTATGTGTGTAATAATCATATATTTGCAAAAAATAATCACAAAATTTTACATTGTTCTTGTGACGAAGTGTGGGTTTTTTACAAGTGGTTATTACTTGAAAATAAAATTTTAAATTAATCATAAATTTTGTTTGATTTCCCAAAAACATTAGTTATAGTATACTATATAATACAAAATTGGTTCAACAGAAAAACAATTTTTAAAAATGTTGACGACGAATGATAGAATTTTTAATATTGAAGAATACAAATGTCCAAAATACAATGATTTGGTAAATGTCATAAATTTAAACAAACGTTATGTGTGTAATAATCATATATTTGCAAAAAATAATCACAAAATTTTACATTGTTCTTGTGACGAAGTGTGGGTTTCTTTACAAGTGGTTATTGCTTGAAAATAAAATTTTAAATTAATCATAAATTTTGTTTGATTTCCAAAAAAAACATTAGTTATAGTATACTATATAATACAAAATTGGTTCAACAGAAAAACAATTTTTAAAAATGTTGACGACGAATGATAGAATTTTTAATATTGAAGAATACAAATGTCCAAAATACAATGATTTGGTAAATGTCATAAATTTAAACAAACGTTATGTGTGTAATAATCATATATTTGCAAAAAATAATCACAAAATTTTACATTGTTCTTGTGACGAAGTGTGGGTTTTTTACAAGTGGTTATTACTTGAAAATAAAATTTTAAATTAATCATAAATTTTGTTTGATTTCCAAAAAACATTAGTTATAGTATACTATATAATACAAAATTGGTTCAACAGAAAAACAATTTTTAAAAATGTTGACGACGAATGATAGAATTTTTAATATTGAAGAATACAAATGTCCAAAATACAATGATTTGGTAAATGTCATAAATTTAAACAAACGTTATGTGTGTAATAATCATATATTTGCAAAAATAATCACAAAATTTTACATTGTTCTTGTGACGAAGTGTGGATTTCTTTACAAGTGTTTATTTCTTGAAAATAAAATTTTACATTAATCATAAATTTTCTTTGATTTCCCAAAAACATTAGTTATAGTATACTATATAATACAAAATTGGTTCAACAGAAAAACAATTTTTAAAATTGTTGACGACGAATGATAGTTTTTATGAAATTTGTTACAAAGTTTGACTTCCCACATACACTTGGTCCTGCCACAATAGCAGTACACGGCAGAAAAACAATTTTTAAAAATGTTGACGACGAATGATAGAATTTTTAATATTGAAGAATACAAATGTCCAAAATACAATGATTTGGTAAATGTCATAAATTTAAACAAACGTTATGTGTGTAATAATCATATATTTGCAAAAAATAAACACAAAATTTTACATTGTTCTTGTGACGAAGTGTGGGTTTTTTACAAGTGGTTATTACTTGAAAATAAAATTTTAAATTAATCATAAATTTTGTTTGATTTCCAAAAAACATTAGTTATAGTATACTATATAATACAAAATTGGTTCAACAGAAAAACAATTTTTAAAAATGTTGACGACGAATGATAGACTTTTTAATATTGAAGAATACAAATGTCCAAAATACAATGATTTGGTAAATGTCATAAATTTAAACAAACGTTATGTGTGTAATAATCATATATTTGCAAAAAATAATCACAAAATTTTACATTGTTCTTGTGACGAAGTGTGGGTTTTTTACAAGTGGTTATTACTTGAAAATAAAATTTTAAATTAATCATAAATTTTGTTTGATTTCCCAAAAACATTAGTTATAGTATACTATATAATACAAAATTGGTTCAACAGAAAAACAATTTTTAAAAATGTTGACGACGAATGATAGAATTTTTAATATTGAAGAATACAAATGTCCAAAATACAATGATTTGGTAAATGTCATAAATTTAAACAAACGTTATGTGTGTAATAATCATATATTTGCAAAAAATAATCACAAAATTTTACATTGTTCTTGTGACGAAGTGTGGGTTTCTTTACAAGTGTTTATTGCTTGAAAATAAAATTTTAAATTAATCATAAATTTTCTTTGATTTCCCAAAAACATTAGTTATAGTATACTATATAATACAAAATTGGTTCAACAGAAAAACAATTTTTAAAATTGTTGACGACGAATGATAGTTTTTATGAAATTTGTTACAAAATTTGACTTCCCACATACACTTGGTCCTGCCACAATAGCAGTACACGGCAGAAAAACAATTTTTAAAAATGTTGACGACGAATGATAGAATTTTTAATATTGAAGAATACAAATGTCCAAAATACAATGATTTGGTAAATGTCATAAATTTAAACAAACGTTATGTGTGTAATAATCATATATTTGCAAAAAATAAACACAAAATTTTACATTGTTCTTGTGACGAAGTGTGGGTTTTTTACAAGTGGTTATTACTTGAAAATAAAATTTTAAATTAATCATAAATTTTGTTTGATTTCCAAAAAACATTAGTTATAGTATACTATATAATACAAAATTGGTTCAACAGAAAAACAATTTTTAAAAATGTTGACGACGAATGATAGACTTTTTAATATTGAAGAATACAAATGTCCAAAATACAATGATTTGGTAAATGTCATAAATTTAAACAAACGTTATGTGTGTAATAATCATATATTTGCAAAAAATAATCACAAAATTTTACATTGTTCTTGTGACGAAGTGTGGGTTTTTTACAAGTGGTTACTACTTGAAAATAAAATTTTAAATTAATCATAAATTTTGTTTGATTTCCAAAAAACATTAGTTATAGTATACTATATAATACAAAATTGGTTCAACAGAAAAACAATTTTTAAAAATGTTGACGACGAATGATAGAATTTTTAATATTGAAGAATACAAATGTCCAAAATACAATGATTTGGTAAATGTCATAAATTTAAACAAACGTTATGTGTGTAATAATCATATATTTGCAAAAATAATCACAAAATTTTACATTGTTCTTGTGACGAAGTGTGGGTTTCTTTACAAGTGTTTATTACTTGAAAATAAAATTTTAAATTAATCATAAATTTTCTTTGATTTCCCAAAAACATTAGTTATAGTATACTATATAATACAAAATTGGTTCAACAGAAAAACAATTTTTAAAATGGTTGACGACGAATGATAGTTTTTATGAAATTTGTTACAAAATTTGACTTCCCACATACACTTGGTCCTGCCACAATAGCGGTACACGGCAGAAAAACAATTTTTAAAAATGTTGACGACGAATGATAGAATTTTTAATATTGAAGAATACAAATGTCCAAAATACAATGATTTGGTAAATGTCATAAATTTAAACAAACGTTATGTGTGTAATAATCATATATTTGCAAAAAATAAACACAAAATTTTACATTGTTCTTGTGACGAAGTGTGGGTTTTTTACAAGTGGTTATTACTTGAAAATAAAATTTTAAATTAATCATAAATTTTGTTTGAATTGTTTACACCAACACTTTCATTTTTTATTTTTCACCTTAGAACTTTAGACGTGTAATGTTTCACTTTATACATCCGTGTACTGCTATTGTGGCAGGACCAAGTGTATGTGGGAAGTCAAATTTTGTAACAAATTTCATAAAAACTATCATTCGTCGTCAACATTTTTAAAAATTGTTTTTCTGTTGAACCAATTTTGTATTATATAGTATACTATAACTAATGTTTTTGGGAAATCAAACAAAATATATGATTAATTTAAAATTTTATTTTCAAGCAATAACCACTTGTAAAGAAACCCACACTTCGTCACAAGAACAATGTAAAATTTTGTGATTATTTTTTGCAAATATATGATTATTACACACATAACGTTTGTTTAAATTTATGACATTTACCAAATCATTGTATTTTGGACATTTGTATTCTTCAATATTAAAAATTCTATCATTCGTCGTCTACATTTTTAAAAATTGTTTTTCTGTTGAACCAATTTTGTATTATATAGTATACTATAACTAATGTTTTTGGGAAATCAAACAAAATTTATGATTAATTTAAAATTTTATTTTCAAGTAATAACCACTTGTAAAAAACCCACACTTCGTCACAAGAACAATGTAAAATTTTGTGATTATTTTTTGCAAATATATGATTATTACACACATAACGTTTGTTTAAATTTATGACATTTACCAAATCATTGTATTTTGGGCATTTGTATTCTTCAATATTAAAAATTCTATCATTCGTCGTCAACATTTTTAAAAATTGTTTTTCTGTTGAACCACCTTTGTATGCGATCACTTCGTCTTTGCACAAATTTCTAATATACCAATTTAGTATGGGAATGATGTTCTCTTGTTTGTAGGCACATTTTAATTCTTCGGTCACATCAAAATATGGAATGCCGTGCACGTGTATTTCACAATAACGAACAGTTTTTTTGTCTTTTGGCGACAAATAATTGAAAGGATAACTTGGCCGAAACAAATAATGATCGATAAACGAATCATTTTTATTAGATAGTTTTACGTCTAGAATAGCCATTTCTCTACATTGAAAATGTTTATGAGGATATGTAATGTAAAATCCGTCCATGTCGATGATGTATCTAATATTTTTTAGATTTTTTGTCATTTTGAACCAAAATGTTAAAAGTATTTACACGTGACTAAAATATGTTTGTTCCAACAAACTTCACATAACAATTCATTCTTCATTACTTCCCATCATCCCATTTCTTCCTTCTGCTCTTTTCTTCCTGTAATTTAAGAAAACCGAATCACATTCACTAATGATCAACTAATGACTGTCATTGTCAAAAAAGTATTTTTTAACTTTTTACTTTCTGCTATTGTCTTTGTATTTATGGCTAGGAAATGTCCGCGGCGCGGTCTCAATGCGTGTTGGCGAACTTCACATGCCTTCGAAATTTTCTCAGACATGCAGGTTTCCTCACAATGTTTTCCTTCACCGCCGAGCACGTGGTAAATCAGCACTTAAAATTGCAATTAACAATTTAAGTGGTGTCGGCGGGGATCGAACCCGCGTTACGTACTGTAAAATTTACAGCTTGCGCTAACCATCTGAGCTACCACGGCTTAATCATATACACACACAATATTTAAATATAATTTGTTAACACTAAATCATACACACGTAAGAAAATAACAGAAAGAAAAATAAGTGTGTCAATAGAATAAACACTTAAAATTGCAATTAACAATTTAATTGGTGTCGGCGGGGATCGAACCCGCGTTACGTACTGTAAAATTTACAGCTTGCGCTAACCATCTGAGCTACCACGGCTTAATCATATACACACACAATATTTAAATATAATTTGTTAACACTAAATCATACACACGTAAGAAAATAACAGAAAGAAAAATAAGTGTGTCAATAGAATAAACACTTAAAATTGCAATTAACAATTTAATTGGTGTCGGCGGGGATCGAACCCGCGTTACGTACTGTAAAATTTACAGCTTGCGCTAACCATCTGAGCTACCACGGCTTAATCATATACACACACAATATTTAAATATAATTTGTTAACACTAAATCATATACACGTAAGAAAATAACAAAAAGAAAAGTAAGTTTGTCAATAGAATAAACACTTAAAATTGCAATTAACAATTTAATTGGTGTCGGCGGGGATCGAACCCGCGTTACGTACTGTAAAATTTACAGCTTGCGCTAATCATCTGAGCTACCACGGCTTAATCATATACACACACAAAATATTTAAATATAATTTGTTAACACTAAATAATAATAATAATAATAATAATATTCCACAACTATCACACAACGCCATCTAGTCCCAAGCTAAGAAGAGCTTGTGTTATGGGTACTAGACAACTGATAAACATACTTATATATTTCTAAATACATAAATATTATAGATAAATTACACCCAGACACAGAACAAATGATCGTGCTCATCACACAAGCATTTGTCCTGGGTGGGAATCGAACCCACGACCTCCGGCATAACAGTCAGGGTCACTAACCACTAGACCAACAGGCCTGTCGTTCAAAATCATACACACGTAAAAAAATAACAGAAAGAAAGGTAAGTTTGTCAATAGATTAAACACTTACATCTATGGCCTTTGATGCGTTGAAGTAACACAAATGTATTATTGATAGATACACTGCGGTCAAACGACCATACACTAACTCCATGACTGCAGTTGCTTGGTCTTATATAGTACCAGTAAGTAATAATTCTAATCTAAAGAATTTCTACAGTAGAATTGATAATAACTTTATGCGTCAACAACCTTATCTCACATTCTTCGTGTTGCGTCTTATTCAGTGTATTGATGACTCAAATAGGTTTTGTATAACGGAAAAAATGCAATTTAATATTTAGAAATCACATAATTGATCATTCCTATGTTAGTCATTGAGTAGATTGTACTGTAGTAATCTACTAATAGCAGTAATATCATGGATACACTAGATGTACAACAACATCTGAAAAAGATTCACCCCAGTCTAGAAAATAATGTTTATGCTGCTAACAGACTGTCCATGTACACCCACGTACCAACGTACATACCTAGTCAGGTCATAAGTATTGTCACACAGTAAAAACTTTTCTTTGGGTGCGTTTGGCAGAAAAAAGCGCTAGCAAGCGCTTGTAAGCAAAATGGCGATCGTAAGCAGTAAGCGCTGTCAAATCGTAAGTAGCTATTTTCCTCCAGGACACGATGTTAGTTTTAACGGGGGAACCTAACCTAATTTAAATATATGTTTGTAAAGTATTCATATTAAAAACTTACCAATCATGAATTTTTAATAACATGTATATGTTTATTCATGTCATTATATTACTTAAAACGAATATTGCACAAAACAACTTATCAACTCTACTTCAAAACAAACAAATTAAATAAGCAAAATGGCGGATTGTGTCAGCGCTACTGAAGTAGCAATCGTGGCCTGGCCGAAAACTATTTCAGCGCTTATAAGCGCTTGCTAGCGCTTTTTTCTGCCAAACGCACCCTTTTAGAATGCTGGCCACAAAAAAGTTTATTGAATTCGAATTATTCATGAAAATAAAACTGTATACTTTTTAGAATTTTACTCATTTTTACATATGGAGTGGACGCTTAAAAAAGACCGTGTTGCAGTTGCGATTACACGCCAATTAAATTTTTTGATATACTGAAAAATTTGAATATAACCAAAAGATTCGTTTATCGTACCATCAAACGATACAATGAAGACTCTAGTGTAGATGACAGGTCAAGAAGTGGTCGCCCTCGATTTGTTAGGACTCCAGCAGTGATAAAAGCTGTAAAGGTGCGAATTCAAAGAAATCCCAAACGTAAGCAGAAACTGTTGGCCCTTCAGATGGGGTTAAGCAGAACCACGGCGTTAAATGAAGACTTAGGGCTTCGGGCATATCGAAGAAAAACAGGACATCGTTTGAATGCTCGTCTAATGGATCTGAAACTGAAGAGATGCCGCGCTTTGTTGAAGCGGTACGCGGGAAAAATATCGGGAAATTCTTTTTTCGGATGAAAAAATTTTCACCGTAGAAGAGAGCTACAACAAACAAAATGATAAGGTGTACGCACGCAGTAGTGAAGAAGCGAGCAACCGTATTCCGCGTGTCCAACGGGGTCATTTTCCATCCTCGCTCATGGTGTGGTTGGGAGTTTCTTATTGGGGCTTAACAGAGGAACATTTTTGTGAGAAAGGTTAAAAACGAATGCAGTTGTGTATCAAAATACAGTCCTGACGAACCTTGTGTAACCTGTTTCTCATACCATGTTCAATAACAGGCACTGGGTATTCCAACAAGATTCGGCGTCAGCTCATAGAGCGAAGAGCACACAGGACTTTTGCCAGCTCCGTGGCGTAGTGGCTTAGCAATGAGTGGCTGTGCTTGGGGGTCGCGGGTTCGAATCCCGCACGGAACAAGTATTTGTACGACCTACAAGTAATTGTTCCGAGTTTGGATGTTTGTCCTTGTGAAATTTGTGTTTGTAAACTGCCCCCACGATACAGGAGAAAAACCTAGTGTGGAGGTAACGTTCTTTAAAAACAAAAAAAAAGACTGGCTGGCGGCGCGTGAAATCGACTTCATCCGACACAAAGACCAATCCAGATTTGAATCCGTTAGATTACAAGATATGGCAACACTTGGAGGAAAAGGCGTGCTCAAAGCCTCATCCCAATTTCGAGTCACTCAAGACATCTTTAATTAAGGCAGCCGCCGATATGACATGGACCTCGTTCGTGGTGAGATAGACGACTGGCCGCGCAGATTGAAGGCCTGTATTCAAAATTACGGAGGTCATTTTGAATAAACTATAGTGTCATAAGAATCTATGTTTTGTTAAGTTCATTTTGGTATATAAATGGTTACATAATGAATAAACTTGTTTCAATTATTTTATATTAAACATGTGATAGAATTTATGACCTGACTAGGTAATATGCAATTTGGGTACAGATGATAAACCAGGGTCACATTGGGTAGCTTTATATATCGATACGAATGACGTCGGTGAATATTTTGATTCATATGGACGGGCACCTGTACGAAATTGTAAAAGATGGAACTGGAATGTTGATAGGACTTCAGTTTGTGGCGAATATTGCTTAATGTATTTGCTATATAAGTTTCAGGGATGTTCAATGCATAGTTTTACGAGTATATTTACAGAGAACACATTGTACGACGATATGTTAGTGGATGAGATGTTTCGCTCCTATTTTATAGATAATAAGTAATAAGATTTTGTATTTTATAAATAAAAATTTTAACAAAATTGGGTAATGTGTTTTATTAATGAGTCAGATTAGTGTAGATAGGAACAAAGGAGTATATAACAATATCACCACGCTGAGGAAGAATAGATAATGACGGTATTGAATGAACAATAGATAAGTAGATAAGAACAATGGAGCGCTAATGACGGTGGAGGCTCGAAGCGGATATCAATTAGATAAGAGTTAATTGATCTGCACATCTCCGGAACCGTGCATCCTACGCAAAAATGGACCGCAGATTCGTGATCAGAGCATGCCAAAACCTTTTTTTTTTTTTTTATTTTTTTTTTTAGGATCGTGAGTCGACGAACGTCGTACTTGTGACTCAGTGCGCCAGAACTGGTACAACCTTTCTACAAGTGCGCCAGAACTGGTACAACGTAACTACTCACATATACCCTGCGGCAGATTGTACAGAAGTCCGAAGAGTACAATCTGCCACTTTGTCTTGCGTATGTGATGTGGACTATGAGAAAGCCTTTGATTCCGTCGAAATTTGGGCGGTGCTACTGTCCTTTTAGCGGTGCCAAGTTGACTGTCGGTATATCATAGTGCTGAAGTGTTTGTACAGTAGGGCTACGATGGCTATCCGAGTCCAGAATCAGAGTACTGGCTACTCTACTACTACTGGACTGGAAAGCTACTGGCCTGGAAAGGATACTGTACTAACATCAATGGCACCTCACCTTCGATTTGCCGACGATATAGTCTTTATAGCAGAATCGATGGAGCACCTAAGCACTATGCTCAAGGATCTCAATAGTGTCTTCCAACGGATAGGTCTTAAGATGCATGTTCATCTTCAAAACACAACAAACAAAACAAAGACCATATTTAATGTCCATGTCACATCTATGCTGGTAGTTGTTGGGAGCACTATGCTCGAAGTTGTTAACGAGTACGTTTACCTGGGACAAATAGGCCGACTAGGTAAGTTCAACTTCGACCGAGAGGTCGATTCAACTCGGCTGGGCAGCGTTCGGGAAATTGCGACACATCTTCTCGTCAGGCGTACCTCAAAATCTCAAAACTCGATTGTATAACCAGTGCGTGTTGCCAGTGTGAGCTATGGATCTGAGACGTGGCCCTTCACTGCCGGCCGTATGAGGAAGCTCAAAGTCGCTCAGTGAGGTATGGAGAGGGCTGTGCTCGAAGTTTCTCTGCATGATAAACTTAGGAGTGAGGTTATTCGCAATAGAACGAAAGTAACCGTATGTCGGTTACTTGTAGAACCAGAGTGATCGACATCGCCCAACGGATTAGTAAGCTTGAGTGGCAATGGGCCGGCCATATAGCTCGAAGAACCGATGACCGATGGGGAAAAAAGGTTCTCCAGTGGCGGCCTCGTACCGACAGGCGAAGTGTAGGGCGTCCCCCCACTAGGTGAAGTGACAACCTGGTAAGACATGCAGGAAGTCGATGGATGCAGGTGGAGCAGAACCGTGCTTTGTTTCATTCCTTGGGGGAAGCCTATGTTCAGCAGTGGACTTGTGAAGGGCTGTAATGATGATGATGATGAAGGGGCTCCTGCTCCCACACTTCCACAGCTCATAATTACATAAACACTCACGCCTGTCACACAGAGGGGTAGACAGAGACTACGGACTTCCATTTAGCACGATCCTGACACCTGTCTCGCCTTCTTTACATCCATATATCTACGCATACTTGTACAGTTCCTTATCGTTTATTTGCGCCTGGTAATCGTAGTGTTTACCATCCATACAGCCTGTAAACGTACACTGCCAAAAATAGGCCTCCCTATAGATTGTCTCAAAGGAGGGGATTCTGCCGTAGTTGCCACACCTGGCAGGCAGGTTGGCAACCGCAGTTTTTTTAATTATTTTGAGTTGTTATCAAGAAGATGCTGCTGCTCATCATCTGTCTCAATTTCCCTCTGTCACCTCTTACGACACCCGCGGGACGCTATGGTGTGCTTGGTATTCTTACACCGCTACTACACAGTGGCATCGTAGTATTTTAATGTTATTAATTAATATTTCCGAATTGTATTTTCACCATGACAAAAAATGTGTGCTATCCACATTTGGAATCTTACCGGAAGAGGGATATCCGCCGCCAAATAGCGGTGTTTGTGAATGCACTGTTACGCTGTGACGTTTTTAAAGATATAGAGAGTAAATCGATCGATGCTGCCTAGTGTTAGAGCTGAAAACATACGCGTGGTATTCATTGTTTAAAGTTTCTTGCTTTAATAGAAGCAAGCGTTAATTTGCGAAAGTCCATTAAAATTAATGTTGTAAATTAATTTGCATGTGGCGACGCTGTCGTCGCGCCGCAAGCGAAACGCGTCGAAGCCTAAATCGCGCTATATAAGTTCCGAAGTAAAACAGTATAACATATAGAATTGCATCAACTAAAAATTGGAGCGTTGGCTCTCTGGTATATAGTATATTGTATATGGCGTTGGCCGCTCCCCGAGAAGAACACCTTGCCCGGCGGGAGATCTCCCGTTTTCTTTCCACGGCCGCATGCATATATCTGCGTAATGAAGTAAAATGATGTGTCTTACCTAGTGTGAAGAGCACCGCCTGCCCTCTCTCAATTGTGTGCAATAACCCCGTCACCACTAATCTCTGCACCACTACTCCCAACACCACTACACTAGGAAAGAAACACCATAGACGATAATATGACACGTGTTTCTTCTCTACACAAGACATCCTCAGGTGAAGTAGACTCTACGGTGGCTGATAGTGGTTAGGGAGTAGTGGTGCTGGGATTGGTGGTGACGGGAATATTGCACGCAATTGAGGGAAGGCAGGAGGTGCTCTTCAAACTAGGTAAGACACATTTTATTTCTTTACGCGGATATAAGCAAATTAATTTTTAACATTAATAGTTTCTTGTTTTGTCGGTGGGAATCATCGATCACTAATTAGTGATCGATGGTGGGAATAGTCATGGAGGCTGAGTCGCCAGTTGTCGCATATATTTCTTAATTTAGTAGAGCTTAATAAATCTAATTCAGACATTTAGAGAAGGGCGACAAACGAGTACACAGTCCACCTTATAGTAAGTGGAGGCTGTGTCCCATAGACATCTACATCTATTCTCGATTAAGAATCAAAATTCTGACGCTTTCTTCTCCTCTTTTATGATTCTCTACACTCACCAACTCACCATATGAAAAACAGCAGCATTAAACTGCTAAATGACTCTAGTATTCTGTGAGAGCGTGGTTCTTCCCCGGTCGAGCCGATCCATTCGTACTACGACCATAATGTAGTAGTAATCAGATGAGCTGTTGGCTCAGTCTAACTTAATACTAATACTTAATACTAATAACCTTAATACTACATTCGCCGTTGGTGAAAAAGGGGAGATCTACCGCCACTACCACATGGCGACCCTCGGGATTACATAACTTTTAAAAGTGACCAGAACAGTTTATGGAGCGTTCAGCGCTCCATATGGTACGTAAGTACAGCTGTACTTATAGCAGAGTTGTTCAGAAAATTAGGTAGCGTGATTAGAGGATTTATTTTACGTGGTAGTCATGCTACAGCTATATTAGTAGTATAGTTGTAGCGCGAATGGATCGGATCGACCGGGATCCACGCTCTCACAGAAATCAGCGTGAAATAGCAGCTCAAGTCTTCTGTGATTCGTATGGTGAGTGTAGAGAACCGGCGACCCATTTTACTGGAAACGAGGCCTTCCATGTTAGTCCTCACGGGTGACAACGCATCTGCATTTTGATTCGTAATCGAGGATAGATGTAGATGTCTATTGGCCACAGCAACCACTTACCATCAGGTGGACTTGTGTGCTCGTTTGTCACCCTGGTCCTTAAAAAAAAATTACCTCGACGCGTTACAAAAATACAGATAGAATACATTGATGGAATGAATGTGTTGTTGAAAACTAAAATGTGCATTTAACTAGGACTAATCGGTTATTCTGTCGGTGGAACAGCTAAAGAGTATCGGGGTATCGACATGTCAGAATTCAAAAAGCATTACATTAACCGCTATTCACAAAAATTTTCAGATGTGCGTTAGACTGATCAAAAAGCGCTAGATATAGCGTCCAAAGTGCGTCCAAAGCAACACTAATGTATTTTAAAAATCCGGTCGCGAGCTCTTAAACTGTTCGAATTGTTTATTTTTTTCACAAGATTAAAATAAAAACGAATTTGTAAGACTGAGAACACATGCTCTAAAAATATTAGGCCTTTTTTACTGATACACGATTAGTAATGATTTCACTATGGAGTCACTGCAAGATACAAGTTTGAATTTCGAAAGTGTTAATCTTTTATATTTTTTTCGAACTATTAGGTTTCGCGTTTTCTACCTTTACACTATGCTTGTTGGTACCAAATTCAATTTTTATGAAATGATTGTGTATATTAATGTGTCCAAAAAACACTTGATGGTAAGTTGTAGAGCTACGCTACAACAGTATAGTGGTTGTAGCACGACGAGCACACATACAGAATACTAACGTAAAATAGAAGCTTAATGCATTGAGGTATACGCTGGTAATATAGTTCGATGGTTTAATGCTGCTGTGTTTCGTATGGTGAGTGTAGAAAAACGGAGACCCTTTACTGGAAACTAGGCATGCCATCTTAGTCTTTAGGGGTGACAATGCATTTGCATTTTAGACTTGGGCCACAGCATCCACTGACCATCAGGTAGACTTTGTGCTCGTTTGTTATCGAAATAACTTATTCAATTAAAAAACTTTACGTCGCCTTAAACAGCTGGACGGATTCGAATGAAATTTAGCATCGAAGTAGATTAACCGTAGATTTTTTTTATAGAAGAGGGGGCAAACGAGCATGCGGCTTATCTGATGTTAAGTGACTACCGCCGCCCATGATCAACCGCAACACCAGGGGAATTGCAGGTGCGTTGCCGGCTCTTTAGAAAGGAGTAAGCTCTTTTCTTGAAGGTCCTCAGGTCGTATCGGTCCGGAAAAATCGCCGGAAGAGAAGGAAGGAGAGTAAGAAACGAATAGGATACTTTTGTACATTCATGTTAAATTGACGTCCAGCGAAGCAGGCGGGTAACAGCATGTGTAAATGTGAAGTAACAACGTTCGAGTCGACCTTGACGCAGAACCAAGGTAATTGTAATTTAACGTTTATTAAGAGCGAAATTCTACACTTAGATAACGATTTTGTATGAAATTAGCATCATAGCTACAAAGTAGGTAATGAGTAAGTTTTAAAAAAAACGTAAAACGCGATGTTATATAGTTGACCATAAGTTGTAATTTATTTTTATGTTTAACTAGATAACTTTAAACAAGCTATTAATAAAAAGAGTTTGCCTATGCTTCAAAAAATTATAAGCAAAAATTGATTTTATTTCGAAAAATACCCAGAAAATTTGAAACAAAGCAAGCGAGAGGCTAATTGCTCATATAATTGTATAGTAATATAAATATTTGGCTTCCTTAAAAATAGTAGATATATCGAAATAACTTGTGTTATACCTACTTCCTTCAAGACATTATCCAACTAAAAAAAACTGCATTTTTTTATTAAATATTTCCGCATTTTCATTCTTTGGTCAAGAGTTTATAAAATGGAAGGTGACAAAACGAAGGTGCCAGACGTTTTGTACAGCGAACGTTAATTCGCATGCCAGGAGTGGAGAAAAGTAGGTATGTATAAAATAAAATAATCTTTACTATACTGTGATAATATGGTAGTTAAAAATATGCTAACGTAAGTGTTAAATGTAAATATTATTAAGTCTAGCCGGTAGATGCTAAGGTGAAAAAAGATAACATCAGACCACGCTAAAACTAAGCTAAGTCTAGCGGGTTAATGTTAAGTTTATTGTTTGTATTACGACCATAAATATTTTTTGTACGTCATTTAGTCTTATTTAACATAATTATCAAACAGATCAACGCAAATCAAGCAGATGGATAGTGTTTTTTTATAGGAGGGGGGCAAACGAGCAAACGGCTCACCTGATGGTAAGTGATTACCGCCGACTACGAACAGCTGTAACACCGGGGGGATTGTAGATGGGTTGCCGGCCTTTTAAAAAGGAATAGGCTCTTTTCTTGAATGTACCTAAGTCCAATCGGTCCGGAAAAATCTCTGGTGGTAGTTGATTCCACTAGGAAGTTGTGCAAGGAAGAAAACTTCTTTTAAGTCGCTTATTGGTGTCATATCAGTCATCCAGAGGGTATGGATGGTATCGCGAGTTTTGTCACGATGTGCGATGGTGAAACTGCTGGAATTAGTCCGAACAATTTCTCAGAGCACACAATGGTATCAAAGTGGTAGAGCCACGCGGCAGCTTTGCTATCGCACGTATGGCCGGCTCAAACCGGGGTGGTACCACGACCTCACAGAATACCGTCATGAAGTGGAAGCTCTGCTTCCGCATTTCGTCTGGTGAGTGCAGGTGGCCGAAGGCCCAAATCCTCCTCCCCCCTCCCATCAACATGGTAGCGGAATTAAATAATGATAGACTACCACAGGAGGGTACCAGCACCCCTGGAGAATCCCTCGCTGAGCATCCACGACCATGTTTCTCCACTTCTGAGGGTGGGTGCTCAGGCTGCCCCGCGTATTCTGAGGGGGGGGGGGGGCAAAATTCCGCTCAAGACTAAAACTGCTTGGGGCAAACGGAGCAACAAGACCAAGGCGACCCCTGCCACGCTGTCCGTGAATTACCTAAACGCCGTCCACTACCATCTCGAGACGGCTAGGCCGGCTCTGCTCTTTCTGACCGAGACGCATGTGTCCTCTCCGGCTGATGTCTCGTATCTCTCCTGCCCCCCCGGGTACAAACTGGAACACTCCTTTGTACCTCGGGCTGGAGTTTGTGTTTACGTCAGAGAGGACATCTGTTCTCGACTCTTGAAGGTTCGGACCTGTCCATCCTTTGGCTACGCGTAGACAGCGACGACCATCCGCGCGTCTACGGGTGCCTCTATAGGTCCCATAGCGGTAATGCCGAAACAGACCGACTCTTCGACCACGTCCAAATGGCTGCAGATTCGTTGCTACAGCAGATCCCCTCCGCAGAGATCGTGATCCTCGGCGACTTTAACGCCCATCACGCCGAATGGCTTAGTTCACGTTTAACCGATCATGCGGGGAGATCTGTTCATGATTTTGCCTTGGCATATGGTCTGACACAACTGGTTACATCGCCAACGCGGATTCCAGATGTGGAGGATCATGCACCTTCCCTGTTGGACCATCTGCTGACCTCTCACCCGGACGGATATCAGATTTCCGTCGACGCCCCTTTAGGCTCCTCGAACCATTGTCTTGTCCGGAGTGTGGTGCCACTGACGCTGAAATCGCGGTTGCATTCTGCAGGCTGCCGCCGTGTTTGGCACTATAGGTCGGCCGATTGGGGTGGGATGCGGTCTTTCTTTGCATCCTACCCTTGGGGGCGGGTTTGCTTCTCGCCGGACGATCCCAACGTTGTTGCAGATTCTGTCGCTGATGTGGTACTTCAGGGTATGGAACTTTTTATTTCTTCCTCTGTGGTGCCCATTGGAGGCAAATCTCAGCCATGGTTTGGTCGCTCCTGTAAAATAGCATCATGCTATAAGCAGGAGTGCTACCAAGCCTGGGCTGACGCATCAGCGTCCAGATCAGACCAGAGTCCAAAGAAGTATAATTCCGCCTCTAGGTCCTTCAAAAGAGTCATTGCCAAGGCAAAGTCAGAGCATATAGGCAGAATTGGCGAGAAACTAGTTCGCCTTCCTTCTGGAACCTGTGCATTCTAGTCTCTCGCCAAGGCTGTCCAGGGGAATTTCTGTCAGCCATCTCTTCCATCTCTGCACAGGGAGGACGACTCACTGGCCCACACCGCAAAGGAGAAAGCCAATCTTCTAGGCTCTTTCTTTGCGTCTAACTCGACTCTCGATGACGGAGGGAGTACGCCGCCGACTATCCCGCGGTGTGAGTGCTCCATGCCGGAAGTGCAGTTCACTCAGCGCTCGGTTCGCAAAGCACTCGTCTCCCTGGACATCCACAAGTCGAGTGGGCCCGACGGAATCCCCCCAATTGTGCTGAGGACCTGTGCTCCAGAGTTGGCACCGGTTTTAACGCGTCTTTTCCGGTACTCCTACTCCCTAGGCGTAGTCCCAAAATCATGGAAGACGGCTTTCGTCCACCCGATCCCTAAAAAAGGCGACCGCTCAGACCCGTCGAACTACCGGCCTATCGCCATCACCTCCTTGTTCTCCAAAACAATGGAGTCCATTGTAAACTGCCAGCTCATGAGGTACCTTGAGGATCACCAGCTGATTAGTGACCGGTTTTCGCCGTGGTAGGTCAGCTGGTGATCTTCTGGTCTACCTAACTCACAGATGGGCGGAGGCAGTAGAGTCCAAGGGGGAGGCATTGGCCGTTAGTTTTGGACATTGCGAAGGCTTTCGATCGGGTTTGGCATAAAGCGCTTCTTTCGAGGCTCCCTTCCTAAGGGCTTCCCGAGAAATTGTGCGATTGGATCACCAGTTTTCTTGCAGATCGGAGCTCAAGGTCGTTGTAGACGGTGCAAGCTCCGATTGCAAGCCTATTAATGCTGGTGTTCCACAGGGCTGCGTGCTATCGCCAACGCCGTTTCTTCTGCATATCAATGATATGTTGCAAACCCGTAACATTCATTGCTATGCAGATGGCAGCACTGGTGATGCTCTTTACACCGGCCAAACCAATATTTCTCGGGAAAACGTCTCTGAGTGCCGGGACAAACTTGTGTCTGAAGTCGAGTCTCTGCTGGATAGATTCTCGGATTGGGGGCGACTAAATCTTGTCCAATTTAACCCCCAGAAGACACAAGTTTGCGCGTTAACCACTAAAAAGAACCCCTTTGTCGTATCCCCTCATTTTCAAGGCACTCCCCTTGTTGCCTCAGCCAGTATCGGAATCCTCGGCGTCGACATATCGAGTGACGTGCAGTTTCGTGGTCACTTGGAAGGGAAGGCCAAATTGGCCTCTAAAAAGCTTGGCGTGCTCAGCAGAGCGGGACAGTATTTCATGCCGGCACACCGCCTGCAACTTTACAAGGCGCAGGTTCGGCCGCACATGGAATACCGTTCCCATCTCTGGGCTGGGGCTCCCCAGTACCAGCTCCTTCCACTTGACCGCATCCAGCGCAGAGCGGCTCGAATCGTCGACGACCGAGTGCTTTCCGATCGGCTCGATTCACGCGTATAGGAACGTGCAGCCAGTTGAAGGGCAAGGTCATAGTGCACAAGTAATTGATGACGTAAAACAATTGTTAGTGTAATAAAATACATTCATTAGTTTTTTCTTAAAAAATAAATAATAAAATACCTCTCGCAAATACATCAGGGGTTTAATAGTTAAAAATAATAAATGGGTGAGATGTTTAATTTGCTCTCCTGCTTGTGCAATAAAACATTATATCTATTCTTTATATTATTGTTATTATCTTATCTTCTTCTTATATATGTATATAAAAATCAATTATTGTCCGATGTCTCGCAAAAACTCGATAATAGCTTCACCGGTTTTGTTGAATTTTTTGCGTGTATTTGAGTTGATCCCTGGATGGTTTAAAGACTCAGTTGGAGCCGGTAGGTGGCGCCGTTGATGAGATCCAGAAATCAACCGTACAAAACCAGTGCAGATTGCTAGTCAGCATTAAAACAGCGTACTGCACTATACACTCAGTATAGAGTAATTACAGGTCGGGCATACCGTATATTATGTTCCTGTCACAATTACACTGTAGTGTAAAATGAGGGACATAATTACATGATAACACCAAAGTATGCCAACCGACAGCACACTACACGCCTCATTGTGGTACAGATCAGCTTCTTTTACAGGAAACGAGGCATTCCATCTTAGTCCTCACGGGCGACAAAGCATCTGCATTCTGATTCGTAATCAAGGATAGATGTAGACGTCTATGGGCAACAGCAACCACTTACCGTCAGGTGGACTGTGTGCTCGTTTGTCACCCTATTCTATAAAAATAAAAAAATATTTAAAAGATGAAGGTACTCCGGGTTAACACTGACATCGGGATGTCAGTCATTTCAGTCAGGACACAATGTACAGACATTTTCAATTTACATTTTTATTGTAGGTATTACATAGATATCTATTTTCACCTACTTCTAGACGTCTGAATGATCTGAATCCTGTAGACGTAGTACGATTGACTACACAATAATTTCTACGACTATGATTTAATATTCTCGCTATATAATTACAATTCATGATCAATAGATGTGTTTGTGCATAAATTAGTTCCTATAATTATGAAATTTCAGACTTTGATTACATAACCAAACAAAGTTTATTATTTGTATAACTTTCTGAACGTCACTCATTTAAACGAAATTGTTACGAAGTTGATACGAAACTTTGTTAATGTAACGTATTATTTACTGATTTTTTTTAAAAGAAGACAAAGAGCTACATTTGTTGTTTTTTTACCAAAGTTATATAAATTATTTTTCTTTTAAAAATATCGCATATGAAATTTTGTTTATTTTGGACAAACTTAAATCTGTAAAAGTACCGATAATTGTATTGTTCCCATTACCATCGCAATGGTTAATTTAGTTAGCTGTCGATTTAGTTTTAAGAGCGCAGCGTCACACTGGGAACGTACTGAGAGGAACAAACTTATTTTGGCCAGCTTGGTTTTTCCCGAGGTGTGCTGACCCCTTAACCGTGTTTAAGAATATACTAATTGATAAAAAGAAAAACTGTTACCGGAAATGGACAGCAGAATCTATCTATTGTTAACTAAAAATTATAAAAACTGCAATGGGGGATTAAAATAAATTAAAAAAAAATCAATGGGGGAAGCCTATCTACGGTTATGGACTTTTATAGGCTGTAATGGAGATTAAGTTTGTTTCGCTACTTTTTTGCTAGGCTTTTTTTACCGCCAGGTGTCACTATCACTATTCACTTCTAATATATTATATCCTCCAAATCTTTATAAGGTACACGACTCAAATTAGTTATTTCTTAAAAGAACGTGACGTGGTAGACACAGATATTGCCTTCGGTTATGATGTTGGTGAGAGGTAATTTTATCTTACGAATTCGCTTAGAAGGAATCATTTGAAATGGTTAGCGGGTGAAGACTTTTGTCGCATTACTATATACATATATGACACAAAAATATCAAAAGAGTCTTTTCTTCTTGTCCTTAATCATCAGCCCGAAAAATTTTATTAAACAGAGTTTATCTATAAAACTTTTACTCTATTTTATTAAACAGAGTTTATCTATAAAAACATAAGGAAATATCGACAGTTCGTTTGGCGTGGAGTAGCGGCGTAAATGAGTCCGTCACTAATCTACGTCTCAGGGGTTAGCGAGTAGTAAGAACTAGATATGAAAAATTTAATGGTTTCGATATATTTTACGTGGTAGAGCCGTACTGCAGCTATATTAATTGTACAGTTGTAGCACGAATGTGTCGACTCGAACGGGGAAGGACCACGCTCTCACAGAATACCAGCCTCAAATAGCAGCTTAATACTGCTGTGTTTCGTATGGTGAGTGTAGAGAACCGGAGACCCTTTTTACTGGAAAAGAGGCATTTCATCTTAGTCCTCAAGGCTGACAACGCATCTTTATTTTCATTCGCAAACGAGGATGGATGTAGATGTCTATGGGCCACAGCAACCACTTACCATCAGGTGGACTGTGCGCTCGCTTGTCACCCTTTTCCTATAAAAAAATGGCGCTGTGACCAAATCGGTTTCGAAAAAGGCTACTGCAAGATATGGAACTCTCCCAATGTGGGAGTGATTTGCTATATTTTTAAATGATTTGCTATAGATATGGCATACAAATCGATGAACGCAATACGAGACGTCCCGCATCTTTGACGTTGCTCTCCGTAGCCAGTCTGGGTATTTTATGAATTGGTGAACCCACAAGTGATGTTAAGCAATTCCACAAGATGGGAGTGACTGGAGGCCAATAACTTGAGATCATCCATATAGAAAAGGTGGGTTACTTTTGTCTCTCTTTTCCAATGCTGAAATCCCATCCCAGAGCCCTCCAGTAAGGTACTGAGAGGGTTCAGGGAGAGAGGCAGAAACAGATTGGACTCAGCCAATTGCCCTGCAAGATACCTCTTCTTATCCTTTCTCCGGGTCTCCGGAGCCACCCAGATATATGGCATACAAATTGACGAGCGCAATACGAGACATACCGCATCTTTGACGTTGCTGTCCGAAGCCAGTGTGGGTATTTTATATCTGGCTCTAATGAAACCGATTTGGTCACAGCGCCATTTTTTTATAGGAAAAGGGTGACAAGCGAGCGCACAGTCCACCTGATGGTAAGTGGTTGCTGTGGCCCATAGACATCTACATCCATCCTCGTTTGCGAATGAAAATAAAGATGCGTTGTCAGCCTTGAGGACTAAGATGAAATGCCTCTTTTCCAGTAAAAAGGGTCTCCGGTTCTCTACACTCACCATACGAAACACAGCAGTATTAAGCTGCTATTTGAGGCTGGTATTCTGTGAGAGCGTGGTCCTTCCCCGTTCGAGTCGACACATTCGTGCTACAACTGTACAATTAATATAGCTGCAGTACGGCTCTACCACGTAAAATATATCGAAACCATTAAATTTTTCATATCTAGTTCTTACTACTCGCTAACCCCTGAGACGTAGATTAGTGACGGACTCATTTACGCCGCTACTCCACGCCAAACGAACTGTCGATATTTCCTTATGTTTTTATAGATAAACTCTGTTTAATAAAATAGAGTAAAAGTTTTATAGATAAACTCTGTTTAATAAAATAGAGTAAAAGTGGTTAACATTTTCTTTAGTTTCTTATTTATATTATTTTAGTTCACACTACGTTACTTAGTTTTATTTTAATATACTGAACGGATACGAGATCCTCGGCATTGGAATCGTCTTAGCACTTGATCGGTTTCATAATGAAATTATTCCTTAAAACTATAAAAATCTCTCTATAAAACTATTACAGTTTGAGTTCGAACAGTAGTGTAGTATTTCATAACAAATAAGTTACTATATTATAACAAACATCATATGCGAACGAAGTCGCGGGTACAGCTAGTAATATTATATAAAACACGTGATACTCTAATCTATCTGACCTATTCTTGAACTGAATCAATGGCTTGGTGCAGCGTTTCTTACACGCATATAGGAAGGATACAGACATTGTCATGTTCAACAAACATGCAACCAGTTGAGGGGCAAGGTCATAGTGCACATGTAAATTGAGGACGTAAACCAATTTTTACTGTAATAAAATACATTCATTAGTTTTTTTTAAAAAGAAATAATAAAATGGAGGAGGAGTTTAATTATTAAAAATAATAAAAGGGTGAGAGCAGATGTTTAACTTGCTCTCCTGTTTACCTACGCAATAAATCACTATTTCTATTTTCTATATTATATACAATTTATAGTTTCCTCATCCGGTTGGGTTGTATAAATATGTTTTATACTTAACTTATAATACTTTATACGTGGTAGAGCCATGCTGCAGTTATATTAGTAGTATAGTTATAGCACGAATGGGTCGGGTTCGACCGGGGAAGTACTATGCTCTCACGGAATACCAGCGTAAGTAGCTTAATGTTTCGTATGGTGAGTGTGGAGAAACGGAGACCCTTTTTAATGGAAACGAGGCATTCCCTCTTAGTCCTCACGGGTGACAATGCATCTGCATTTTGATTCGTAATATAGGATAGATGTAGATACCTGTTGGCCGCAGCAACCACTTACCATCAGATGAACTGTGTGCTCGTTTGTCACCCATCCTATAAAAAAAATAACTGAAATGATAAATATACACGTAAGTATCAATAAAATAAAATAAATACGTAAACAATACATAAATAAAATCCAACCAGATGGAAGGCAGGGGAGACCAAATGGGCGAGGGTTAGGGGGAAAGGGAAAGCAACCGGCGGACGATATAGGCGGTATCGTGGAGCACCGCCTTCTGTCACGGCATCCGAGTCGCCTCAGATGACCCGAGATACTGACCGGTATTAGCCCGTCTGCCGAAACGACTACGGGAATAATTGCGGTCTGCAGACCACCCCATATATCGGTCACCTCGTGAGCCAGGTGCAGATATTTTGTTTGCTTATCTGTTTCGTTTTTCACAAGGTTCTCGTCATACGGAATGGTAATGTCAATCAAAAATATCGTTGACTGAGCCCTGTTTATCAGCACAATATCAGGCTTATTTTGTAAGAATAGTTCCGTTTGTGATAGTGGCCCGGTCCCAGCAGAGTCTGGCGCGATAATTTTCGAGAACGGCTTCCGGCAAGTACTTATAATAAGGTAGTTTCCAATCCGCGAGACCGTATTTCAGAGCGAGCTACTGGTGTAGAATCCTGGCTACTAGGTTGTGCCTGTGCAAGTACTCAGAGTTAAAATGCGCCGCACAACCAGAGATGACATGCATAAGTGACTCACCGGGATAGCAACACGTTTAAAAGATGTCGACGGTGCCATCCTTTAGGATTTATCTCCGATAGTTGTAGACTTGTAGGTCTTGATAACCTGATCCTATATTGTACAGACAAAACACTCGTTTTCCACGAAGAGGTCACCGAAACATAACCAGTGGAGGGGGGCAACTGTATCTATGAAAGGCGCATGAAGAGTCTTCTAGAACCTCCCGTGGAGCTCCTTCTCCTTGCATATGGTCTCCCAGTCTGAAATGTTCTGTACTGACGGGTCCTGCCATTGCTCGTTGGCTAAGGATAGAAGGGCAAGCCCTTTATTATAAGAAATGACGGTCGTATAGAATGGATCATACGATCTCGCCAGGAAGTAATTACGGAGTGTGACATACCCAGGTGTCGGTATGTTTCACCTTCGGAAAGGCCCTTATGTTCATGGGCATAGATGAGACTATGCCCTCTGATCATTCATATAAAATTCAAAAGTAACCCACCTTTTGTTACTTTTGAATACTTAGATTTGGTACTAACAGAGTTCAGAGAGAGGCAGAAGCAGTTTGGACTCAGATAATTGCCCAGGAAGATAGCCCTTCTTATCCTTATGCGGTTCTCTGCAGCCGTCACCCGATCACACAGATGACAGAGTATCGTATTTCACTGCCCTATACTCTCCTCGAGGAAGTTTCTAACTGCACAGTCAACCTTGTACAGCTCGAGGACCAAAGTCAGAGGACAGTTTTCTAAGATCGGTGATGCCCCCACCATAACTGACAGTCTCTCTTATGCAACACTGGGTATAACGTTCACCTGACCGTCGCATGTCATTACGGCATCCATCAAAACCGTATAAATTCATTACTCTCTTATCAGTAAAAAGAACTGACTTCCAGTGGCCTATAGTGCAGTTGATGATTGAGTATATGATTACGCGCAAATTGAAGTCTGACTTGTTTTTGAGCTGTGAACAATTGTGGTCCTGTTGCTGGCTTGTGAGGTCTTAAAGTATCATTTATATCCGCACCCCAATCTTCACGTAAGCGTCGCTGCCCTTTGAGTTGTGTCCCTAGTTCTTCCAGATCTAGATCTTCTTTGATACTGCCCAGTTTCCAGAAACCTTTGGTAAGCTCGCTGCACTGCGGAACGGCTAGGATTTAATCTCCTGGCCACGACACGTTGACTTAAGCCTTGTTGCAACAAAGTCACAACTTGGGCCGTCTTAGCTACAGTATTGTCCATTATTTTTGGACAAAGTAATCAAAACTACAGACTCATAAATTTAACGTTATTAACAATAAATCCATACAGAAAAGTATGTTTTGTACTGAAAGAAATGTTCGAATTTGTTCCCACACGACGTAAAATAAATCAGCACTCAACAAACTATTAAGTACCTTCAAGTGCAGTAAGATTTACGACAAACAAGATATCAAACATCATATCCGACCCTCAAAAAAAAAAAACAAATGTGTGAAACAGCTTATAATTATATAATTATAATTATAGCTGTGAAACAGTCGATAAAATATTAAACACAAAGTGGGTAGGTCGATTTTTTGATGACCAGTTTACATGGACGGGTACGATGGAAAATGCCGTGGTAAAGCCATACCGTACATATTATGGTTGTAGCACGCATGAGTCAGCTTGACCGGGGAAGGACCACGCTCGTTCAGAATACCAGCGTAAAATAGTAGCTTAATGCTGTTGTGTTTCGTTTGGTGAATGTAGAGAACCGGAGACCCTTTTTACTGGAAACCAGGTACTGCATTTTGATGCATAATCGAGGATAGATGTAGACGTCTGTTGCCCACAGCATCCACTTACCATTAGGTGGAATGTGTCCTCTGTTTGTCACTCCTATTCTATAATATAAAATTACAAAAAACCTTGATATTTGTTTTCAGCAAATTTTTCTACGTCAACTACATCGGTCTTAACAAGATTGAGCACTTTTTTTGCGCGTATACCAGTGAGCATTTTGAGGAAGTTAGAAAAGTTAAGTTCTTGAAGTAAGGATTTTAATCGAATTTTGTCTAAGTTGCTCATGGTTTCTTAAGCAGTTTGAAACATTTTCTCCCGTTGCTACATTTTGTTTACAATTTTTCATAAAGACATTTTGCTTTAGAAATACAATAGAGATGTCGCTCAAAATGTCTACATTAAAACATCTTCGAACTCATCATAACATCTTAACTCAGAATAAATTTCTGATCTTAGTCAAACTCAAGTTAATTCCTTACTTTTATGTTCTTTAATGTGGACTATAAATTCTAAACGTTATTTAATTGTCAGGATGGCCGAGCGGTCTAAGGCGCCAGACTCAAGGTTTCCTTACCCGATACGAAGATGGGTTTCGGGCGTTCTGGTCCTCTCTGAGGGCGTGGGTTCGAATCCCACTTCTGACAAAGTTTTTTTTTATAATTTTATACTAGTTTTATAACGCATTATAATTAAATGTACATATACATGTAATTGTTACTATTGAATAGGCTAATATGCATACACTCGATAGACGTCGCTAGCTGGAACTGTGGTGATATTTGTCACACAAATTGAATGAATGATTGAATTCCTTTATTTTGAAAATATGTGTAATACAGAATGTGGTGACAAATATATAGTACAAATTCCGACCAGAAGACATGCAAAAATATAATTAACAAATTTTTTTATCAATTTAATTTACGTAAATACTATGTCATTTATAACACATTAGCAATTACGTCTATTCAAATTACGTATAAGCGGTATAAGTCTAATAACTCAAATTGTACATTATTGTTACGCGCTCCAGTCGACGACACACTAGCGCCATCTAGTGTCAGGAACGAGAGCGAGGGGAGCGTTGCAGTTTATGACATCACAAATCTTTCGACCGACAGCGCCACCCGAAGTCTAAGTTTCTAGAAAATCTATACTCGAACTCTCGGTACCTTGTACGTGTTTACTTGAACATTCCGGATATTTTGCTAATTTAAATAAATAGGTGGCGCAAGATGCGATCGAGCAGAGTTGAACTCAGCGACACAAGCGAAGCTTCGGAGCGGAATTAAGTGAATTAGTGTGTTTAATTATTAGTGTTTTAACTTTAATTTGTGTAAAGTAAATTAAAGTGTTAATTTAGGTAATTTTATCGGCAATTTTTATTGTCACGAACACGAACTTCCAGCTCGTAACAATTGGTGTCAGAAGTGGGATAAAATCATGCCGATTTTACCTAAGGAGGAAACGGAGGGTGTCCGTACCCGAAGTCAACGCCAGCAGGAGACGGACCAGAGGAGGTTTGGTGGTGCAACGCCGCAGACGTCGGAGGGCCAACTACTAGCCACGGAGGCTGCGGGCCCGTCAGTAGCTCCTACATCTGCAGCATCAGACTTAGGTGCTCTGATGGCCATGGTACAGGAGCAGCTGCAGCGCGGACGAGAGGAACAGGCCCGTCTGTTGAAAGAGCAGCAGGAGGAACAGGCTCGCCGACAGGAGGAACAGGCTCGCCGACAGGAGGAACGGGCTCACCGACAGGAGGAACAGGCTCGCCGACAGGAGGAACAGGTCCGTCGGTTGGAAGAGCAGCTGCGGGGTGGACAGGATGAACAGGCCCGCCGACAAGAGGAACAGGCCCGTCGGTTGGAAGAGCAGATGCTTCTCATGAAGGACCTTCACGCTACCTTCGGGAAAGAGATAAGGGAGGTGAAGGATAAGGTTGCTCAACATGATAACCGCCTGTCGGAAGCTGAGACCCAAGTCAACCAAGTTAAGAAAACGCTGGATGAACTCAAACTTGGGGATGGAACTACAGCTCCCGTAGTAGCTTCAGTACCTTCGCTACGTGGGTTCAAGGTGCCACCGTTCGACGGGACTTCTTCCTGGTCAGCCTACAAAATCCAGTTTGAGGCTGTTATGAAAGCGAACGGCTGGAATAAAAGTCAGGCCATGACTGCTCTCACACTAGGCCTGCGCGACCAGGCCTTAACAGTTCTGGAAGCTCTCGGGGAGGAAGTGACTTATGAGCAACTCCTTGAGGAAATGGAGGCGAGATATGGCGACGCTCACCTGGAACATGTCTTTCGTGCGCAGCTTAAAGATCGCGTGCAGCGCATCAACGAAAACCTGCAGCAGTGGGCTCTAGAGGTGGAGAAGCTGGTGCGGAAAGCATACCGGTCTGTACCTGCGCTCATTGAAGGGAACCTGGTGCAGACATTCATCGACGGCATCCGCGACCTGGAAGTCAGAGCTGCTGTGAGGCTCGGGCACCACGAGACGCTTAAGGACGCCTTGGCCCATGCACTGGAGGTAGAAGCCGTGCGGCAGGATTATCTTTCCCATCGCGTCAGGGAGGTTGCAGCAGCTGCAGTTCGCGACCGCAATAAAGGATACAGCCCAAAGTGCTATGGCTGTGGGGAAAAGGGCCACCTTCGATCCAGCTGCCCTAAGCGAACCGCAGAAAGGGAAAGTGAACGATATCAGGAGGGTAGTGCAGCTAACGGCACTGCCTGGCGGCGACAGGATCATCGTTCACCTCACGCTAGGGAGGTTACAGCAGTTACGGTTCGCGACCACAATAAAGGATACAGCCCTAGGTGCTATGGCTGTGGGGAAAGGGGCCATCTTCGGTCCAGTTGCCCTAAGCACACCCTAGGAAGGGAAGGTGAACGGTCTCAGAAAGGAAGTGCGGCTAACAGCACCGCACAGCAGCAGCAGGAATACGACTTTGAGATCGAACATCGCAGCGAGAAATCTCATGGCAACGCAGATGCATTGTCAAGAAGACCTTGTCCTGAAGATGGCAACCGTTGTAGTAGGCAAGGTAAGGAAGTGGTATCCGTGAGGATGCTCAGGACAGACCACCTCAGCAACGGGTGGAAGGACAGCCTACGACGTGCACAGCAGGAAGATCCAGACATCAAGCCGATTCTGGGATGGATGAAGGCCCGTGCTACCAAGCCTAAGTGGAGGGACGTCTCAGCGATGAGTTCAACCACGAAAAGCTATTGGGCCCAATGGGGCAGCTTGCTGATTCAGGATGGAGTCCTGTGCCGTAAATGGGACAATGGTCGAGGAGACAGCTGTCGTCTGCAAATGGTTGTCCCTAAAGCTAAAGTGCCGAATGTTCTACAACTGTGCCATAATGGACGTTCAAGAGTCCATCTGGGAGTTAAACGAACGCTACTGAAGGTCCGAGAACAGTTTTACTGGGTCCATTATCGTGACCATGTCGAGGATTGGTGTCGTACATGTACAAGTTGTGCGGCTGTGAGGGGACCTCAGGTACGGAGTAGAGGAGCATCGAAATTTTACAATGTTGGTGCACCACGGGATAGGACATCCCTCAACGATGTAACCTACCGGATACAGAAAGGCGCAAGAGGGACTCCTAAGATCGTCCATGTGGATCGCTTGGCGCGTTATTATGGGGCCGATAATGCTCGGGACGAGCATGTCTTAGGAGGGGGCAGTGTTACGCACTCCAGTCGACGACACACTAGCGCCATCTAGTGTCAGGAACGAGAGCGAGGGGAGCGTTGCAGTTTATGACATCACAAATCTTTCGACCGACAGCGCCACCCGAAGTCTAAGTTTCTAGAAAATCTATACTCGAACTCTCGGTACCTTGTACGTGTTTACTTGAACATTCCGGATATTTTGCTAATTTAAATAAATAGGTGGCGCAAGATGCGATCGAGCAGAGTTGAACTCAGCGACACAAGCGAAGCTTCGGAGCGGAATTAAGTGAATTAGTGTGTTTAATTATTAGTGTTTTAACTTTAATTTGTGTAAAGTAAATTAAAGTGTTAATTTAGGTAATTTTATCGGCAATTTTTATTGTCACGAACCTCCAGCTCGTAACATTATTATTAAGTATTATTTATTAGGTAACTACGTATGTATTGCCGATTTACCGCGTGTTGACCGTGCCAATTGCTGTTTAGTGTTTATTAGTGTAGCATTAAACATATTTTTGTAGATAATGGTGTAGCTCATATTTAAAAAAAATTATTTCGGCGGTTTATGGTACACGGTAAAGTTTTTCATTAAGCTTATGTTGTACCATATTATATCCTCTTTATCATGTATAATATGTTAAATAAATAAATAAATAAAATAAATAAATTTAATTAGTCGAACTAATTTTGTACATGTAATATAAAAAAATTAAAACGAATGTTTGTTGGTATTTTATGCGCTGCCATAACTCATCAGATTAAAACTGTCGACTTATTGCTTGCATTTGCGCCATAGATAAATAAATATGTAGATTTGCGCGAAGGTTATAGACGCAGTACAATTAACTTACAGTAGATGGCGTGCGTATCGTACCGATAAATTTATTTACAAGTTATAATATATCATTCAACTTCAATGAACGTATTATCATTCCTAATTAAACAATATAACTATTCCAAATTTAAAACAATATTCCACAATTATTTCCTCTGCGGCAGCAATGCGCCGGGTAGAAGTTAGTTATTAATAAAAAAAACAGTGTCGTGATCATTGAAAAGTTATGTTATAAATAAAGGCTTCACGGTTTTTAGTATATATCTTAAAATATTTAAATTACGCGTCACGTTGTTTGTACGCGATGGACTCCTAAACTACTAAACCGAATGCGCACCGTGTGCAGTTTGGTCCAACTTGAGAGATCGGATAGTTTTTTTGCCCACAATCTTTTTTCGACAATTGTCGTCGAAAACGGCAGAACAACGTCTGCCTGGCAAGCTAGTCCAATATAGATACATGATAAGCTAATAAATTCGTGTTAAAAAGTCTTTTAGGGCGCTTTGACTTACAAAGTATATATAGTTGTATATTCCGGAATAAGATGTTGCCACGTAAAATAACATCACTAAATTTAAAAATTATTTTATTAGCTTATAATTTTCTTTAAATATTTATGACTAAATAACAAATGAAATGATACCTCAAGATTTTAGTAATTCCAAGTATATGCTAGCTTCAGTTGAGATCCTTATTTTCAGGGCAGGTTGAACTGGTCGAAGCCACTTCTCAATCAACTTGGAGCCATCGCGCCGCACTACGAAAAGTGGGTGAACAGCGCGGTGTACAGGAAGTGTCGGTTGTTCTCCAGCCCGCTTCTGGAGAGTATGACGTACACACCATGGTATTTGGTGCCCATGTTTTGGATACCCATTATAATTTATCTTGCTGTTTCACAATACTTCGAATACGTAGCATGTGGAGGTGAGTTTAATATTAAAATATTTGTTGTTTTTTTTTTCTAAATGTTACCTACTCGCCGGGACTTTCACCTGTATCTTGGAGGCGTTTACATAAATTGCACACGAACAAACATCCAGATCAGAAACAATTATTATTTATAGGTCTTTTTGACAAATATTGCGCTAAATTCTAATACATACGCGGTTCTTATGCGGGGAGGTCAAAAAGTTCGCGGAAGGAAAAGGAAAGGTAGTCTAACTCACCATGAAATTAATTTTAATTCTCCGAAAAGAAAAATGTTTTGTCAAGACTCAAAATAGACAGAAATTGCCGAATTCTTCTTAGCCATTTGTAAATTTCTTTCCCCGAAGTTCTTTTTTCATTTTTGGAAACAAATAAATATCCAATGAGGTCTAATCTGGACTAAAGATAAATGTAAGGAAGCTATCGCAACATGACTCCTGTGAACGGCTGCGTTGTCGTGCGAAAGGAGGAAACCTCAAAACCACTTTCCCCTTCTTTCTTCTTTGATCGCATCTTTTAATTTTTCTAGTAGCGTAGCGTAATACTGTCCCGGGGTGGTGTGTTATAATCACTGGTTCTACTCATTAGATACTTTTTTACTGCTAACAAGGTGTTCCATACTCGACTTTAGAGTTGACAATGCATCTACGTTCTCATATATACATTTGCGTAAAGTAAAGTTAGAGCCTATGTACGTCCCACTGCTGGGCACAGGCCTCACTTCTGAGAGGATTTTAGGGCAAGCAAGTATCCGCCGCGCTGCCACAATGCGTGTTGACGAACTTCACATGTCTTCGATATATTTTTTTTAATTTCTCAGACATGCAGGTTTCCTCACGATGTTTTCCTTCATTGCCAAGCACGTGATAAATCAACATTTAAAATTGGAATTAACAATTTCATGGGTGCTGGCGCGGCGGGGATCGAACCCGGGTTGCTCGCGCACTGTGAAATTTACAGCGAGCGCCTAGCCCCTGAGCTACTATGACTCTGTATGTACATAATAATAATTGCATATGCATTCTTAATGGAAGATGCAGGTGGGCCGTGGCGTCCACCTACCATAAGATAAACTGTTGGTCACTAAATGGGAAGTGTATATAATAAAGGCAGACCGAATTGTACCGAAATATTTTTTTACATAAGAATTACAAAAAAATTAAATCAACAAAGGATGGGGTCCATCTTCATGTAAATTTTTAATGCATGGTGGTAAACGAACACACAATCCGGCTAATAGTAAGTGAATGCCTAAACCCATAGAATAAAGTTTATACGTGGTGGAGCCACGCTGCGGCTACATCATGGTTGTAGCAAGAATAGATCGACTTGATCGGGGAAGAACCACGCTCTCACAGAATACCAGCGTAAAATAGCAGCTTAATACTGCTGTGTTTCGTATGAAACGAGGTAATGTACGTGAAACGAGGTACTCCATCTTAGTTCTCAGGGGTGACAACGCATCTGCGTTTTGATTCTTAATCGAGGATAAATGTAGATAACGACTATGGGCCACAGCATCCACTTCAGACCACCACCATCAGATGGACTGTTTGCTAGTTTGTCACCCTTATTCTATAAAAAAAATACATATGCGCTAATATCTTCGATCAATATTAATACTATAATTGATCGAAGGCTAATATATTTAAATTAAGAGAAGTACAAAAGTTTTACAGATGTCACACTATCCATCTATCTATCTATATAAATCCACTGCTGAACAAAGGCCTCCACCATAGATCGCCTCATGGGGAACATTCTGCCATAGTTGCCACGCTTGGCAGGCGGGCAACCACAGTTTCTTTTTTATTCTGTTATTAGGAAGATGCTACTGCCTCCTGTTTTAGTTTCGATCTCTCGCCTCTTTCGACACCCACGGGATGATATGATATGGAGTATTGGGTATTTATTGTTACACCGCCACTATATGGTACAGATGTCACACAAGAAAAATAATTCTTATCTTATTGTGCGTGTATAACTAGTTACAACTAATAAAATACAAACAACAGAACACTGATTTTTTCCCAGACACGTGTACAGAAGATAGTCTCAGCGTCCTCCAGTATTTGCAGCACATGCTGATTGGCGCGTTCATGTGGAGTGCTCTCGAATATTCCTTGCACAGATGGGTTTTTCATTTCGACCCGGGCTCATCGCTTACGATGATCAAGCTTCACTTTCTCATTCACGGAATACATCATAAGGTAAAATCACGTTACGTTACGTTAATACCTAGATGCTAGTTCTGACATTCCTACTTCAGTATGTTTTGTGTTTTTGTATGTATTACATAAAGCCTCTTAAAATTGCTACAGAGCACTAAAACCCACTTGCATCCACTGACTGGACAGTGGAAGTCTCATTACAGCGGGCGCTATTCTAGTAAGTAGGCCGGGACTGAGAGGTTGCCTGCCTTATACTGCGTTCGTCCCGTTGGTGGTCGGTTATAACCGTGTTATTTCTATACGTGGTACAGCCACGCTGCAGTTATATTATGTAGTACTAATGGGTCGGCTCGACTGTGTAAAGGACCACGCTCTCACAGAATACCAGCGTAAAATAGCAGCTTAATACTGTTGTGTTTCGTGTGGTGAGTGTAGAGATCCGGAGACCCTTTTTTACTGGAAATTAGGCATTCCATCTTAGTTCTCAGGGGAGACAACGCATCTGCGTTTTGGTTCTTAAGCGAGGATAAATGTAGATGTCTATGGGCCACAGCATCCATTTACCATCAGGTGGACTGTGTGCTCGTTTGTCACCCTTATTCTATTAGAAAAACCATTGATGTAATTAAAAAGTGTATTAAAGTTGTTAACTTGGACGTATAAAAAAAGACCTTTTTTTACGTCCATGGTTGTTTAAGAATTACGTCGCTCATATCCGCTCAATAATAATATGTTAAATATACGAATATACTCGTATATAATAATAATGGATTTTCGCAAAGTAAGGCCTGATTCTATTAAATATCTTAAAAAGTGTATACCAGATATTTATCGACCCGTTGTTGCTCTTTTTAAAGTGAGGAAATCCTCTTGGATACTTTTCGTTATGATGGGCATCTAAAACCCCACAATTCAGTTCAAACCCCACGGTCACCATCAGAATAGACGTAGAGTCCTAGGATCGCCTTTGGGAACGCAACCGAGGCAGCTCCATCGCTATGCTTCGATTGAAGCACGTATCAAAGACAGTACGCGCTACCCTCAGGACGCCCGCAGTGTTATTGTTTCGTGCACGTAGAACCGTTGTTCCTGCATCCGATCTTTCTCCTGTCGCGGTTTGCCGTCCCATAAGATTATAAGAGTGAGGTAATAGAGTGCAGCAATGCTTGCACGTACATTGGAGCACTATAATTCTGTTCTGCGTAAATGGTTAGTCTTTGAGGAAAAAGGCAGCCGTAACTGGAATTCGGTCTGAAGGACATTATTGTTTCGAGACTACTTTTAAGTCACTGTCCTCCTCGGCGATTGTATTACTAGTAAGTTAGATTGTTTATACTTTAACTTACCCCAATTGGATTATGTCGGTTATTCTGATTCTACTTTAAATATCAATTTCGAGTGCGATCCAATAATAATGGCGGCTGGAAAGTTGCAAATAAAAAACGCAAATATTGCTGCTCAGGTTCGCGCCCTTCTGCTCCTGTAACCTACATTCGAGTTTATAGTTATTGCTTTTTTATAACATTTTGTATACTAATATATGTCTTGCTTCTTTTTTATAACATACTTTTAAGCTCTAGGATCTGGATAGATAAAGTTATAGGTAGGTTGAATTAGAATGGGGAAACTGAATTAAATGAAAGTTTTTTTTTAATTTTACCAGTGGTTCGGAAAAAACCTATATCTCGGAATGGATCAGCAAGAAAATCAGCGGGGTTTTTTTTCGCTTACGTTACAAAGCCGGTTTTGTACAATTCAAATAAAAATTGTCGTATTATTTTTAGTAGGTAGGATTCGCCTTAATCTCTCTTGTATGTCTGTTGTCTGTCACTGGTCGTATATCTTCAGGTAATTTTTTGTAGAGCTTTGGTGCCATTAAAAACACAGCCCTGTTTAGGCAAAGCTACTTGTTCTGTAAGATATACGTTTCCATAAGATAAACTTACTAACGACACCCACGGGATGAATTACGGTAATGGTACTTACGCCGCCATACACGGCAAATTCCACAACCGATTATACAAATATAAGGCAATATAATTACAAAAATACTTACTAAATATTCAAAAATCAAGTTATTGAAAAGTATACTATACTGTATATATATATATATATATATATATATATATATATATATATATATATATATATATATATATATATATATATTATGTATGTATGTATACAAGAATTGCTCGTTTAAAAGTAAAGGATTTATTCTTCTTTAATTCACAAATTCCACAGCTCTTGCATTATAGATAATTTGTTTATTATATTAAAACATGAAGCCCAATATTGGATGAACCTGTACCTGAGCGAAGCCTCACACGTTTTGTACTCTGTAAATCTACTTATTTGTAATTATTGTAACTATACCTTAATTCCTCTCTACCCTTATTATTATTGAACACCCAGGCGGGTCTCGGAATATGAACAAAACAAAGATCACGTTTAATGTCCATGTCACACCTGTGCCGGTGGGAGTTATTGGTAGCACTAAGTTCGAAGTTGTTGACGAGTACGTTTACTAATAGTCCGACTAGGTAACTCCAACTTCGATCGCGAGGTCAGTCGACGGATTCCACTCGGCTGGGGAGCGTTCGGGAAATTACGACACATCTTCTCTTCAGGTATACCTCAAAATCTGAAAACTAGATTATACAACCAGTACGTGTTGCCAGTGTTGACTTACGGACCTGAGACGTGATCCATCACTGCTGAGCGTATGAGGACGCTCAAGGTCGCTCAGCGAGCTATGGAGAGGGCTATGTTTGGGGTTTCTTTGTGTGATAAACTTAGAAATAAGGATATCCACAGTAGAACCAGAGTGACCGACATAGCACAACGGATTAGTAAGCTAAAGTGGCATTGGGCCGGCCATATAGCTCGAAGAACCGACGACCGATAGGGAAAAGTGGTTTTCGAGTGGCAGCCTCGTACCGGTAGGCATAGTGTAGGGTGACCCCCCACGAGATAGAGGGACGTCCTGGTAAGACATGCAGGAAGTCGATGGATTCAGGTGGCTCAATACCCTGCTTTGTAGCATTCCTTAAGGGAGGCCTATGTTCAGCAGTGGATTTGTGAAGGGCTGAGCGTCTTCAAGGCCAGAGTGAGTAGGCTTTTGTTACACTAAGACATCGCACTTTCTTACCGTCTTTTTTACCAGGGCAAATGTCTACACGCACTGTGGGTGTAAGTGCGAGTTTTGTCGGACTCGCACCGACTAAAACCCCATGGTGTTTTGCCGCATATTGGCAGGGTCACAGGAACGCTTTTGCTCACTTCCGCTGTCTCTCCAGCACCGGCAGTCTCTCCAGCACCGGCTGCCCCTTGCCCCCCCCCCCCTGGTACACGACAACTCTTACCTGTTCCCTTTATTAGGTAAGGCGCAATAGAATACTCCACCTGCGCAGCGGATCCGCCGAGTACAGTAAGCGGAGGTCATGGAGCCGCCGACAACCAAGTTTCGGCCGCAGAGAATAGGGAGAGCGGCGCCTCGCATTATCGACACTACTCTCCCGTCATGTTTAAAAATTTTTTTTTTATAGAAGATGGGCAAACGAGCATGCGGCTCACCTGATGTTAAGTGACTACCGCCGCCCATGATCAACCGCAACACCAGGGGAATTGCAGGTGCGTTGCCGGCGCTTTAGAAAGGAGTAAGCTCTTTTCTTGAAGGTCCCCAGGTCGTATCGGTCCGGAAAAATCGCCGGTGGTAAAATATTCCACAGAGAGGTCGTACGCGGAAGAAAACTCCTTCTGAAACGTACAGTGGTGGACCGACAAGCATCCAGTTAGTGTTGATGGTATCTACGTTATGCTACTACGTTTGCCGCGTAGTGTGTTCACGAAATTTGGCGGCTGGAATTAATTCGAACAATTCCTCAGAACACTCCCCGTGATAGATGCGATTAAATACACAAAGAGATGCAGCATCTCTTCGCAACGCCAGTGAATCGAGCCGATCGGAAAGCATTCGGTCGTCGACGATTCGAGCCGCTCTACGCTGGAAGGTCGGTCAAGTGGAAGGAGCAGGTACTGGCGAGATCCAGCCCAGAGATGGGAACAGTATTCCATGTGCGGCCGAACCTGCACCTTGTAAAGTTGCAGGCGGTGTGCCGGCATGAATTACTGTCCCGCTCTGCTGAGCACGTCAAGCTTTTTAGAAGCCGATTTGGCCTTCTCTTCCGAGTGACCACGAAACTGCACGTCACTCGATATGTCGGCGCCGAGGATTCCGATACTGGCTGAGGCAACAAGGGGAGTGCCTTGAAACTGAGGAGATACGACAAAGGGGTTCTTTTTGCGGTTAACGCGCAAACTTGTGTCTTCTAAGGGTTAAACTGGACTAGATTTAGTCGCCCCCAATCCGAGACTGTTCAGCAAGGACTCGACTTCAGACACAAGTTTGTCCCGGCACTCGGAGACGTTTTCCCGAGAAATATTGGCACGGCCGGTGTACAGAGCATCACCGTGCTGTCATCTGCATAGCAATGAATGTGACGGGTTTGCAACATATCATTGATATGCAGAAGAAACAGCGTTGGCGATAGCACGCAGCCTTGTGGAACACCAGCATTAATAGGCTTGAAATCGGAGCTTGCACCGTCTAAAACGACCTTGATGCTCCGATCTGCAAGGAATCTGATGATCCAATTGCATAATTTCTCGAGAAGCCCATAGGAAGGGAGCTTCGAAAGAAGCGCTTTGTGCCAAACCCGATCGAAGGCCTTCGCAATGTCCAAACTAACGGCCAATGCATCCCCCTTGGACTCTACTGCCTGCGCCCATCTATGAGTTAGGTAAACCGGAAGATCACCAGTTGATCGACTACGGCGAAAACCGTATTGGCGATCATTAATCAGCTGGTGATCCTCAAGGTGCCTCATGAGCTGCCAGTTTACAATGGATTCAATTGTTTTGGAGAACAAGGAGGTGATGGCGATAGGCCTGTAGTGGGACGGGTCTGAGCGGTTGCCTTTTTTTAGGGATCGGATGGACGAAAGCCGTCTTCTATGGTTTTGGGACTACGCCTAAGGGGTAGGAGTACCGGAAAAGACGGACGAGCATGCGGCTCACCTGATGTTAAGTGACTACCGCCGCCCATGATCAACCGCAACACCAGGAGAATTGCGGGTGCGTTGCCGGCCCTTTAGAAAGGAGTAAGCTCTTTTCTTGAAGGTCCCCAGGTCGTATCGGCCCGGAAAAATCACCGGTGGTAAACTATTCCACAGAGAGGTTGTACGTGGAAGAAAACTCCTTGTGAAACGTACAGTGGTGGACCGCCAAGCATCCAGATGGTGTGGATGGTATCGGACGGACTATGAAACATTAATAAGGAAACTTCAACACTACGGTGTAATAAGTGATGTTCTTAAATTAACTATTTCATATTTAAGTAACAGAATGCAACAAGTTGTCATTCTTCGGGGTCGACAGTATAAATGGGCGTACCTCAGGGCTCACTTCTCGACACTTTTCTAACGAAGTAAATAGTACTATATATATATATATATATATATATATATATATATATATATATATATATATATATATATATATATATATATATATATATATATATATCCATCTCTCAAGTTGGGCCAAACTGCACACGGTGTGCAAATTTGATTAAAATCCTTTAAGTAGTTTAGGAGTCCATCGCGGACAAACAACGTGACACGTAATTTATATATATTAAAAGAAAGATAATTAAGACGTTTCTAGAATAGAAATATTATTACCTTTATTCTTTTCGTATATAAAAATCAATTGCTATCTAATAGAAACTCGAAAATGGCCCGACCGATTTTGATGAAATTTTTTGTGTGTTTAGAAAATATTTTCGACCCGATAGGTGGCGCTGTTGACGTGATCCAGAAATCACTCGTGCAAAGCCGGGCAGATAGCGAGTAAAAAAGAAAAAGAAAATCATGATCCTAAACTATTAAACTTTTAAATCTGCTTGGTTGTAATATTCCGTTCGGATATAGGTTATTTTAAACACTCATTAACTTAAAAAAAACCACCCCCAAGATATAGTTATATAAGTGCAGATGCAATACAAAATCAGCTATGTAATAACATACGAAACGTATACTATTTATGGATTTAAGCTTTTTAGACGGATAATATGTGTATAATAATATTAGATTTTAGTGAAACATATTCGACACGGATCGATCTTAAGCTGATTATTTTAATTGATCCTGGTAATCTTGATCAAGATACTAAGATAAAGTTAATTAATAGAATCGGGCCTTAATTTGTGGAAATCCATTATACTAAAGTTGGTAAGAATTAAAAAAGTCAAATTTTTAAATCAATTGGCCGTCTACAGGTCGGTGAAAATTACATAAAAAGATTTTTTTTTAGGATAGGGTGACAAAAGAGCACAGAGTCCGCCTGATGGTAAGTGGTTGCTGTGGCCCATAGTGGTCCATTAGGAGTACCGTTGACTGTGCATGCATGTATGCGTTATATGCGTAGGTATGTGAATGTTGTGGAGGCGAGAGAGGTGTGTCAGGGTCATGCCAAATGGAAGTCTGTAGTCTCTGCCTACCCCTCTGGGTGACAGGCGTGAGTGTTTATGTTATGTTTTATTCCGTTTCATAGATAGATTATTTATTTGTGTACACACATGTAACCTTAGGACCTACTGTTATACTTATATAATACTTAGATCCTTATCTATGAAATTGCAGTTCTACCGTACTGGCCATTTCAAATAAAAATAATTTTTGTTTCGCTAAGAATTCTAATTTTAAATTAATTTTACTTAAAAAGAATGAAATTCTTTTTTCAAAATTAGTCATTTGTTTATCTATTAGCGTTATGTTTCCAATGCATTTGAATCTTTTTCATCATTATGGATACGTTAAAAATTCGAGTAATTATGGAATATGAGTACTGTCGTGACAGCAACGCGGCACAAGCGGCACGCAACGTCAACTACGTTTACGGAGCGTATACTACAAATGAATGCATCACCTGTCATTGGTTTGCCCGCTTCTGTTCTGGAAATTTCGACCTGAAAAACGTGGTCGTCGGAAAACTTTGATCGACAATGACGAATAAAATGCGATAATGGAAGCTGATGATACTCAATCTACGGCTGAATTAGCAGCAGCTTTCGACGTTAACATCAAAACAAAAATGGTTCATTTGCGTCAAAAAGGCAAGGTAAAGAAGACAAATAGTTGCCCAACGAACTCAATGATCATCAGTTCGAAGTACGCGTCGAAACGTACCTTGCACTGCTTAACAGGCACACAAACGAAGGAATTTTGAACCGCATTGTTACCTGCGAGGAAAAGTGGATTCTGTTTGACAATCGCAAGCGCTCAGCAAGTTGGTGGGATCCAGGTTTAGCACCTAAACAATGCCCTAAACGAAAACTTACCCCTAGAAAAGTGATGGTCACTGTTTGGTGATTTAGCGACGGTGTGATTCATCACAGCTTCTTACGAAACGGGATGAGAATTTCTGCAGATGTGTACTGTGAAGAACCGAACATAATGATGGGGAAGCTCGCACGCCTCCAACCAGCTTTGGTCAATCGCTCGTCCCGGCTGCTATGTATGGCCTCCCCAATAGAGTTTTTCACGATGCTTCTTTATACGAGCATATTAAAACGACAAATTGTTATAAAAATGCCCATTAATATGCATGACGGAGGTGGGTCAGTAACGGAACAAACCATTTCCAATTGCATCGTGAGAGAATGCATAACTATGGTTATAGGGAATCGTTGAGAAAACAAATACATGGCGAAATAACGTTATATTATTATTCTCACTCATCTCATCACTTCTCATCGTCATCTCATAGAAAAGTCAGAAACAGCCACAAGTACCTACGTAGTATCACGTATATGATCATGCGAACTTTTTGTGCGTATGCTGTGACTTTTACAAATAATAGTTTATTACGCTTCTAGGGAAGAAAGTATGACATTGCAACCCGCGTGGTATTAACGCGGTAAGAACGTGGGTTGCGATGTCATACTTTCCTCCCGTTGTACGTATAGTATTTTTTATCATAATTTTATATATTAAAATGTATCATGACATACCTATACTTTGACGTTTAAAAACAATAGAGCTAGAAATTTGACGCATGCGTACTAAATTAATAAGTGATTGCATCGGGAGGCTATGTGGTACTTTCATCCCTGAAAGTAGGGTCGAAATACGAAATTTCCATCAAGGTATGATAAAAAGAATGTTATCTCCTAAACTATAATATAACCTATTTATATACTTTAAAGGGCAAGTCTTGTCTCTTCTAATCGGTATTTTTTCTCCGACTTGCTCTTTGAGTATTAAACCAATGAATACTTAAAGGACTTGTTAGATAAGAACTACAGTGGTTCGGTTCAAATACCGGATACATAAATATAATTTACAGCACTCAGGGATAATGTAACTTCCTATAAAAAAAAGAATTAAAAAAAAATTAGCTCCGAAGGCTGCCCCCACGAGTACACATACAAACTTACAATCCAATATATTTTATCTTTTTATATTATTAATTTTAATAATAATAATGTCCTTCAGACCGAATTTCGGCCACGGCGGCCTGCCTCAACGGAGGCTAGCCATCGGCGCAGGACAGGATTATGTTGCCCAAGTGTATGCGCAAGCACTGGTGCACTCTCTATACCCTCACTCTCGTAATCCGATGGGACGGTAAACCGACAAGACCGGAGAGAGATCAGGCGCAGGACCAACGGCTTTACGTGCTTTCCGAGGCACGGGAGTGAGACACCGCCAACTTCCTTTATTATTAATTATTATTATAGTATAGACAGGTACGTATATATACCTGTCTATACTATTATAATACGCCGATAAATGATACATACATAAATACATAAACACTCACGCCTGTCACCCAGAGGGGTAGGCAGAGAGAGTGCTCGTCGGTTAAGGGTATTCCTAATTAGACCCGTTTTCAATAAATCGCTAATTTGGTCGATAAATTTTCGCCTAGGACGTCCCTTTCCGACTCTGCCATTCACTTCTGCAACATAAATTTTCTTTGTCACTCTTTCGTCATTCATTCTTTCCACATGACCACACCACCGAAGCATTCCTTTCTTAATCCTGGTCACAACATCATCTTGCAAACCACCCTTCTCTTATCACACAATTTCTCACCCTGTCATTCAGATTCAGCCCCAACATACTCCTTAACGATCGCATTTCTACTGCGTTTATTCTACTCTCGTGCTTCTCCTGCCACATCCAACTTTCACTACCATACGTTAAAGTAGGGACCAACACAGCATTGTGAATTGCCATACGTGCCTTTTTTGACACATTCGTTTTTAAGTCGTTCAAACTTTTCTTTATGTATTTACTTCATACTGTTTACTGCGTTTTCTGTTTTATAACGTAAATTCGTTACTGAAGAATATCCTTTAAAATTACGTAATTTTGATTGTAATTTTAGGAACAACACAAGTTATTATATCGTTTCTACAAAAAGATATTAATCAAGATTACAAAAAATGGTTAAATTAAATGATCTTGAAAACATTAAATTTTGGTAAATATTTTAGAGGTCAAAACCGCGATTAAATTCATTATAATATGTGGAAATGAATTAGTTGAGAAGCGTGTGTTATACAATTAGTGTTATAAAAATTTTGGAGAAGCAATTTCAAATTTTTAAAGCTCCTGGCGGCAAAAAGCAGCTGCACGGAAATAATAAATTGCATAAGAACTTGAATTATATATTTATAATATATAGTTGAGCTGAGAATTTAAAAAAGTTAAAATTAAACGAAATCAGCACAATTACTTTTATTAAATGAGATTTGCGTTAATATGGAATCTTTTTGTTTTGGTTTTATTTGCTTAGCAAATTTAATTACTCCAGTTTCACTTACAGTTAAATTCGGATCAAGACTTAAATACCTACGGAATATTACTGACATAAATACGTTTTCCAGGAGAGTTTCATTCAATCATGCATTACAATTGTATGTAATGATAAATAGCAATATTTTCTTGACTTAATAACATTTTCTTTTTTATTTTCTTTTTTATTTAACTAAATAGAAAAAAGACTAAGTACGTGATAAATGCAAATCAATAAAGCGTTAGGCAAAGTTCAAATAGAAACGAGCTACTTGGACCATAATTAGCTAAAACTATGGGTTTTGATGGAAAAATGTGAAATAAGTGATAGGTTAGTCCATCACCAGTTCCATCCACTTATTAAATAGTAATTTGTGTATAAGAAATTATGTATACCAACAATTTTGAATTTTTGTGGTCCATAATTAAATATTTTGAATTTGAGAATAATTTTCAAACTCCATTAATCCTCTATAAATCCTAATGTCCTTCAGACTGAATTTCGGTCACGGTGCGGCGGCCAGTCTCCACGGAGACTAATCATCTACACAGGACGGGAATATAAGGCACGAGCATAGACTAAGGAGTAAGGACGCACGATTGCGCACACACGTGCACGGCAATCCGCCGGAGAAGTATCGCGCGCAGGACCAACAGCTTCACGTGCTTTCCGAGGCACGGGGTCAAGACACCACTAAATCCCAGACTCCGGGTTGCTACTGAGAAATTCTCGGTAGAAAAACCCAATAACTGATTCCGGCTCGGCCCGGGACCTCATGGTAATTAGTCCCGATTACGACCACAAGACCAACGAGACTGCCTTTCAACGTTTAACCAAAAACGTTTCATTGAAACGTTTAAAAGAAGTTTTCCTCTTCGCACAACTTCCTTGTAGAATCGACTACCATCAGAGATTTTTCCGTACCAATACGACTTCTAGAAACGAGCCTACTCCTTTTTAAAAGGCCAGCCACGCATCTGCAATTCCCCTGGTATTGCAGTTGTTCATATGCGGCGGTAGTCACTTATCATCAGGTGAGCCGTATGCTCGTTTGCCCCATTTGCCCCTCCTATAAAAAAACCCTGTCGCCGTGCTTACCTTATAGTGGCGGCCAAAGAGAAGGCAACACATACACGGCACTCAAATATTTACGATAGACTTTTTTTCAGGTTCCATTCGACGGCTTGAGACAAGTGTTTCCTCCAGTTCCTGCCTTCATTCTCGCTTCAATAATTTACGTGCCACTTCAATTAATACTACCGTACCCACTGATTAAGTTTACTGGCGGGCTGATGGGTAAGTTTTACGTTAGTGTTTTTTTAAAACTTAGTTGCACATAAAAGTACAAAGGCGTCCGCCTTTAAAGCCTCAAGGCGTTCTCTACAAGTCAACATATTATAATATGTAAGCTGAAAATACTACTTTGAAAATGCCATATCATTTGAATGTACAGTTTCGTCGTCACTTGGAAGAGAAGTCCAAATTGGCAAAGCTTGGCTTGCTCAGGAGTGCGAGACAGTGTTTCGTGCTGGCACACCGCGTGCAACTTTATAAGGCGCGGGTTTGACTCCACATGGAATATTGTTCATCTCTGGGCTGGGGCTCCCCAGTAGCAGCTCCTTCCACTTGACCGCATCCGGCGCTGAGCGGTTTGAATCGTCGACTGCATAGAGATGTTGCATCCCTTTGCATTTTCTTTCTCATCTTCTACGGGGAGTGCTCCGAGGAATTGTTCGGAATAATTCTCGCCGCCAAATTTCACGAGCGCACATCCCGATACCATCCACACTATCTGGATGCTTGGCGGTCCACCATTACATTTTACTATTTTCATTCTCGTACAACCTCTCTGTGGAATACTTTATCACCGGCGAGTTTTCCGGACCGATACGACTTAGGGATCATCAAGAAAAAAGCTCACTCCTTTCTAAAAGGCCGGCAACGCACCTGCAATTCCCCTGGTGTTGCAGTTGTTCATGGGCGGCGGTAGTCGCTTAAAGGTCGCGCCACCAAAGATGAATTTAAATAGAGTCCACTGCGCATGTACAATCAAGCAGAAAAATGAAAATTTTATTATGATATTTTAAAATGTAAAAAGTCAAAGATCAACATTATAACTACACATCAGTCTCCACGAAAACGGAACGATATATTTATATATCATCGTTAGGTTTTAACTGCTTCTAAATAATATACTGCATTTTATGTACATTTAGTTAAAGAAATAAAATATTTTGTATTTGTATTTTTGTATTTGTAATTGCTGTTTAAACCATACTATGCGATAGCCTTCTATTATAAGGATATTTTACATGCAATAATTTGCAAAAAAAAAAATCATCTTGTAGAAAATAACAAAATATTTGTTATAATGCATCGGCAGTAGCCTAATGGCAGGGCGTGGACCGCGAACTCAAAAAGGTCGTGGGTTTGAATCCGCCATTCGACTACTGGCGTGAACCACTCGTAACACAAGCAATCTAAGCTTAAGTGTTAAGGGTGGTTAAGTTACGAGTGGTTAAGGGGAATTAGTAATGTTTATAACATTGTTAATATTCTTTAAAAAAATTTACAACTTTATACAACATACTACGAATTATGCTATTTTAAATAGTCCCGAATTAATTTATAAAGTAATAAATATTTGGACACTATTTGAAAATATTATATAAAATATTTTTAAAAGTACAAAAATAATCGCAAAAATTCAAAATTTTATAACAGGTAGTTTATAACACTTTCGATATCGATAGTTCTCCGTACCTCGCACCTCACCGTACCGACACCTATTTTTCGCTTCTGCGCACTTCCATTTAATTTCATCTTTCGTGGCGCGACCTATACCGTCAGGTGAGCCGTATGCTCGTTTGCCCCCTTTCGTATAAAATATACCAACTTCGCTGTTATCAGCTTTATTCTTTAACTATTATGCATGCGAAATTAACTAAGAACTAAGTTTTCATGACAAGACGATACGTGCCGATATGATATCGACAAGCATATTATGGTAAATCAACACTTAAAATTGTGATATTGGGTTGCTCGCGACACCCGTGTACTTGTAATAAGGTGATTCAACATTTCGCTATCGATAGGTATGTAATCATGTAGGCACAGTGAAGTACACCTTATCTGAGAAAGCAATAGGTTTATGTAACATCGTTTCCGATTGTTTCACATATTGTAATCTTGAAATAAATTTATTATTATTTAATACATGCATTACTGGTGCCATTGCCGTAAATGCATGTATTTTGAGTAAGACTCTTTCAAATCCTGGAAATTGTAAGATCCCAAATTAACACATTAATATTTAAGTCGAAGTAAATAGGAAACGTAATGTAGTAAGCGATTTAGTGGTTTATATTGCCGGCTTTTATCAGATATGTGTATCCGACAAAGAGATAAACGACATTGTCGTCAACCCAGGTGGGTAGGTAAAAATGTAATGTATTGCTTATAAATTTTTTTCGCATAATTTCATTCAAACAACACGGCTAGACCACAGATTAAATTATGTTACTACGTAAACTATACGTGCGAAACTCTAAAAGTATTCTGTCATTGCATTACGTCCAAAAGAAGTATGGTACAAGACTTTATGCTAGAGGCCAAATGACGATGACCTAGCGTCATGTGTTTTTACACATGATTAAAAAAATATAATTTATATAAAAAAATTTTAATAGTAAAACAAGATAGAATGAGACTGTATTAAGCAAAGTTTACGTGCCAATTATTCTATAAAATAATAAACATGTTTTCAAACAAATTTTATTTCACACCAAAAAATTATCATATTTTTAGCAATGTTAAAGTATACTCTTAAAAGTTATATGGTATCAATTAACTCGAAAGAGTATGTTGTATTAATATTTTACATGATTCCATTGCGATATCCTGTCTCAATGGAATCATTAATATTTTTTGTAAAAATCAATAATGCATATTGTAGTCATGGAAGCTTCAGGCGAGATTGCCGATGAATACTGGGTAGATCAACAAATTTTTCGAAACGCGATGAAACTCTAGGATAAGTACGAGTATAAGTAAATTGTTTTTTTTTTTCAACTATCACACAACGCCATCTAGTCCCAAGCTAAGCAGAGCTTGTGTTATGAATACTAGACAACTGATAAACATACTTAAATATTTCTAAATACATAAATATTATAGATAAATTACACCCAGACACAGAAAAAATGATCGTGCTCATCACACAAACATTTGTCCTGGGTGGGAGTCGAACCCACGACCTCCGGCTTAGTAGTCAGGGTCACTAACCACTAGACCAACAGGCCTGTCTAACTAATTTATTTTCAACTTAATCGCCCTTTAACCTATTACACCTTGAATAGCGTTTTGCAAGTAGATTAATTGCCTTAGAAAAAAATGCTTAATCGTGGGACTCGAAAAAGGTAACAACAGCACACCTCACCTCATCGTAGCCGTCAAATTTTATAACACGAATGTGGTTTGAGGTGAGTGAAAAGGTGAAAACCCCGCAGAGCTAGGTCAGAAGAATACGGTGGGTGCTGCATTAACTGCAACCCAGCAGTTCAGGTGGCAAGCGCCTGCCATTTTTTCATATAATGATATATTTATTATTTTTTCATATATAATATAATAATAATACCCCCTGTAAACGAGCATGCGGCTCACCTGATGCTAAGTGACTACCGCTGTATATGAACAACACCCGGGGAATTGCAAATGCATTGCCGACCTTTTAAAAAAGAGTAGGCTCTTTTCCTGAAGGTCCGTAAGTCGTATCGGTCTGGAAAAATGGGTGGTAGTAGTCTATTCCACAAGTAAGTTGTGTGAGGAACTTCTTGTAAATCGCACAAAAGTGGACCGCCAATCATCCAGGTAGTAAAAATGGTATCATCGCGATATGCGTTGGTGAAATTGAGCGGCTGGAATTAGTCCGAACAATTCCTCTAAGCACTTCCCGTGGTAATGATTTCTTATATTTACGCGAACACTACACATTGAAATAATACTAGTTTTTACGGAATTTGTCGCGTATATTTAACTTTTTAAATACCCGACGTTTCGAGAGCTTTACAGCACCCATGGTCACGGGAAGGACTGAGATGTTCAACGTCCAGAAACAAACTGTTTCAGAGAGCACGAGGGAGGAGTCACTGACAAAATTGGCTACATCTTGAAGCGCGCTTCCATCAAAACATACTTCAAGCCGCCGAAGAAGATTGGTCAGTTTTTACCATCAGTCAAGTTTAACATCCCTCTGCAAGATGCAGGAGTGTACAAGCTTGATTGTGAATGTGGTCTCTCCTACTAACTAAAAGTGAAAGATCAATTAAAACCCGCGTTACAGAACATATAGCTGATGTGAAGAATCGACGCTCCGGGAAGTCTGCAGTCTGTGAACACGTACAGGATCGCCCCCGTCACTACATCAGAACAGCTAAAGAACACCGATTCCTTCCAAGGATGATTCGCGAGGCTATTGAAATCAAAAAACATCCTAATTTCAATAGAGAAGATGGCTGGGTGCTACCATCTGCTTGGGATCCTATAATAAATAAAATTAAATCCCAACCCAAGCATACAACTGCAAGACTTCATGATACCATAAGTTCATACTGTGTAGATCGGAACAAAAGTTAAATTTTAATCTATGGTAACCGCGGTTAACTATGACATCTGGACGTTGAACATCTCAGTCCTTCCCGTGACCATGGGTGCTGTAAAGCTCTCGAAACGTCGTCGCCAGTGAGTCAAGCCGATAAGAAAGTGCTCGGTCGCCGACAATTCGAACTTTTCTGCGCTAGATGCGATCAAATGGAAGGAACTGGCACTGGGGAGCCCCGCTCCAGAGATGGGAGCAGTATTCCATTTGAGGCCAAACCTGCGCCTTGTAAAGTTGCAGGCGGTGTGCCGGCATGAAATACTGTCTCGCTCTGCTGAGCACGCCAAGCTTTTTAGAGGCCAGTTTGGTCTTCTCTTCGAAGTGACCACGAAATTGCACGTTATTCGATATGTCGACGCCGAGGATTCCAATACTGGCTGAGTCAGCAAGGGTAGTGCCCTGAAACTGAGGAGATACGACAAAGGGATTCTTTTTAGCGGTAAACGCGCAAACTTGTATCTTCTGTGGATTGAACTGGAGTGAAGATAAAGGAAGGAAGCTTCGAGAGAAGCGCTTTTTGCCAAACACTATGGAAGGCTTTCGCTATATCCAAACTAACCGCCAGAGCCTCTTCATTGGACTCAATCACCTGCGCCCATCGATGTGTTAGATAAAGTAGAAGATCACCATCTGAGCGACCCCGACCGAAACCGTACTGGCAGTTACTAAGCAGCTGGTGCTCTTCAAAGTACCGCATGAACTGCCTGTTAATAATGGACTGCATTATTTTAGATAACAAGGGGATGATGGCGATAGGCCTGTAGATGGTCAGAGCGATGTGCATGATGTCAGATCGACGGGCGTGGGCATTATCATGATGAAAAAGCGCTCCAGCACGATTATTCTTATTCTCTCTCTATATCTATTAATGATGCGTAATAATATCCGGTTATTGTCTCTCCTTTACTTAAATAGTCGATTATTATTATACCGTCCAGATCACAGGAGGCAGCTGCCATTTTTTTCCAGCTGATGCAGACACATTGAATCTCTTGGCTGACGGAGAAGACGATCTTTTCAACCGCTTGCTTTGCTTTTTCGTCTCCGTGTTAAAAATGGTGTATCCACGTCGCATCTACGGTTGTGAAACGAGTGCAAAAATAATCCAGATCTTCAACTATTGCTAAATTTAGCTTTGAAATGTACAACGCTTGCTTTCTTTTGGGCGTCTTTTAGCAATTGAGGAACCCAACGCGCGGGCACTTTTTTGAATATTATGATATGAGTTAAAATTGAATTGTTCCAAACGAAAGAATTATAATCACAGCTGAATAACGGATAGTCATTATAAAATCGAAAGAATTGTAAAGGTCGACGTATGATTCCGTTTTCTTGCGTAGCTGCCGTTGTTGGCCGCCCGGAGCGAGTGTTACGTTTGCACACTTTGCAGGCTGTCCTGCCGCGTTTAAATTCGGGACACCAGTATGCCACTGTAGAATAAGACGGAACATTGTCTGCCAAAGTAGACTGCAGCTCTTCAAAAACTTTTGTTAGAAAAAAAATCATGTAGAAGTATTTAACAGTACAGCACGAAGTTCGAGTTTCTCCATTTTGCATATGAATTATAATTATATAATAATTATATATCTATACGTGGTAGAGCCACGCTGCATTTATTATGGTTGTAGCATGAATGGTTCGGCTCGACCGGGGTAAGACCACGCTCTCATAGAATACCAGCGTAAAATAGCAGCTTAATGCTGCTGTGTTTCGTATGGTGAGTGCAGAGAACCGGAGACCCGTTTTACTGGAATCGAGGCATTTCATCTTAGTCCTCAAGGGTGACAACGCATCTACATTTTGATTCTTAAATGAGGTTAAATGTAGATGTCAATGGGTCACGGCATTCACTTACCATCAGGTGGACTGTGTGCTCGCTTGTCACCCTTATCCTATAAAAAAAAGAATTAAATTCCCGCCAAAGTTGAACTTTGAAAAAAAATGGGTAAAGTTAGTTTTTAACTTAGTCTTAATTTAAGGTTCGGAAAAAATAAACGCATTTCTATAACTCATTGATGGACTATTTCTATAGCTCAAGTGTACTATTCCGAAAAATTATTGATCTACCTGATATCTGTGGTTTCGTGATGGGTGGTGAATGATAAATGTGTTAATAAACGGAATCGAGCATCACTTTCGTGATAGATAATGGTACCTAATTCATTCTAACATTTATGTTATCTGCCCAAGATTAGTTTCAGTAATAAATTAGCCAAGAGTGATATGATTTAATGGGACTACATGAGCCAAGTGACCTCGAATGATGCACGCACACATTTAAACACTCAAGTGAACGCCATCTAACGACAGTGAGGTTAAACTAACGGATTAGCGAGGTTATACCCGAGTGTTTTAATAGATAAGATGACAAGTAACATATAGATCTGTCCTTATAACATCAGCAATCTGCCAGTGACAGTTCCGTCGAAATCGGTTCTGCCATTTCGGAAATTAGCCGGAACAGACTAACAAACAAAAATTCTACAAATTGTGTTTTTGTTATAAGTACCGTCTACACTTTCAAATCCGTTTAGTAAAAAGCTGTTACATTGACATTACAAACAGACAATTCAATTGGGAAATCCATTATAATAAAGATATTGATTAATTTGCAACCTCCCGCTAACTAAATACAAATGATGTTTCTTACCTGGATTGAAGAGCACCTCCCGCCCTCCCTCGATTGCGTGCACTAATTCCGTCACCACTAGTCCCAGCACCACTACTCCCGGTACCACTACTTCTAACACCACTATTCCAGGAAAGACACACCATCGACGATAATACGACACGTGTTTCGCCTCTACACGAGGCATCCTCAGGTGATGTAGACTCCACGGCGGCTGACCGCTAAGTAGCTTAACCTGAAACTCCGTAGTGGTGACGGAATTAGTGCACGCAATTGAGGGAGGGCGGAAGGTGCTCTTCAATCCAGGTAAGACACATCATTGTATTTAGTTAGCGGAAGGTTGCGAATTAATCAATATCTTTATTATAATGGATTTCCCAATTGAATTATCTGTTTGTAATGTCAATGTAACAGCTTTTTACTAAATGGATTTGAAAGTGTAGACGGTACTAATAACAAAAACACAATTTGTAGAATTTTTGTTTGTCAGTCTGTTCCGGCTAATTTCCGAAATGGCAGAACCGATTTCGACGGAACTGTCACTGGCAGATTGCTGATGTTATAAGGACAGATCTATATCTTACTTGTCATCTTATTCAATTTTATTTATTTGTACAGATGTGTTGTCATAAGGAAGCTACTGCTCACTTTCTGTTTCATTTTCCCTCTGGCGCCTCTAACGACACCCACGGGAAGCTATGGGGTAGTGGATATTCTTACGCCGCAATTACAAATCACAGTCCGATTTTTAACAGTGTTTTTATACTTGTTAAAAAAATCAAGTTATATTCGATTATAAGCCGGCATTCTCTAACGTGATCCGCTACAAAACATGTCGTATACTTATCTTTTTTTGAATATTTGTGTGCTTTAGATAAAAAATAGCACTTATTAAACATATACTATCTGTTACTGTTTGCATTGTCGTTCATTTCCTATACGATAAGGCAGTTTAGTTTCGGAACATATAATTGAGTTCTTTTTGTTTTTAAATTTTTATCTTCCCCTTGTTATCGCCGAATGTCGGCCTGTCTCTCTAATTAGTAGATAGTAGGCCTTCAATTATTTAATCTAAGAGCCATTTTGTACCTAAAAGGTTTTTGATATTTATGTTGCGTAGCAGCTGTGCAACTTTGCTGATTTCGGTATGAAAGGAATGGAAAGTGTAGTATACATCATGGAAGCTTGCCAATGTGCAACCTTCCATTCCTTTCAACCAAAAAAAGACAGCCGTACCTGCCAGCTTTAATATCAATTACCAATAAATTAATATCAATTACCATACGATGCAGTATTATACAACATGTAAGAAAAACCCTGTGTTTCCAGATAAGTGCGTTAGCGAAGTAGTGAAGTATAGAATTTTTTTTTTCGGAACTCGACCATTAAAACATTTAATTTTTATTTTAAATTTTTATTTACAAATTGTATGTGGTTTTATTACTTCTAACTGACACGAGCATCGGTAAAGCGGGGGCTTTGACAATCACCTTACTCCCCGGACAATGCAGAGGCAATAAAATCGCATACAATTTGCAAATAATTTTTTTAAGTCAAAATTTTAATTTCTAATGGTTGAGTTTTCTGAAAAAAAGTTATTTCTATATTTTTGAATACCGATTTCAAAAACACGCATAACTTATGGGTACTTATAACAGAATGACCTCCTTGGCGACCAGTACGGGTTTTGCCGGAATTAGTCAACAGGGGACCTTCTAGCGTATGCCACTCATAAATGTATCGAAGGCCTTTGATATGGTTTAGCACGCTAGATTTGAGGCCAAGCTTCCAGGATACGGCTTATCTTCTGGTCTGATCAACTGGGTGAAGGACTTGTCGAGTGATCGGTCTCTTCTATCATCGTCGTGGGCTGCTCGTCCGAGCCAATGAAGCTTAACACCAGAATACCCCAGGGGTCCGTTTTCTCCGAAATTCTCTTACCGTTGCATATTCATGATCTGCTTACACCAGGTATCTATGGGTATGCAGGTACATATAGTTATGGGTGAGCGTGGAATCTCTCACTGCAGTTCACACAAGTCATTTTCAGAAAAGATGCAAACATGATTTTTGATGTGAAACATCCATTGGCACACCTTGGCAGTAAAACTGACTCTTATGGTGTGACGGCAAACGGCATGACGCTGTCTTATGACGTCATGCCCTCTAAAGTCCAACGCTTTCGACTTGAGGCGTGCGTGCCTTGAAGTCTCTATCTACGCGTCATACACTTCGTTGCTTCTGTGTGCGTACTGCGTGTGCTTATAGATTCAACTCTTTGATTATCAGAGATAATCAAAAATTCAACTATAGTATACTTGATGCATTCACCGCTTATATACGCACACACTTCGTATATCTTATTATATTTATTTATTTTACTCCATATCTCTTTATTGGTTTTCGATAATTATACATTCCACCATCAACTATGATGTTTTACATCTACCGGGCGTTCTGTGACGGCCAACTTTTTTACTTATAAGTACCAATGATAGGTTACTAAATAAAAAGATGAAGACAGATTACAAAAGCAGCAGTTCGCTGACGGGGATGTTTTCGACGAAACCCTCTTACATGTTACCAGATAGCCTCATATTTTAAATTACTTTTTTTATTACCAATTCTTTAATTTTTACCAATTCTTTAATTTTTTGCACGTGGCAACGCAAGGTCGCGTACCTCTTGCACACCACACGTATAGTGCCACTAACTTTACTGTTTAGTTGACAGAGTTGCCTGTGGAGAGCTTACTACTGCCTCCAAAGAAATTTACCAAGGAAAAAAATACATATACATATTTTTTTGTAATTTTCACAATGAAATCGAACAAAACACACTTTTCACTATGAAATCAAACGAAGCACTCTCCTCACATCACATAATAAATAATAGCTTACAACGAAATATCATTTATAAAATGGAACCCTTTATTTGTAAACAATTTCAGGCAAAGTTCTCTCATTCACATTTTTAAAACTTGTATAAAATATGAAACCCAGGTTGACGAAACCATTTGATCGAGTGATCATGGAGAAACTAGGTAGCAGGTAGTGCACTAGTCATATCAATATTAACAAATCTCTGTGACTCACTTTCAGTGCACATAGTATAAAAAGACATTAAAGCAAACAATGTTTCAGAACATGGAGCAGTGAAAAATGCGCTTCCAGGGTTAACACAATATATTGCAGACTTATATGCATTACATTCATTCTTTAAAACTCGTAGGCTCAAACTGTGCAATATATCAGCAGACTTTAGAAATAATAGTAAATTAGTAATTGTTGCAGATATCAGTAATAAATTATGAAAGTTAAAAATTGATCCTAAAATACTGCTTAATATATATGCAATTTATCTATCAATGGAAATAATGAAAAAAAGCTAAACAATTTTCATAAGAATATCCATATTGAGCTATGTGATTAAAATATTATGAATCCCATCTTTTCTTAGCCTTAGTTCCGATTTTGTACACCTGAACAGATCATTTGGTGACACTGTACTGCCTATATTGGCAAACCAACTCAGTCTATTTCCTTGGAGTTCATATAGGCTAATATAATTGATTAAATTACTGCTTCTGCAGGGTACCTCATCTATGACATGATTCATTTCTACGTGCATCATGGGTCTCCGCGGGACGGTACCTACCTGTATGCGATGAAGCGTTATCACTCGAATCATCATTTCTTAAATCACGACAAAGGTGAGAATGTTAAATACTCTGTGACTTACATTTTTGTGATATGCAGTACTTATCTAAATTTATATTGTTTTTTTTATTTGTTTTAATTGAAAAACTAGATTTTATTTACTACACTTAACATTTAAATAACAATAACAACGTAGAAAAATATCTATCTTTAAATTGTGTTGTTTATATTTAAGACGATATTTTTGACGATAGCAGTGTTTTGGCGGGAAAGAGGATCAATTATCGTCTCACCTTGTCTCATTCGTGACAGCAAGAGGTCTTATAGTATCTGAGTGAGCGGTATAACCATCTCGTATTTATACCAGATGTAATAGACTGGAGGCATACTGTTGCACTGCAATTGCTAATATAGTAGCCAAGCACAACGGTTACCCATTATATAATTTATAATATAATCTTACTTACACACACAGATGCATCTAAAATCATTTGTAACGAACAACATGATTTTGGGCGAATGAATGGATGATTTAAGAGCACGTGAAAGTTCTGATCGCATAAATATGCAACTAAAACTATGTTGCAAATGATTAAAAATGTAGATGATATACGTGGTAGAGCCATGCTGCAGCTATATTATGGTTGTAGCACGAATGGGTCGGCTCGACCGGGGATGGACCAGGTTCTCACAGAATACCAATTTAAAATAGCAGTTTAATACTGCTGTGTTTCGTATGGTGAGTGTAGAGAGCCGGAGAACCTTTTTTACTGGAAACGAGGCATTGCATCTTAGTCCTCAGGGGTGACAACGCGATTGCGTTTTGATCCTTAATCGAGGGTTAATGTAGATGTCTATGAGCCACAGCATCCACTTACCACCAGGTGGACTGTGTGCTCGTTTGTCACCGTTATTCTATAAAATATATGTAGTTGATGGTTGCAAATAATTTTAAATGCAGATGTGTGTGTCTGCTCACTACAATAAGTTGAACACGATTTTGGTTTGAATTTTTGAAGTATAGTAGAGTAACGCTCCGTGTTGTTTCTTGTTGTGTTGCCGGAGTACTTTGGAATATTTTTACAGCTGACAACAGACAACCATCCATCCATCCATTACCGCCTATAAAAGTCCACTGCGGAACGTAGGCCTCCGACATAGATTGCTTCGTGGCGGAATTTTGCTATAGTAGCTACGCTTGTCAAGCGGGTAGCAACCGTAGATTTTTTATTATTTTGAGTTGTTATGAAAGAGAAGCGCTGCCCATCTCCTGTTAAATTTTTCCTCTATCGCCTCTTTACGGCACCCTCGCGACGACATGGGGTAGCGGATATTCTTACAACGTCATTACAAGGTTACGAGTAATAGTGGCAGGAATTATTGTAAACCTACCTGGTTTATAAACCTACATGGTTATTATAGGGAAAGAAGAAAGATGTGATTGTGTGATGTGAGATTAATGGTAATTTTTCTTTTTTTCAGCGTATGGCATCACCAGCAAGATTTGGGATCACGTTTTTAGAACGTTTGTGCACGTCAAGACATTGGGTTTTAGTTTGCGATGGTGAAAACCTACACCTGTTATGCATTCTTGGTGATGGTGTTCGGGAATTGGGAAATGAGGAATTCGTGACGGTCACAAACATAAAATTTTATTTAAGATATTAAATTATTTATTATGTGTATGAATGTTTGTATTAGTGTTATCTTTGTATGAAGAGTGGGATGTTTATTGTAAGCTCTGTATTTTATTAATTTTACATCCTTACTGATCATTTCGCCGTGCCTTACAAAACGTCACATGGGTGATATTAAATAAAATTATGTTAAGTCAATGTTAAAAGTACAAAAGAAATTCCTATGAAGCAGCGTTGAAAAACACGTGACTTATTTCTTTTTTAAATCCGTGTTTCTATTTATACGGATTTTATCGCCTATAATCAACTTATTTTTAATTCCCAACATTTGGGGCGCTTCGAGGAGATTGATATGTTTGTCGTCCAAATATCATAGTTAGTCCAGCTACCTCCAGTTTTTGAATATTAATTTTTGATCCAATCTACACACAACGAGCTTACAGTAGCTTGTAGTCTTACAGTGGTATGCTTGGGTTTGGATTTAATTCTGTTAGTTATAGGATCCCATGCAGATGGCAGCACCCATACATTTTCTCGATTGAAATTAGGATGTTTTTTAATTTCAATAGCCTCGCGTATCAATCACCCTTGGCAGGAATCGATGTTCTTTTGCGAGGATTTGTGGTTGATGATGATCAGTCTGTGAATGTTGTTTATGATCTTAAACAACATGTTCACAGACTGCAGACTTCTCGGAGCTCATGCTCACATCTCACAAATTAAGAAATCTCTTGATTTCAATAGAAAAGATGGATGGGTGTTGCTATCTGCTTGGAATCCTATAATTGACAAAATTAAATCCAAACCCAATCATACCACTGCAAGATACTGTAAGGTAATACGCGAAAACTGACGTAGTCGAGGTAACTATGATATTGGGACGTCAGACATCTCACCCCCCCCCCCCCCCCGCAAAATAAGTTAAATAAACGTGATAAAATCCGTACAAATAGTTGTATTCAGTGTGTAGTGTTCTCATAAATTTAAGAAATTATTATTCAATGTTTTATATTAAAGCTTGTTTCTTCAGTTACTAAAAACTTTGAGGCAAGTGAGACTTCAAGTGAATACACTCAAGTCTTTGCATTTTATGAATAAAATTTGTACAATATTAAATATATAAACGATATTTCTAGTACTTTTTCAAGTTCAATTTAAAGTACTATGAACGAAACAACGAACGAAAGATATGAAAATCTTTCGTTCGTTGTTTCGTTCATAGTTTCCGCCATTACTAAATAAGGGCGTCCATTATTTTATTAATATTTGACAGATTTCATGGCGGGAAATTTATTTGCTAGGAAACGTAAGGGTAAATTAAGAAAAAAGAGTCAATAAATGTGTATAAAATTAAAGAGTAAACCACTGAAGAACTGTTTTGTTTATTTACATAATATTCTAGAAACCGATAAACTTTTATTTTGAACGCAATCTTTCAATATTGTGATATTATGTTGTAACAAAAAACTCCACCGCAGTGGGAACTAGCGACATCTGACGATCAGAAAAATACATATGAGCCCTCATTGTTGTTGCGAGTCATTGAAAATTTAAATATGGCGGCAATAGCAGATCTGTATATGCAAATTATTCAACAAATATGTTGTTATTATAAATTATGAAAGCATTTAATTAAATTGTCAATATTTTTTATTATAATATAAAATATTCTGATACAGAAATAATAAATGGCCACAAATCCATTATTTGCTTAATTTTGTTATAGATACCTTCTTGTTTTTACAGTAAATTAAGGATCTACATACGTTTCATTGCTGTGTACATGCCTCTCTTCCTTTCTGAGAGGTTTACTGAACCAAAGGCGAGTCTGTCGTGCTGTCCCATAATGTGATAACAAATTATATTGGTTTGCCTGGAACCACTATTATTTATTCTGTGCCGGAACATTTTCGTTCAACGCTCTGTGTACTTCTACACTCCATAGCTCTGTGGTTAAACAGTGCAGTAATTAAAATTACAATTATCAGTTTTCGGTTGCCTCCGCGCCGATCGGTTATTGTTCGCATTTTATCGCATTTTGCATCACATTGAAAATAAATAAAAAATAGTATATCGATCAATGATATATTTAGATGTTTTTATTTATTTCTTATAAGATTTTAGATTTATTTTTTATAATACATAATATACAATAAAATAAACACCATTGTTAAAGATATTGTTCAGTATTTGTTATGTTTATTTGTGAAGGTATCGTTTAAATATTATGTTATAAGCACAACAAATTCTTATCACGTTAGTATATTAACTCTAAGTACAATTGTTTTTTTTTTACTTATTTTTAATGCATCAACCCTCACTTAAACGTGTTTACGCTGAACGGTAAAGTTAACGTAGGTACAGTACCTAACGACACCACTGTGGCGTTACACGTATAGTTACCTATATCACGAATTATTAATTTTTCAGATTAGACTTACTGTTAATAACTTTTTTGTGGGAGATAATCTTAATTGTGTAAAATAAATTAAATAAACTTAGTTGCCGGATTTTATAGCGTTAGATTTTGGCTTATTTCTTACTACCACATTTTAATTAACTATACTTTCATGTACGTCAGTTTGAGTCGAATATAGTTAATGATTTTTAAACTAATTTGCCGATGAGCTTGAAATTTTCAACATTGCTCAAAATCATGGATAATGTAAGAATATGAAAAAAGACGTGATAATATCAGACTTGTTCACAAAAACAAGTATTTTAATTTACGTCGTTTCGATGCTCGCCATTGTTAATTTACGACCTGTCAGCATATTTTTAAATCAGTAATATATAAGCTAATTTAACTGTATAAAATCCGTAAATGTAGTTTTATTTAATGCTTAGTAATAAGGAAAATATGAGAAATCATGAACGGCTTTACTTATATTCGTTGTTTAACGCTTACGTAAATTAAGTATTAGTTATCATTAAATGTATTTCTATTGTAATTTAGAAAAGAGAGAGTGAGAGATAGGGAGAGGGGGGAAGGAGAGATAGAGAGAGAGAGAGAGCATCTTTATGCATCTCTGAAATTAACTTTTATGAGTAAGGCCGTTAGTGTTTTCTAAAATTTAGGATAAAGTAGATAACAGATAAAATATTTTTCCTACTATGTACCTATTGTAAAAATAATATAATTGAAAAAAAAAAACCGAACAATAAAAATGTGATATAGTATAAATGCCTAATAAAATAAATACGCGCCAAAGCATTTATTCAATGTTATCAATATCAATATATTATTAACAAAAGACTAGGTATCCCAATGTTCATCAAAGTGGTGGTAATATGTTTGCTCGAGTCAACATATATGTCCTGTGAAAGACATTTTTAAAAACTCTGTTGTCCCAGTTAGCATTTCTCGTGTAAGATTCAGGTTTTCTTCTGTACCCTAGAGGCGTTTGACATACATAAACTGCATATCGACAAATATCCAGACCCGGATCGATTATTTAAAACACTTGTTCCTTGCGTTATTCGAACCCATGGCCGTGTAGCGCCTCAACTAAACCACTTCGCTGCCGAGCCATCGTCAGTGTCATTGCATACATAACGTCTCATGTGTTTTGTCAGATCAAAATACCGTGTCCATAATAATATGTATTAAAAAGGGTCATAGCTAGGCAAGATATCGATCGGTAACTCGGTTGTTACGACAGCATTTCAGCGATGCAACATTGGCCCCACATACCTATACCTGACCTGTACCTGAGGCTGTGTTGTGTTGCATTGACGCTGAAGTGTACTACAGAGCAGTCAAAACATATGAACTCGTTACACAAGGGGTATGTTCCAAAATAGAACCCAGTGTACTGTCCAATGCAAATGACGTCATGAATCGACGCTATACCGGTGATTCGTTCCAAAACATGGGACGGTATATGACGTCATACATTTGCGCTATATTGGAAAGGTAGTAGCGATTTTTTTGGCACTGTGTTCCAAAAATCATTATATCCTCCTAATGGAGATACCAGCAACTATTCTATAATTTTTTGTATTTGAATAAATAAAAACAAATTCTGGCATGCTTCATTCAGCGCACACACAGTTAAAAATTGTTTTATTATGGCCGGATATCCGACACAATATGGCGGTGGCACGCCAGTACAATATGGTGTGAATTGATGACGTCATTTGTATTCAGCAGTATACTGAAAACGTTTCGGAACATACCCAAGAAACTTGGGACAAGTACGGCATGTACTACAACTATTTTTGACAAATTCCTTATCTAGTCAAAACAAATATCTTATAAGGTGCATTCGACTTTGTTGTCATTGCTATTAAAATACATCCAATAACATATTTCAATAACTATTATGGTTAAAAAATATATTTTAGCGTATTATTTTGTAACAAAACGGAATCAAATATTTAATAATAATATTTTTATAGATTATTATTAAAAAAAACTTGTATTTCCTAAAATCCAATAATTACCTCAACATTAAAAGGTGTAGGGATGTGACGTAGATATAAGTAAGTAAGCACAGCATAGAACATCAAAATACAGAGATTTGGCCTGAGTTTTGCCCAACAAAAATTAATGACCCATTTTCACATCCATCTCAATAAATACAAGGATAAATAAAGAACCAATAACGTATAACGTACATATTTACTATTCCTACCTTTATATTTCTTATCTGTGCAGAAGATAAAACGTTACTTAAACGTAAATTTATATAGTTTATTACTTAAACAGTAATTTAATTTAACAGTGCAAACATAAATCATTCAAAAAATTGTGATAATTATAATTAAAATAAATAATACAGTAAATTGCAAACTATACCTTGTAAAATATAACTCACTTTAATATCTATACATACATATTATACATATGCACATTTACATTCAAAAATCCAAGTATTTTTTCCAAAATTAAAGAAACATAGTATTAACACGCGAAGTAAATAATTTATTTTTACCTTCATCCAGAATAAAAATGCTAAATTGCAACTTAACATTTTAACTGCCCTATATGTCATATGACAGTTAAAATTTTAATAAATTGCCTCTGAATATTAGAAATGGAAAAAAATGCTTCCATTTAATAAGAAATATAAAATACAAAGCTGTGTTTGCACTGTTTTTACAATTTAGTAGAATATCTACAAAATTAAACTACTCTTCAATAAATCTAATTACATATTATGTATTCTTTATTTTATTATTATGTAACTTTTTTTTCATAATTTTGATAAATTGTTTAATTATAACTAACAACATTATTCAAAATGGTTATGTAAGTCACAGACCTATTATTGTAATACCCGAAAAGGGTGGTTAAGATGTAAGATACATCATATTTTAAATTAAAATTGTAAGTTAAGTGTTACAATTAACTGACAATTAATATTTTGAATTTGAATGTGAAAAAATTATCTACTATTACATCATTGAAAATTCAAGTACATAGCTGGGCACAGGCCTCTTTATTGTTGTGTTGTGTTGACTTTGGTGCACAAACTTAAGTAACCTATTCATTGCATTTACGGAGTAACATTATAAATATTGTTTATTAATATTAATGTTATTGGCGGATGTTGTTTAAGATTTGTTGTTGCATGGAAAAAAATGTAAAATCTGTTGTTGGTGGCTTTTTCTAAATAAGGGTAAAATAGTGTACCTATGGTATGTTAATTGTGCTAGATATCTATAGGTACATATACCATACGATACCATACTTTTTGGATTGAGTAATTACTTATTAATATGTTTGAATAAATGTTGAGTTTATATTAACGGGATGTAGTTTTATTTTTTGTTTTAAAATTAAAATTAAAATAGTGTAAAAGCGTCTGCAAGAGAACAGCACAGGCACAAGAGAAGGCGGTGAGCTGAAGTTAGGGAAATTTGGAGTAGGGCAACGGAACCGTAGGGGCCAGCAGCTAGCTGACTTTATGGAGAAAGAGGGACTCTTTATGACGAACACTTTCTTCCAGAAGCGGCCCCACAGGAAGTGGACCTGGTCGAGCCCCGACGGTTCGACAAAAAATGAGATTGACTTCATTATGACGACCAGACGCCAACTGTTCAGTGATGTTTCAGTGATCGCAAGGGTGAAAGCTGGCAGCGATCACCGAATGGTTAGAAGCACACTGAAGTTAGTTGAAGAACGTTAAGTTGGAGAGGTCTCGTCTAAAGAAGTCAACGCTCCGTCCCCCTCGTGCTCTGATCCAGAATCCCGAGACTTTTCAGCTCGAGTTACGTAACCGCTTTCAGTGCCTAGAAGATTGCAATGCAGTGGACGATATGAATGACAAGCTCGTGGAAACTGTCCATGCGGTTGGAGCTAAGTTCTGCAAGACCCGCCGCAGAAGAACACAAAAACTCTCCGATCACACACTTAATCTCATGGCTGTTAGACGGGAGATGAGGCTGCAATCGTCAACAGATTTGACAGCATACAGGCAATTGAACAGACAGATCTCCAAATGCATGCGGCGAGACTTACGCAACTTTAATACTGCTCGTATTAAAGAAGCGATCGAGCGGAACCACGGCTCCAAAGTCTTTGCCAGAGATCTGTCTGCCAGAAAGAGCCAACTGTCAAAGCCGAGGACTGAGTGTGGCAGCATCGTTTCCGGGACACCTGAGATTTTGAGTGAAATTGAGAGGTTCTATGGGCAGCTGTACACATCATCGTTGGAGCCACACGCAAGTGTGAGTAACGATCCAAGAGCAAGTCTTACCCGACACTATTCCGATGATATCCCGGACGTCAGTCTGAGCGAGATTAGAATGGCTCTCCAGCACCTTAAAAACGGCAGGGCCCCAGGCAAGGATGGAATTACAGCGGAGCTTCTGAAAGCGGGTGGAACACCGGTACTTGAAGTCCTTCAGAGGCTCTTCAATTCCGTCCTCCATGGTGGCACTACTCCAGAGGTGTGGAGCAGAAGTGCGGTGGTCTTGTTCTTTAAGAAAAGCGACAATGCTCTCTTGAAGAACTACATACCGATTTCCCTTCTGAGCCGCGTCTACGTGCTGTTTTCGAGAGTCATTACGAATCGTCTCGCACGCAGACTCGACGACTTCCAGCCTCCCGAACAAGCCAGTTTCCGAAAAGGCTTCAGTACCATAGACCACATACATACCCTGCGGCAGATTGTACAGAAGACCGAAGAGTACAATCTGCCACTTTACCTGGCGTGTGTGGACTATGAGAAAACCTTTGATTCCGTCGAAATTTGGGCGGTGCTACAGTCCCTTCAGCGTTGCCAAGTTGACTGTCGGTATATCGAAGTGCTGAAGTGTTTGTACAGTAGGGCTACGATGGCTATCCGAGTACAGAATCAGAGCTCGAAACCTATCCAACTGCAGAGAGATGTAAGACAGGGTGACGTTATATACCCGAAACTCTTCACCGCTGCATTGGAAGACGTTTTCAAGCTACTGGACTGGAAAGGATACGGTATTAACATCAATGGCGAGTACATCACTCACCTTCGATTTGCTGACGATATAGTCCTTATGGCAGAATCGCTGGAGGACCTTAGCACTATGCTCAATGACCTCAATGGTGTCTCCCAACGGATAGGTCTTAAGATGAACATGGACAAAACAAAAATCATGTTTAATGTCCATGTCTCACCTATGCCGGTAGTTGTTGAGAGCACTATGCTCGAAGTTGTTGACGAGCACGTTTACCTGGGACAAATAGTCCGACTATGTAAGTCCAACTTCGACCGAGAGGTCAATCGACGGATTCGGACGGGGAAGAAAGGTTCTCGTGTGGCAGCCTCGTACCGGTAGGCGTAGCGTAGGGCGACCCCTCACTAGATGGAGTGCCGACCTGGTAAGACATGCAGGAAGTCGGAGGATGCAGGTGACTCAGGACCGTGCTTTGTGGCATTACTTGGGGGAGGCCTATATTCAGCAGTGGACTTGTGAAGGGCTGTAATGATGATGATGATGATGATGAAAAGCATCTGGCGACGAATAATGTAGGGTCGAACTCAGAAGGGGCCTTCTTGAGTTCGCGGTTTGACCGCTATAACGATAAAAAAATTCCCAAATAGGACGATGGCAACTGAAGGACCTATTTTCCATATTCTCTATCTATATCGGTATTAAAAATATATTTAAAAAGAATCGATTTGAAAAATAATAACAGTTAAATCTCCTGCGGAATTCGTACAAACATAAAAATACCAAAAACATTATATACCAGGAGGTCCCATAATGAACTGGCCCTATATAGTTCAACGCGACATGTCGCTACATGTTGTGTTGCATTAAATAGTACGTTTATCGTGCACTTAATATAAGAAACATGCATCGACATGAAATGCTTAGTCTTAGTTTAACAGGCATTTGAATAACGAGAGTCGCGTATTTTTTCAAAATGTCGAAAACTGAGTATCGAAGTGTCATAAAGTTTCTGTTTAAAGAAGGTTTATCCCCTGCCCAAATAAAAGAACGATTGGATGGCGTGTATAAGGAATCTGCCCCCTCCTATAGCACAGTAAAAAAATGGGTGAAAGAGTTTCGCCTCGGGAGAGAAACCGTCGAAGACTTTGGCCACGACGGTCGACCTGTGGAAGTGCTCACTCCCGAAACGATTGCTCTTATCGAAGAGGAGGTTCTGAGTGACCGCCGTTTGAAGATTAGAGAAATTGCAGCAAGGCTTGGGCTCTCTAAGAGTACCGTTCATCGCGCGATCCATGAACATCTTCACATGAAAAAAGTGAGTGCAAGATGAGTACCGAAACTTCTTTCAGCGGTACAGAGACAGAAAAGAGTGCGCTGCGCGCCGGAGTTTTTGGATCTTTGTGGCGAAAATCCAAAGACTGTGATCGAGCGGCTAGTGACTGGTGATGAAACTATGATCTTGTATTATGATCCACGAAGCAAGCGCGAGTTAATGGAATGGCGTTATAAGGGTGAAAAGCCCCCTAGAAAGGCAAAGGTGCATCAATCGACTCAAAAACTGATGTGCACAATATTTTGGGATTTTCAAGGCATTTTGATGGTGGATTTTAAAGAACGTAATACAGTCGTGAACGGTGAATATTATGCTTCTTTAATATATAAATTACGAGACAAGATAAAGGAAAAACGAATTGGCAAGCTGTCTAAAGGTGTCCTGTTGTTCCATGACAACGCCCCTGTTCATACCGCTGGTGTTTCGAAGGATGCAGTTCGTCAATGCGGGTTCACAGAAGTTCAACATCCACCTTGCAGTCGAGACATGGCTCCGTCCGACTATTATTTATTTCCAAATTTAAAGCGGGACTTAAGAGGAAGAAAATTTTCAAGCGATGAAGAGTTGCAGGCGGCCGTCTTCAGTCATTTTGAGGATAAAATATGTGATTATTTTTATAAAGGTTTAGAGATGTTGATTCACAGATGTCAGAAGTGTGTTAGTATTCATGGTGATTATATTGAGAAATAAAATTGGTTTCGTTTCATTTCCTTCATTGGTTCATAGTTAGGCCAATTCATTATGGGACCGCCTACGTATGTCCTAAAATAAAACTAAAATACAAAACCTACTACAACTCTTTCAGATTTTCTGTTCAACTAGGACTTTGTACTTATCCAAAAACGTCTTGCGGACCTTGCGGTGAAGGAATAGAAGTGCTCGTGTGCCTGCGTTTACACCTGGGCATAATAATCCTATCCGACCGATGGCTAGTCACCGTGGAGACTGACCGCCATGATTGAAGTTAGAGTCTGGAGTACAGTCAATCAAAATATCTGTGAAAAGATTTCTAACCAGTTATTTACTCCTATAAAAATATAAGGTATGATTGGTAGTTTTTTCTTATATAGATCACTCTTATAATATAATTAACTAGCTATCCACCCGGCTTCAGCTAGCTATCCAACTCAGCAACAGACAACAGCGCCACCTACCGGGCTCAATCAAAACTATATAGCGACCCACTCAAACACCCACAAAAAGTTCATCAAAAACGGTCAAGCCATTTAGAAGGAATTCAGGAACAAAAAGTACAGAAGAATTATTTATATAAAGTGTTCACTGTTCAGTGATATCTCAATGATCGCTAGGGTTAAAACTATCAGTGATCAGCGAATGGTGACAGGCACACTGAACCTAAACGTTAAGTTGGAGAAGTCACGTCTAATGAAGTCAACGCTCCGTCCCCCTCGTGCTCTAATCCAAAGCCACGAAAACTTTCGGCCCGAGTTACAAAATTGTTTTCACTGCCTAGAAGATTGCAACGTATTAGACGATATTAGGCAAGCTCGTGGAAACTGTCCGTGCGGTCGGAGCTAACTTCTGCAAGAAGAACACAAAAACGTTCCGATCACACTATTGGTTTTATGGCTGTTAGACGGGAAATGAAGCTACAGTCGTCAGCAGGTTTGACAGCATACAGGCAACTGAACAGGCAGATCTCCAAATGCATGCGGCGGGACTTGCTCAACTTCAACACAGCTTGTATTGAAGAAGCGATCGAGCGGAACCAGGGCTCCAAAATCTGCCAGAGACCTGTCTGCCAGAAAAAGCTAACTTTCGAAGTCAGTAGGGCAGCATCGTTTTCGGGATACCTGAGATTTTGAGTGCGATTGAGAGTTTCTAAGGGCAGCTGTACACGTCATCGTTGGAGGCACACGCAAGTGTGAGTAACGATCCAAGAGCAAGTCTTATTCATGTGATATCCCGGACGTCACTATGAGCGAGATTAGAATGGCTCTCCAGCACCATAAAATAATCAAGGTTCCGGGTTAGCTTCCGAAAGCGGGTAGAAAACCCCGTACTCGAAGTCCTTCAGAAGCTCTTTAATACCGTCTTCCGTGGTGGCACTACTCTGGTGGCGAGAAGCTGAAGTGCGGTGGTCTTGTTCTTCAAGAAAGGCTCAACAACCCTCTTTTGAACAACACCAGACCGATTTTCGTTCTGAGCCGCGTCTATGTGCTCGTCATTACGAATTTTCTCGCACGCAGACTCAACGACTTCTAGCTTCCCGGACGAGCCGGTTTCCGAAAAGTCTTTAACTTTATAGATTACATACATACCCTTCGGCAAATTCTACACAAGGCCGAAGACTACCTACAATCTGCTACTTTGTCTTGCCACTCGGACTATGAGAAAGCCTTTGTTTCCATCGAAATTTAGGTAGTATTGCAGTCTCTTTAGCGGTGCTAAGCTGACTGTTGGTATATCGAAGTGCTGAAGTGCTAGTACAGTAGGGCTACGATGGCTATCCGAAATACAGACCCAGAGTACGAAACCTATCCAGCTGCAGAGAGGTGTAAGACAGGGTGACGTCATATCCCTGAAATTCTACACCGCTGCATTGAAAGACGTTTTCAAGCTACTAGACTGGAATGGATACGGTATTAACATCAATGGCGAGTACAACCATCACCTTCGATTTGCCAATATATTCCTATGGCAGAATCGCTGGAGGACCTAAATACTATACTGCTCAATAGTGTCTCCCATGTTCACCTTAAGACCTATCAACGGATAGATCTTAAGGTGAACATGGAAAAACAAAGATCATGTGTAATATCCATGTCACACCTATTGTTACAGTTGTTGGGAGCACTACACTTTGTTTACGAGTATGTTTACTTAAGACAAATAGTCCGACTAGGTAAGTCCAACTTCGACAGAGAGGTCAATTGACGGATTCAACTCGGCTGAGCAGCGTTCGGGACGACACATCTTCTCGTCAGTTATACCTACGATATCTCAAAACTTGAAAACAAGATTGTGCGTGTTGCCAGGGATAAATGAATGTAATCTAAGTAAAGACGTGGTCCTTTTCTGCTGGCCGTATGAGGAAACTCAAGGTCGCTCAGCGAGCTATAGATTGGGCCATGGAATACTCTAATATATTATGTAGGTATTATAGTATTCTATGGAGAGGGCTATGCTCGGGTTTTCTCTGCGTGATAAACTTGGAAATGAGGACGTCCGCAGTAGAACCAGTGACCGACATAGCCCAACGGATTGATTAGTAAGCTGAAGTGGCAATGGGCCAGCCATATAGCTCGAAGAACCGACTACCGATGGGGAAGAAATTTTCTCGTGTGGCAGCCTCGCCTCGTATCGGTAGGCGAAGTGTAGAGCAGGCCCCTCTAGATGGAGTGACGACCTCGCAAGACATGCAGAAACTCGATGAATGCAGGTGGCCGAGGATCGCACTTTGTGGCATTTTGAGGGTAGCCTATATTCAGCTGTGGACTTGTGAAGAGCTGTAATTAGTTTAGATTGTTGAGCAACAATCTGTAACATATACATTATCAACTTTTTTACTTTTAATGAATAAAAATAATTTGATATTTTTAACACATACGAACTCACGGAGGTAAATGCAATGTAAAATCGATAGTTAAATTTTTACAAAGTCCAATTAACATTTGAATTTGGATTCTTATTTTTGTAACCAATTGTACAAGGCAATTTGTTTTGCAAATATTATACACGAGATGACAAAATTATACACATATTCAACTACTTACATATACGATATGGTGTTACGTATTTTTTTACTAAATACCTATGCAATAGATGATGGAAGATGGTAAATATAGAAGAAGGCTTTAACCTAGAGGGGCTCCGTATTAAAATAAAAGTAATGCATGTAATTTAATAATAAAGTTTAATTAAGAGTTATACAAATAGTGAGTTTCAGATTTAATGTAAATGTTTTATTATCTATAGTTTAGATAAGGAAATAAAAATGCTTATTATTATCATTAAACGTAAAAAGTTATACTGTACCAGCCGGCAAAATTGCTTGAAGAACCGATAACCGATGGAGAAAGGTTTTCGAGTAAAGACACCTCAACCACAGAATAAATAATAGTACTACATACCTCAACGTAGTCGATGGAATTCGATAACTCAAAATGCCCTGTGAGGCAATCTATAACGAAGATCTGTGTTCAACAGAGGATTTAGGCGGGAATGAATATAATGATGATGTAATATTATTAGAAACCGAATTTCCACAGTAATACGGTTTCAAAAAATAATTTACTTGGTATTGATAGTACTTATTGAAGTCGAATGTCTTAATTTTATATCGCAACTCTATCACTTGATAACAATTTTGTAAGAAAGGAGTAAAACATGCCCTTGTGTTTTAAAATAATTTCGTCAATAGGGACGTGACACGATAAGTTATTGTAAGTGATCGCGTAAATTAAGTTTTATTTTGTTATCAAATATTGTTAAGTTCGAACGTCAAAAGTAAAAGTATATTGAAGCGGAAAAAAAATAACCATGTGCATTTTGTAGAAGTAATAAAATTGCAAAAAATAACAGAGTAGAGTATACAAAGAAGAAAGATAAGGTGTAAACCCTCAAATATGGAAGCGATTTTTGTTTTTCGCGGCAGTAGAAACATTCTAGTGATATCGGTGTTAATTTATTTTTTTGTGTCAAGTGTGAGTGGTTGTTTTAACACTGACTGGGAGTATTTATTAGAAGACTTAATTTTTGACGTTTGTCCAATGTTAGCCAGTGCTACATCATTAGTCAAGGATCTATTAACACCAATTTCTTTAGGTAAGTGTTAATTTTTTACCCATAACCACTTTTAAGATTAACTTTTAGAATCAGAATAAGAATTTCGTATATATAGTGTAAATTAGAAAGAATTTTCGTGTTTACATTTTAAAAAGAAACTCTGTTTCTTCGTTTTTTGGTATTCCATGCAAATATTAGCAAAACAGAACACTTATGGAATCACCTTGGTATATGCCATATTTCTAAAGGACTAACTTTTTCTTGGATATTAGATATCTGTGTTGTGTACTTACCTAAGTACGCACGTGAAGTTTAAAAATTGGAATTTTCAAACTGTAAGAACGCAAACTTAAAACCTGTGAAATAACAACAACGCGACGATGCGGTCTGCTGGAGTCACGGAGGATATGGTGAGTGATGCAATTCATACCAACACTCCTCCCGTGGCTGCATCTCGGCAGCGGGGGTAAGAAGAGAAGGCATCTCTCGTCGCAATTCAGTAACACTTTTGAGTATTAAACCAAAAGAGGCAGCATCGCAAGATATACCCCTTTGTCGAAGGTACGAGAGTCCAACTCATACCCGTTATCAAACTCATAACTCATCGCGTCGTGCGCCATTCCGCTAGTGATCGTGCCAGTCAATCGAGCTCTGACAAAAATGCCGAATTGCAGTGTATTTTCATGCAAAAACACTCAAATACGTCAAATCTACAAAAGGACAACGTGACGTTTTATCTGTGAATATTTTTAACATAATATTATCCTTAATACTCGTATTTTCCGAATATTTTCGAAAAATATCAAGTGTGGTCATCATAGTTCATGAAGTGAAAAATAAGACACAAATTAAATATATTAACGAAAATTTATTTCCTATTAACTAAGTCAGTTTGTGATAAATAATAATCATTACATTCACACTACACATCTTGTGTAGTGGATTTTGTCAAATGATTTAAATGTTCAGCTCAATCTCAGCACAATTCTGAATAAGTATATTATAATTTAAAATAATCGATAACTAGTATTTATCAAAACATAAAATACAAAATAAAAGCCAAATATGAGTTCAATCGACACTTGCCAACTCGAAGCAAAAGCATGTAATTTTTATAAAATAAACTGGTATCACTGCAACCGAAAGTACTGTAATGTAGTGATGTACGCCACAACTTTAGCTATCTTTAAGTTAATTAACCATTCGGGTTTGTCTGCCAAGCTGTTTTTATTTTTTGTTTAGACTTTATAATAAAGTATTTCAAATATCAATTAATATTTCTATTATTGGTTTGATTTCACATATTTCCAAGAGGTCCTCTTAGGCAGCAGACTCGGATTGCAGCATGTGGAAATCATGAATCTTGGATATCTAAACGGACTAGTACCATTTGCTCCGAACATTTTGATAAATCATAATTATTACCCCAAGCTATCAATAAAAGAAGGATAGCCTATCGCTATGTACGTAAAACTTTTGGAACATGTTTGCCTGCACCACGGAATAAGTGGTACGACATTAAAATTGAGAGCGGAGAGTAACCCTGATAAAAAAATTGTACCTTTGTCAGGAATAAAATTAAAATTGAGCAAATGACAGTATAACACGCTAGCAGCCGAAGACATTATGGCTATTTCGACTACGAGTTTGATATTGTATCCGATAATAACGATGAATCTACTGACGCGTTAGTGTTTTCATTTTTTTATAAACATAACGTGGAAAGTACGCAAAGTCAAAATTTTGATTAAATTTGAATTAAAATCTGAGTTTGATTAGTCTTTCAAAAACTGGCCGTATTTTTTTAACTAATAAATTATAATTTTATATTACACTAAAATATCCTTCACTTCTGACCGTATGAAGAAATTCGGCGAGCTACGGAGACGACTGTTTTCGGGGTTTTCTGCATGATAAACGTAGAAATAAAGATATCCGCAGTAGAACCAGAGTGACCGACATAGCCCAACGGATTTGTAACCTGAAGTGGCAATGCCAAGCCATGTAGCTTGAAGAACCGACAACTGATGGGAAAAAAAGGTTCTCGTGTAACAGTCTCGTACCAGTGGGCGAAGTGCAGGACAACCACTCCACTAGATGATAAGGAATGCAGGAGGCCGATAGATGCAGGTGGAGTTGTGAAGAGCGGTAATAAATTAAAAAACACTAAAATTTTTACCAACGCTGAACTTATGCGAACTATGATGATTTGTTTATCGATAAAAATATCAACAGTCTTCGCCCTACGTTGCTTAGGCGTGTAGACAGCGGCACCAGTGTTGGAATGGACACGTGTACAATTTGATGGTATGCGTAAATGCAAAGAACACAAACGTAAATGCTGTAGTGTGCGTGTATAGTGACGTGATTCAATTTTGTATTTCTAGTGAAGAATACAGTAGTGTGTTTTCCTCGCCTCGACTAACAGTCCTTAGGGTGACAAACGAGCAAACGTCGTTTGTCACCCTTAGGACTATCTGGTACTGGTAGGTGCGTTGTGGACCGTAGAAAAACATCTATCCTAAATTTCGAATAAATGTAGATGCGTTGTTACATACTCGTTTCCAGTAAAATGGTTCTCCGGTTCTCTATACTCACTGTGCAAAATATAGCAACAGCAAAATAAAGAGAATACCAGTTCTGTGAGAGTATTGTAGTTCCCCGCTCGAGCCGATCAACTCGTGTTACAAGCATAATATAGCTACAGCATGGCTCACAAGCTTTGAAGGTGATAAACAAGTAGCTACAGTACAGGATTTTCAAGTGGACAGGGCTAGGAGATCTTTAGGAATGAAATTATAGGGTTAGAATAAATCCATTCTAAATATACTAGACTAAAAGTTGACATGCAGAAAAATAATAATATTAATATAATATGGTGGAGCCAAGTGCCCGATTCTAACCCGGCTCGTAAGAATTAAAAAAATGGTTGAGCGATAGGGTCCGGGGTTCGATTCACGGGTCGAACCTCAACATTGTTTTGCTGGTTTGATTTTCTTTGGTGGACTGTACGCGTGGCCTTCCACAGCCAAAACAAGATGGCTGACGTGGCACGCGGCAAGTCTTGGACGATGCACTCGCTATTCCAAATCAACTATTTTGCCAATGTCCCGAGATGGAATTATACTTGAGCCGTTAGTAGTTAAATTAAGGAGCACTTACCGGAGTGGGGTTCCTTTTACTGGCGGCCTCGAGGACGACGCTCCTGGTAGTGTGATGCGTTGGAAGAGAGAGATTGACGGCAGCGGGCGTTCCTCTATGGGTCGGCCATTTTGTACCACCTCCATCTCGTCGGGGTGCATGTTTTATTGGTCGAAAATCACGTCACATTCTAGACCACAACCCCCTTCAGTGCGTGTGGAAGGAATGCGTGTATAGGACGGAAAGAGACACTGGCAAACAATAACCAACCAAACAACCATAATACAATAAATAATAATAGTTTTATTTTACTAATAAATAGTTATAAAATTAGCATATACATACTATATTAATTCCAATGTTAAAGAAAAAACGTATCTCAGGTAAAAGGTAAATATTGCGAAAAAAGTAAGGGAAATACTTTCGATATAATAATCAAGATTTTTTTAAATATTTGGATTAAATTGGTAACAAATAAAAGTGAATAGGGCTCGCGCGCAGAGTTTCCAATAAATTTGATTACTTAAGACGGTTCCCCTAGCGAAAGACCTTGAGCGTTCGGTCCCATACAATCCACGCGCTCTCGCTACAATATATGACGGAAAAATACGCCCGAATATTTGGAATTATTTCAATTAAAAGAGATAAGCGAACTTAAGAAATTAAATAAAACGTGTAGAATATAGATTTTTAAATTATCTATCCATTAGTGTAATTCTCAAATGATTAGAGCATTTCCTTTAGCAACAGATGCATGTAATCAATAATTTTAGTCATTTTTTAAACGTAGATTTTAAATGTATTCATAACACATAAAAACAAATTAGAACGTGGAATGTGATGATAGGATATCGAACATTAATAATGTGCTTTTAGATGCAGCTTATTTCTCATAACGAATGAGATAATAGTCTCTGAAAAACGCACTTTTGCCAGGTTTTGGTCAGGGTAGCGCCTTAAGTTGATAGTTCATTTATCCCGGAAATCGAGTCTCGACGATTTTTGCCCGTTTTCGTTACAACAAAGACAATATTCATTTATGTAGAATAGGTACGTGTAACAATATAAGCAGTTAGATAAGTACTTACTTTCACCAAATTAATTAATTTACTAAAATTCGTAAGGTAAGCGTCGAACATTGCCCTAGCGATAAGTCGATTGACGGACAAACTTATTTTTTGTTGAGAATTACGTTGTTCCATACATCGGTCTACATCACGGTAGATTCTTCAGCTGCAAATGTAAGTTTGTAATCGTGAAAATTATTCTGTGATAATTATAACAACAAATTAATTTGCCAAAAAAATTTTTATGTGTGATAACTAAACATACACATTATGGATTTTTCCTTTATTTGTACCGTGACACTTTGCTTCTTGCCAAATCTCTATGTCGACAGGAAGTACCTACTAGGATACTGGAGTTTTGATGAGTGCATAGATTACTGCGTATATACTAGAGAGATGAGTGAGTTTGCTTTGTTGTATCTTTAAATTGGGTTGACTTATAAGCACAGACTAATAAGAAGTACTAGAGTAATAGAGCTTATAAGCTTGGATTTTCACCAACAACCAATCTACAAGGGACCATAGGCTATAATTAATTTTCTGTTTTCTTATTGAGGGGATATATAGAATATTTTCATGCAGCGACATGCCAGCATGTTACAACGTACGTTGTACGCTCTCACTTACCAATCTCTAAAAACTAGATTGTACGTACGTTGTACAATCTAGTTTTCAGAGATTGAGGTATATCTGACGAGAAGATGTGTCGTAATTTATCGAACGCTGCCCAGCCGAGTTGAATCCGTCGATTGACCTCTCGGTCGAAGTTGGACTTACCTAGTCGGACTATTTGTCCCAGGTAAACGTACTCGTCAACAATTTCGAGCATAGTGCTCCCAACAACTACCGGCATAGGTGTTATGTGGACATTAAACATGATCTTTGTTTTGTCCATGTTCATCTCAATACCTATCCGTTGGGAGACACTATTGAGGTCATTAAGCATAGTGCTTAGTTCCTCCACGATTCTGCCATAAGGACTATGTCATTAGCAAATAGAAGGTAAGTGATCTATTCGCCATTGGTGTTAATACCGTATCCTTTCCAATCCAGTAGCTTGGAAACGTTTTCCAATGCAGCGGTGAAGAGTTTTGGGAATATAAAGTCACCCAGTCTTACACCTCTCTGTCGTTGGATAGGTTTCCTACTCTGGTTCTGTACTCGGATAACCATCGTAGCCCTACTGTACAAACACTTCAGCACTTTGATATACTGACAGTCAACTTGGCACCGCTGAAAGGACTCTAACACCGCCCAAATTTCGACGGAATCAAAGGCTTTCTCATAGTCCACATACCCCAGGTAAAGTGGCAGATTGTACTCTTCCGTCTTCTATACAATCCGCCGCAGGGAATGTATGTGGTCTATTGTACTGAAGCATTTTCGGAAACTGGCTTGTTCGGGAGGCTGGAAGTCGTCGAGTCTGCGTGCGAGATGATTCGTAATGACTCTCGAAAAGAGCACGTAGACGCGGCTCAGAAGGGAAATCGGTGTGTAGTTCTTTAAGAGAGCGTTGTCGCCTTTCTTAAAGAACAGGACCACCTCACTTCTGCTTCACGCCTCCGGAGTGGTGCCACCATGGAGGACGGAATTGAAGAGTTTCTGAAGGACTTCAAGTACCGGTGTTCCACCCGCTTTCAGAAGCTTCGCTGTAATTCCATCCTCGCCTGGGGCCCTGCCGGTTTTAAGGTGCTAGAGAGCCATTCTAATCTCGCTCAGACTGACGTCCGGGATATCATCGGAATAGTGTCGGATCGGATAACGCTAAACTTTGAAGCAAGACTTTGGAGCCCTGGTTTCGCACAATCGTTTCTTCAAGACGAGCAGTATTGAAGTTGCGCAAGTCAAATCTAATGAAGACTGCAGCTTCATTTCCCGTCTAACAGCCATGAGATTAATAGTGTGATCGGAGAGTTTCTGTGTTATTCTGCGGCGGATCTTGAACTTAGCTCCGACTGCATGGACAATTTTCACGAGCTTGTCATTCATATTGTCCACTGCGTTGCAATCTTCTAGGCACTGAAAACCGTTTTGTAAGGTTTGTTTTCTGAAAGGTTTCGGTTTCCCCTACCTTCAGATCACCGTTCTTTCTTATTTGCGTTGAAGTCTCCCATTAACACCGTATAGTGGGGTTTTGTAGGAATGCGTGGCTCTAGAAATATACTCATTAATTTCCTCCACCTTCTCATCGGGATGTGCCGATGTTGGTGCGTAAACCTTTATGACCTTCGGCTAATATCGTTTGGTGATTCTGAGTAAAAGAAACGCAACCCTCGTCGACACACTCCCAATCTTTACAACGTCGTAAACGAGAGACTTGTGGACGATACATCCAACACCCCCTTGGGACAGATGGTCGCCCTCCCGATGATATAACAAGTTGCCGGATTTGAGCATCACCGTGTCGTCGTACTACTGACAGTATTGCGAAGTCGGCAAAAACACCTACACGAAAACCAAAGTGAGCATCACTAATACTAATATTTTTCAAAAGTTCGAGCTGTAGAAGTCTTTCAAGCACTTTACCCACTATCGTGTCCAGAGAAATTGGACGGTAATTGGAGATATTAGAGAGATCACCGGTTTTGTTCTTAATGACAGGTACAACAATCGTCTGTAACATTTTACTAGGAAGATATGTATGTTTAATACATAGGTTAAAAAGTAATGCTAGAGAATCAAATGGTTTTTCACTGGCGTAAAGAAGGTGCTCAACACTCAAGCCATCGTGGCCCGGAGACTTTCCTAGCGTTATATTATGAACTACTTTTACGATATCACTAGCACACAAGGATAAAACCTCCGCAATTATATACCTTCGCAATTTAAGTTTAGATTGGTTTGATTAAAGTTTTTGACAGATGACTTTCGAGATTCTACGAATGGGTTCTATACTCATAGTTAAAAATAAAAATAAACCTGTGTTTTATTTTTTTTTCTTTAATATTTGTGGTACTTTTTCGCAAGAGCCTGTTTATTTACTCATGTGAGCTATGGAACCGGGACTGTCACAAAATTTTGATAGTTATGTCTGAAAATATGAAAGCTATCTTAATATATGACAAACTGTTTTAAAAGTCTCATTAAAAGTAAAAAAGGCTGTGTCAACGGTATCACTATTCCATTAATTATGGATAAAATCTCACAGCGCACTTAACTTTCAGTTACTTATCAGACTTGATACAAAAAGAAATTAGTGAAATATTGCTATGCCGATAAGCACGCAAATATTCAACTAAAGTCCTCTTTTAATCATAGTTTTGCGTACAAGTTTTTGTTAGTAATTTTGCTAAAATTGACAATTATGGTAAATCGTGCGGCCAGTAGCTCCCAGTCTCGATATTTTGAGTCTGACAATTTTTGAAGCTGCAACAATAAGTATTTAATAGAATTGTGTTTAGTTTGTACAGTTAATTATTATTAGATTATTTAAACAGTAAGTAGATAGCGCTATCATTAGATTAAAAGTATGAAAACAAAAACTGTACACTCGAGTAATCAGCCATAAATAGTTGAGATGCAACTGGGTTGGCGCGATCCCACAACAAAGTCGCGAACGTTTATATAATACTTATGTATTTATATAAGGCATAAAGTGATGTAGAATGTATTAAAAATTCTGCTTCTGTCAAAAACACGCAATCAGCGCTGCGAGCAGTGTTTAATGAAATTATTTTACGACATACCTATCAGTAATATTTAGAAATGGCAATGTCGTATTTAGCTGTTGATATCGCCAAACAATCTCTATTCATTAATTTGATCGAGCTATATCATAATAAGTAAATGAAGATGCGATGTCACGACCAAGATGGAATGCCTTGTTATCAGTAAAAAGGGTCTCCGGTTCTCTATACTCACCATACGAAACACAGCAGCGTTCAGCTTCTATTTTACGCTGGTTTTCCGTGAGAGAGTGGTCCTACCCCAGTCGAGTCGACCGATTCGTGCGGCAACCATAATATATTTACAGCGTGGCTCTATCATAATATAATATAGAGATACATATCCCTTTCGCACCCGAATGAAACGATCGTGAGTTTCTTCTTTGAAAAATTATAAGTCCGCGCCAAATCCGTTTCTCCGCGTTAAACCGACATCGCATGGTTGTGCGCTCATCAATCTATCCAATAGAAAACGGTTTTGGCGTCTAGCGCGATCAGTACCCACGAGCGCACCGACAAGATAGCTGCGTTTCTTGACCCCGTCACTGGACGCCGTAAGTTATATTTATTTTTTTGCAAATTTCGTAAGAAATCATTGATATTATGATTGTATTACATCATTAAGTATATGATTCATCTGAATGACTATAACTTTCTTCTATATTTTTAGTAATTACCAACTTAATTTACGACAAAATTGTCAGCTCACTGTCGTGATATCTGGGTTGCAATTGTACCAACGCATGATCGTGAGTTCATTAATTTTTAAGTTATTTTTCGATTTATTTCTTTAACTACAGGCATGCCATTGAACAATGACCTCGTATCATATCCCAGGATCGCAATGTACTGGCGAAGAAATATTAAAGTTGACATGATTGTTTCTGCAATGACAAGATATAGACTGACAACTTGAAGAAACAGTTTGCACGTCGTGGATTCCGACTCTCCACCGGTCTCGGAAGCAAATAATCCTCTCTGGAAGGTTCAGCCGATGATCGACATTGTGAGAGAAGGCTGCAACAAAATTCTAAGGACCCCGGGCAGGTATTCGATCGACGAACAAATGATACCTTTCATTGGCAAGTGTCATCTTCGCCAGCTTGTAAAGAACAAGCCTCGCCCAGTGGGTCTTAAGAATTTCGTGGTTACTACTAGTGAAGGGCTAATGGTGGATTTTGAAATTTATTATGGCAACAATCCCGCTCTTTCGCATCCTTTGGGGCTTGGACCGGCTGTAGTTCTTCGCTTGAGTCAGTGTTCCACGCGGGAGCTGCATTTTTTTGACCGATATTTTACAACGGTTCCACCGTTGGAAGAATTAACGAAAATGGACTATCATGGCACAGGGACAATTATGCTTAACCGGGTACCAGATCGACAGCAGCTTAAGTTCAAAGATGACAAAAAAATGACACGAGGAGAAATTGAACAAAGGGTATCAAACGACGTAGTTTTGGTAAAATGGAAGGACAGCAAGGCGGTATTGACAGCATCAAATTGTACTGAGGGCACGGCAACCGACATAGTAAAGCGGTACAATAAAACAGAAAAATGCTCCAAAAATTGTAACATCCTACAACTCTTTCATGGGCGGGGTGGATGTTTTGGACCAATCTATGGAATATTACCGTACATTCATGAAGACCCGTAAATGGACTCTCAAGGTCATACTACACTTTATAGACCTAGCAATGGTAAATTCGTGGCGGCTCTACAGATCTGACTCATTGGCTAAAGGCATTCCTAAAAATCGAATATTAGATCTCCTTTCATTCAGATTTGAAGTTGCTGAGACACACATCTGCACTCCTAACAGAGATCGGCGTGATTCATCCCCATTACTTGAAACGCAGGCACAAACTTCGGGCAGATACAAACCCGCTAATCATCCGTCTGTGGGAAAGAGGTTTGATGGTTACGAACACTTTCCTATTTTTGACGACTTGAAGGCTCCTCGCAAATGTCGCTCAGAGATTTGTTCATCTCGCTCTAAAATTAGGTGCCGTAAATGTGATATTTACTTATGCTTGAGTCGTGATAAAGACTGCTTTTTTTGTATCACCAAAGAAACTAGTCTTATTTGATAACGTTTCCTATGTAAAGACTGTGATTTAGAAAGATATTTCAAAAGGTTATCTAAGTATTCAGTTTTATGTTATTTTTGTACAGCCAGAAAGGCTTTTGAGTTGATTTCTATGTTTTTGTGTTAAGTTTTTGTTTCCTAAGAAGCATGAGTTTATCTCATTGTTTATTTCGTAAAAATGTTTTTGTTTCCTTTCTTTTAATTTCTAATTTATCTGCTGAAAGAGCATTTTTATTACAATGAAAACAAAAGACTGAAATTTTGTACCTAAACTGTAATGTTGGCAATAATTGAATAAGTCATTTCTAATAACCAGATGCGTTTTATTTAATTATAAATATTTTTTGAAGTAAGCTGACACCATCAATGCATTAAAATCTCATCAAAACTTAAAAACGCACGATCGTGAGTTGGTAGAAGTCAGCCCTAGAGCTCACTATCGTGCTATCGACTTTCCAGAGTTCTGGTGTACGCTGGATTTTTTTACTATTTTTTACATTAATATTACCACTTTTTTGCCAATATATTATAGTTTTCATTTCAAATCAAAGGAACAAAAATCTCAGGTGCGAAAGGGTTATATCATATCTATATATATATATATATATATATATATATATATATATATATATATATATATATATATATATATATATATATATATATATATATATATATATATATATATATATATATATATATATGGATGTGTAATAATTGCTGTGGTATTACAGGGCTTTACCAAACCGCAATTGATTTGAACCAACGACAACATCTTGCAGAAACCTATTTATTCATTCTTAGGCATTAAGTTATAATGTACTACGTACTAGAGAAGCTATTCCAAACAAAAATTGTGCACTACTCGTATGTCTTCGCGCATGCGCGGTAATAGTAGAGTCGCGCATGCGCAGTTGGTATTAAACGCGCATTGCGCTTGCGCGGTCAGTTTTTGTTATTATAGATTATACGTAAGTAGAATGGTCAGTATGTAATAATTGTTTATTTATATTGTATTGTTAATTATATCGAGTACAATTTTTTAAATTGTTTTTTATTTTGTATATGTGCTAATTTAATATAATATTACATAATATTATGTCAGAATTACATTTTAATGATATTTTTATCTGAATATTTTAAAAGGTATCTATGTCAAATATAAAAAAACGTACTAAATGTATGTTTAACAAAACTTATTAACATAAAATTTAAATTACAAATATATTTATTTAAATTAGAATCATAAATGTTGTAAATAATCGTTTATAATTGCTGGGCACGCGAGAGTTAAAAATGGACGAATTTATTCCACTTTGACTTTGATGTGGAAACTTAAAAATAAAATAAAAGAATAATAAGCGGATTTAAACATGGAAATTTTTGCCAAATCATAATAACTTATATATGTTTCTATAAAAAAAATGTGTATAATAATATATTCGTCCTATACTTAAGTACCCACGGAAATGTCGCATCTGAACATATTAATTTCATAATCTATATTCAGTGACACGAGATGGCGTCTTAGGAATAATTTGTTTTATTATTAATTTATAATACTTTTTTATTGAATAAGTATCTTATTAACCGATGAAAAGTAATTCCTTGGTTTTTACTGACATTTCTTGAATTATTTGTGCAATATCTAAGTACACAAGACGGCATATTTTTATCAAGAGATTTTTTTTAAATCAACACAACACGTGACAACTCTACAAGCGCCTAGCGAGTGACTGATTAAAGTGCAGTGCATGAACCGCAGTTGAGTGGAACAGAGTAGCTGAATGCGGTGTCTCCTCTAGTACGTAGTACATAATAGCTCAATGTTCTTAGGTAACAACTTCCGCTCCGATGGAAACAGGTTTTATTTCCAGATTGAATTTTGTTTAAAGGAATGTCCATAGCTTGTCTGCTGCGCTGTATATTAAAGGAATTTTATTGAAATTTTTTTTCGGGTTTATTTGCTTGTCAATCATAGTCCTCAAGATATTATTTTCACTGCCAAGTATGTAGGTATTAAATAGGGTATTTTACCCATTTTCAAAAATTGTTTTAAATGAATCCTAGAGTGATAATGGACCACTATAATTTTTATATATTTTTTTTAAAATCGAATAGTGCCATAAAAATTACTTTAATCTATCGTTTTAAATTTTCGCGTGTAAACGCTAGCCGCCATGTTGTTTAACTCGTGACGTCACAGTCGTTGATTCTGTCGATTTTGCAAAGGAATAAGATATGTACTTTTTAATGTTTAATAATGAGTTATCTAAATAATTGTTGTGTTGTGCCTTAATGCAAAAATACGAGCATAAGAACGCCGGGAAAGTTATGGATACTTGAATCCACTAACTGATTTAAATATATACTTGGCTAAAATTGAATTATGTACTTATGTTTAATTTTTTTAAGGAAGATACCCGAATACATTGTCTACATAAACCAGACTATTCTTCTGTGAAGATCATTTTGATGTATGACTTATATTTAACTATCGCTTAATACAAAACAAACATCATAAGGTGAAGGGTATCGCAAGTCAAATTTTGTAATAAATTACGTTAACTTAGATATTATAACTAATGATTGATAATGATTATAATTATAGATAAACGAAACTATGATAGCTAGGTACTCATTGAAGTAATATGTACTTACGTACTAGAACAGCTATCTCAAACAAAAAATATGCGCTACTCTGTGGTCGCGCGATTGTTTTTATCATAGAATAAATTTAGGTAGAATGATCCATAGGTAATAGTAGATCGTATTGTTAAATAGGTAAATTATATCGAGAACAATATTTAAATTTTGTCATTTATTTTGTACATTATATTTGCTTATTTAATATAATATTACATAACATTATATCACAATGACATTGTAATGATATTTTTATCCGAATATTTTAAAAGGTATATGTTAAATATAAAAAACATACTAAATATGTTTAACAAAACTTATTAACATAACATTTAAATTACAAATATATTTATTTAAATCAGTATCAGAGTCGTTCATAAATGCTGGGCACGCGAGAGTTAAAAATGGACGAATTTATTCCACTTTGACCTTGTTGTGGAAACCTAAAAATAAAATAAAAGAATAATAAGCAGATTTAAACATGAAAAATTTTGCCTATTTATAATAACTTTTATATGTTTCTACAAAAAATGTGTATATTAATATATTCGTCCATTACTTAAGTACCCACGGAAATGTCGCATCTGAACATATTAATTTCATAATCTATATTCCATGACACGAGATGGCGTCTTAGGAATAATATGTTTCATTATTAAATTATTAATCTATAATACTTTTTTATTGATTAAGTATCTTATTAACCGATGAAAAGTAATTCCTTTGTTTTTACTGGCATTTCTTGAATTATTTGTGCAATATCTAAGTACATACGACGGCATATTTTTATCAAGAGATTTTCTTTAAACTGATTAAAGTGCGGTGTATGCACCGCAGTTGAGTGGAACAGAGTAGGTGAATGCAGTGTCGCCTCTAGACGTAGTAAATAATAGCTCAATGTAGTTACTACAACTAAACTGTTTTATCAAAATACACTCTCACCTGGTACTGTGGTTTTGTATAAACAAAAGTTGTTAATAGGTACTTACATTGGGTGCGTTTTAGACATGTGTCAATCATGCATGATTCGTTCGTTTGAGCTGGAACACTTAAAAGTATTGATGGATCATTCATTTGTTTTTGAATGTACCAGTACAACCAATCACAAACAATTGACGGTACCTTTTTAACCGGCGATTTGTTTGAATCGTGAATGAGCCGCAAACCCACCGAATCCCGAAAGATCTGAATGAATTGTTTTAATGTAGGGTGTACCAGTGCAGTATAATCAGTGCACGCATTCGGAAATGTTGCCAAGTTAGGCGATATTTAGCTATTTAGGCTAGTTTTAAAGTAATCGGAGCGACCAAGATTGTGATTTTCTACTAGTCTCCGAGTAGGCTATCTCAGAAAGAAGGCGATTGTAAAGGATATTTATTCTATAACCCTTTTATTAGAAAATAATAAAATGTAGATATTGCAACTGACTTCTTAAGTATTTTTTAATTCCTTTGTAGTCTACTTCTTATGCTTACAATCCTTATTACTTCTGATGAATAATATAACACTAAAGGTACCTAACATAAGTTTAAATTAAAGCATTTTCTTAAAATATTTCTTATAAAATTGGGTGACTTTTTAAGACTTTCATCTTTTACTCTGCGTCAAATTTTTGGCGACTTGGATTCGGCTAGAATAGGTAACACTACACTATTCGTACAGAGCAAGGAAAAAGGAAACAGAATTACAGAACATAGGTACTATTACTAAATAGTAAATACTAACTAATCTCTGGCGAGAGGTATAAAGCTATAAAGATGAAATGAACAACGTGTCATGATTTCTAAATGTATCATATTAATTTATTCTTTTATATATTTATGTATAGTGATTTAATTATTTAACATTGGCTTAATAGACTGCAGTAGTAGAAATACTTTTGTAGTCAATTCACATAGTTTCTTTTTTATAAGTTGGTATCTGACTCCAGAAACCTGTTGAGATTGGCTTGTCATGATTTATAAATGTGTTGTCACGATTTCTAAATGTATCATATTATTTTAAATATTCTTTTATATTAATGTATAATGATTTACTTATTTATCATTGTCTAAGTAAGCTTCAGTTAGTAGAAATACTGTTGTAGTCAATTCACATAGTTGCACTATTGTAAGTTGGTAGCCGACTTCGGAAATGTGTTGTGATTGGTTTAAAAATAAAGACTAGCGAGAAAGGATAGTTGGTTGGAGGAGAAGTTTCGGGCAATGGTGGACCGGAAAGAGCTTGTTTGCAAAAGGGTGGTCCTAGTTGACAATCTTTTAGAAAATATTAAATATTGTTAATAAGAGTAAGAGTAGGTATTATCGTAAGTGTTTATTGTTTAATATCAAGAATATAATTAACTAAGAACCAGGAGATTGTTTTATTTTATTACAAACGAAATATAAGTAAAATAAAAAAATATTCTACATTTAATTGTTTATTATATTTGATTGTTGCATCTATGAGTTAAAAATATCATTTCGTGGCAAAGGCGTATAAAAAAGGACTTTAAAAACACTTTAGTTTCGTGGGGTTTACTAAAAATAACACTTCACAAGATTTCAAGGCAAATTATTTATTTAATATGATTTTCTTATAAGATAAACTTTTATCTTATAAGAAAATCATCATATTAAGTACCTTGTAGCAAATAAACATTACAATCCTTATTTTTAGACATGTGAAGCCTAAATTTTATAATATTAGATGAAAACAATATCTTCCTTTTACTAAAATTGCTGTTTTCAATGCTTTGCTTTGAAATAAATAGCGCCATCTTATTCGATCTATAGTTAAAGTCAATTCTCATTTTATCGAAATCAAACCAAAATGGATGAGACTCAAGGTGGTACGCTCAATAGATGCTAGATGGCCTAAATGCAAAGTAAATTTATAAGAATCGATGAAATTAAGTATAGTTATGAATGAAATTTAAAAATAAACAAATTTATTAAATTAATAAAATATATAATAATAACAATAATAAATAAAGTTAAAGTTAAATCAAATCAATTGAAATTTTTGTGTTTATGCCATCTAGCATCTTTTGGACTTACCACCTTGAAAATCCATAAATTTTTGTTCGATAAAATGCTTTATTACCTATAACATGCAGTAGATGGCGATGATAGCATTACAAAGTCATAAATTTTTTTTTCCCATTTGTTCCCAATGGATCTTACAGACACAGAGTACTGGATGGTACTGGAGCCAGAAAGGATCCATTTGAATGATCGATCCGAATGTACCGGTACGCGTGACGAAATGTACTAGAATGATCCGTTCGCTAGAAATGAGTGATCTACACATGTCTAGTGCGTTTGGCAGAAAAAAGCGCTAGCAAGCGCTTGTAAGCAAAATGGCGATCGTAAGCGCTAAGTGCTGTCAAATCGTAAGTAGCTATTTCCCTCTAGGACACGATGTTAGTTTTAACCAGGGAACCTAACCTAATTTAAATATATGTTTGTAAAGTATTCATATTAAAAACTTACCAACCATGAATTTATGTTTATGTTTATTCATGTCATTATATTACTTAAAACTAATATTGCACAAAACAACTTATAAACTCTACTTCAAAACAAACAAATTAAATAAGCAAAATGGCGGATTGTGTCAGCGCTTCTGAAGTAGCAATCGTGTCCTGGCCGAAAACTATTTTAGCGCTTGTAAGCGCTTGCTAGCGCTTTTTTCTGCCAAACGCACCCATTGTACGTACATTACGTACATTCCTCAACTCAGCAGAACAAAAATTGCGATTGCATGCCATCATCAATTTATTTTTCCTTGGTAGATTAGTACTTTCTGCTGTTACGAATTGATGAAACCTTTTCCGGTAAATGTAAAATACCGGTGGTACAGGTGACGTGAAGAAAGAGGTCCCTGAGGTCTGGAACTGCGACCGGTTGTCCATCCACCTGAAAAGCAAGGTGATTCTGGTAAATTGGACTTAGTCTTTTAGTCTTCTTGAATCTTAGTTAGCTTAGTCTTAATGAAAAATATTGGTTCCTTTCCTTCTCTCCATAAATCTTATAAACATCTACGTTTAGCGTGGTAGAGCCACGGTGCAGCTATATTATAGTCGTAGCACAAACGGGTCGGCTCGACTGGTGAAGAACCACGCTCTCACAGAATACCAGCTGAAAATAGCAGCATCTGTGTTTCGTATGTAGAATGAAGAGAATCGGTGATACTTTTCACTGGAAACGAGGCATTCCATCTTAGTCCTCACGGGTGACAACACATCTGTATTTTGATTCTTATCTGTCGAGAATTCATGTATATTTACGACTATTTAATTATCATGTATAATCAGCAAATAAAGCGAAGTTACTTCTTTTTGCGTATAGCAATTTTTGCGTAAGCGTCTTTATGTGTTTGCTTATTTAATAAATAAAGAATACAATAGAGTTTTCAGAAAAAATAATTTAGACAATTATAGTTGTTTACGACTTTCACATTATTACAAAAAACATATATTTTATATGTTCAAAACATATTTCTGGTGAATACTGCTAAGGTAGACTCAACAATAAGAAATAGGGTTCGTATAATTTATGGCATAGATTTTATTTTTAAACACTGTGCAACCTCGATAGAGGGACTGACTAGAAAATATTCGTTATACTTCCTAAGTAATTCGTTATAATGAGGCTTGTTATACTCAGATGCCGTGGTAGCTCAGATGGTTAATAACGCTCGCTGTAAATATAACAGAACGCGAGTAACCCGGGTTCGATCCCCGCCGGCACAAATGAAATTGTTAATTGCAATTTTAAGTGCTGATTTACCACGTGCTTGGCGGTAAAGGAAAACATCGTGAGGAAACCTGCATGTGCGAGGAATAAGAAAAAAAATTTCGAAGACATGTGAAGTTCGCCAACACGCATTGGGGCAGCGCGCCGGACACTTCCTTGCCCTAAAACCCTCTCAGAAATGAGCGGAGGCCTGTGCCCAGCAGTGGGACGTATATAGGCTGTAACTTTACTTTTTTACTTCACTTACGTGGGGCTACGATTCGTTTTAACTAGATTTAATGTGTCGGAACTTGTCATGACATGATTTGTTGTAGAATTAAGTAGGAATCATTGATTTATATATTAAACTAGATTAGTAATTACCGCGCTGAGGCGTTGCCACTGCAAACATGGCCACAGCCATATGCCTAGCGAACGTCAGTTCAGTGTTTAATGTGAGATGTGACGCCGACAGAGTTTAGCCGAACGATCCGCTACAAAAAATGGGCAAATGCGTAGGTAGTGAAAGAATGCGATTCAAGGTCACAAAACATAATAAATCAAGCGGAATCACTTTCCACCTTTGATCAACAATACCAACTTGTTGATCGAAGCTTTCCACATATAAGTTTTAGTTCATGATTTCATATAAACGTACAAACATCAAAAAGTTAAATAAAATTATCGAATATTGCAATTTACGTTCAATGTTGCCACTTTTCCGGCGCCAAAACAAAAACAATTTGGAATTTGAATACGAAAGTATAGCCCATGTTGGTTAGAATTCAGTTTTTGGATTTTTTTTGATGTCATTTCCACTGTCACACTTAAATGACCATATAAAAGTAATTAAAAAGTGATATAGTAAACAATAGACTAAGTTATTAATATAGTTTTCATTAATCTGAAGAAAATCCTAACTACTTCACGTAATAACTTAAATGAGGGTATATGTGCCTTGCATCTTACCATTTTATAAGGTCTAAGTTTGTATATTATATTATAGTATTTAGTCTTGGTGCTAAAGGTCATAACCACGAAATTTAACTCTAGGGATGTGACAAATTATTTCATTATTATGATAACACTAGCTTTTATTTATATTATGTATGTTTAATTTTTTTAATGTTCCCGGGAAAAATCCTAGCATATTATGTCAATTTTCAAGGAACAACTGCGTTGATTCATAGTTCTTGAATGAAGGACAAATCCGTATAAAAGAGCATGTAATACCGTGGGAAATGTTTGTTTTTCCGGGAAAAAAGTAGCCTATGTGACTCTCCAGGTCTAATAGTATTACCATGCAGAAAATTACATGTCTTCGAAACATTTTTTTAAATTTTTAATTTCATCCATGGCTCTGTTGCGGCGTAATTATAGGACAAAGCAAAAACCAACAAACAAACAATTTCCCATTTATTAAGCATATAAATGAGGATAAACATACAATGTCACAATTTCACACTTACTTTGCAAACATTGACAAAATTACCATTTCCATTTAGTACAACATAAAGTACAGTGCACTGCTCTCTGCTCAGCTCGTGTTTCACATTTACCACGCCTCCTTCTTTTTACTGGACTCAAATGTATAAGGCTCATTAAAAAGGTTGCTTGCTTGCTTTCATTATCAGCTAAACCATAATACTCTTGAAATAGTTTCAATTTGTGGTCTGCATTGATAGTCTTGCATTCATAACGGTATTTGTAATAGAGCCTGAAAAAAACACAATACTAGATTTTAGACGGGCTTCAACAGTTGGTACCTTCAATATAATTTATTTGATAGGGATCATGTATTTTACTAATAGATTTACTTTATTATTATTAATAATATGTTAAGATTAAAAGTAGATAGAAATTAAATTTTAGCAAAATATTTTATTAGATATTCATTATACTTTAAGCATTTAAACCGGAACGAATGAATCACTTAAAATGAATAGGTAGTAAGTAGGTACCTATTTATAAAAATATTTTGAGTACCTATTAAGCTTTTGCGACACGATAATAATACTGTACATTGCACATCCCTAGCGTTCCATGGTGCGCGTTTGACCATTTGAATTCACTATTTAAGTTAAAATAATAAAATTCGAATTACCTCATCTCTCGGCGGTTTTTTCGCCGGAATTAGCTTTCCACTTGATGTGGAATACCCTTGCCCAACATCTTTTAACACTTTTTTCGCAAATTGCTTACTGTTTTTACCTTTTTTTCGCCTTTTACTGTCCCCACTTGATGTAACTACACAAGGTGCCGTCATTTGTGTATCACTGGCGTATCAACGCATTGGAACTTAGATCCTTTTAAAGAACTCCCCGCGTTTTGTACCCTCCGCTCTGTTCGGATGGATTTATTTGCCAGTTAAATAGCAACTAGGCACTTATTGCATATTTTAGGTTTTAGGGCAATGGCGATGGCACATACTATACATTTCTGCAATAAAAACTAAAATGGGTTTTGTGGCACTTAAACCCTTTTTTATTTCCAGTATTCATGTGGTTTGCTCCTCTAGTTTTTGTATAACTCAGTGGCGGGAATAATAGGGTTGCCACCTTTTTTTTTTGAAAAAAAATCTATTTTTCCCAAAAAGGAGGCTATGATTGATGAGGATGGATTATAGTACTTTCGAAAACTTTTTGGCCATCAATGATCTAACGACATTACCTTCTACCTTACTTTTAAAATAATTATAGGAGTCTGAGCAATTCAAATTAAAAAAAATTAATCACACTAATACATGCTCTTTACTTTCTTCTTCAATTTTACATTCATGATGGAAAAAAATATTTCCGTAAAATGTAGTTGTTCCAGACTTCCAATCACAGTTTATAGAACAACACAACAGTTGAATTAGGCATAAAATATAGTATTTTTGGTACTATATTATTGTCCTTTAATATATAGTACAATTGACTGGAATATAGTAACCATTCTCACTCAAAACATAAGGAGTATTTATAAAAATTTTGACACTTTTCAAGTAATGTTGGACTCACTAAACATTCATTGCGACATACTAGTCATGACAGAGTGTCATCTTTCAAAAAATAAGCCCATTCCAACACTTAATAATGACTATAATACATATTATACAAAAAACACTTTAAATCAGTGTGACGGCGTGGTATTTTACATACATAAGAAACTTAACTACAAAATATCGGAACCTTGCATTAGAAATGCCTCTTGTCTTGTGCTTACCCTAACTGATACAGTTCTAATAGGTATATATCGTACACCTTCAATACGAAACACTGACGACTTCACCACATCTCTTCAAACCTTACTCCGCCGTTATAAAAGTTATCAAAACATTATTTTAACAGGTGACATAAACATAGATATCAAATTCGGTTCCATAGACACTAACTGCCCCAATTATTTAACCTCACTTGCTTACCATGGATTGCTTCCTGCTCATAGGCTTCCAACTCGTGACAAAATGTGCTATGATCATATGATGCTAAAAACAGTACACCCAACGAAATCTCTCGTACTCACTAATGCCCCCACTGATCATTCCACTGTTCTCCTAAACCTTATGAATAAGCCTGTGCGCCGCAATGTTTCGAAAACTAAGGTTTCCATAAATTATATAACAACTCTTGATGAAATAAAGTCCAAGCTTATAAAAATACTAGACATACATGACCCAACACAGGCTGCTGATGCTTTGGTTAGTATAATTTCAGTAGCAATGAAAAATAATCAAACGATAACCACAATTCCCGTTAGAAAACGCTGTATTCAGCCATGGATAACACCTGGAGTATTACGATGTCTTCGAAATCGAGATAAATTACATTATAAAGTTAAAAAAAAATCCTGATAATCACATTTTAAAAATAACTTATATACGCTACAGAAATTACTGTCATAAGCTTGTCCGGAAGCTTAAAAATAATTATGAAAGGAGGAAATTGGATAATGCAAAAAATAACCCCAAAATGCTGTGGAAAAATATTAAATCAATTTGCTATGTTAATAAAGATAATACTGACGACACACATAAACTTACAACTATAGCGTCCTCCCCTGTAGAATCTGCAAATTTTATTAATGATCACTTTTCTAGTATAGGCAAAAACCTGGCTGAAAATTTAAAAAACTCTGCCCCTCCTATAGTAAATAATAACATGACTAAAATGCCAACTCCAATGAATTCTTTTGTTCTACTAGATACCGACCCGTTGGAAATAAATTCGGTCATAAGCGATCTCTCTAATGAGTCTGCCCCAGGATGGGATAACATTCCAACATCATTTATTAAAATGGCCAGACACACCCTTACACCTATAATTTGCCATATCTGCAATCTCTGTTTTAAAAGTGGCCGATTTCCCATAACATTTAAAAGGGCATTAGTAACCCCTATACATAAAAGTGGAAGTAAAGATGATGTGGACAACTACAGACCAATTTCTGTGCTAACAGTTCTATCAAAAATACTAGAGAAACTAATAAATAATAGATTGAAAAAATATCTCATAAATAACGACCTACTCTCTAAACACCAATTTGGTTTTAGAAATGGAATTTCTACTCAGGATGCTGTTTTAGCTTTAACTGAAGAAATAAGTAAGCAACTGGACTCTGGTAACAAATGTCTTGGAGTCTTTTTGGATTTGGCCAAGGCGTTCGACACCGTTTCTATTCCTATCCTGTTAGACAAACTATATAAATATGGTATAAGAGGCCTGCCTCACGTCCTTCTAACAGACTATCTTACCGAACGTCAGCAACAGCTCAAGCTTGGTGAATATCTTAGCTGTCCATCAAATATCTCTTATGGTGTCCCTCAAGGTAGCGTCCTCGGACCTACTCTGTTTTTAATCTATGTCAACGATCTATGCAATTTAAGCCTACAAAATTGTCAAATATACACCTACGCAGATGACACTGCTCTCATTTTTAACGCAAAATCATGGGAAAAACTAAGGATTATTGCTGATTCCGGAATATACCATATATCTAACTGGCTAAGATCGAACCTTCTGACCCTTAACATTAACAAAACTAAATTCATACCTTTTACTATACGGAAAAATACACAACCAAATTCTAAATTTAACCTAACAGTTCATACCTGCCATAAGCCATATTTAGATAGCTATAATAATTGCTCATGTGATAAAATCACTAGGACTAGTACCATCAAATATCTCGGTGTAACTATTGATCAGCACCTTACCTGGAGTCAACACATTGAAAACATTGCTGACAGGATAAGGAAACTAACATGGGTATTTAAAAAACTCAGGTGTGTTACAAATGAAACAACTCTTATAACCACCTACAAAGCTCTAGCGCAATCGGTAATGAGTTATTGCATACCTGTTTGGGGTGGTGCAGCAAAAACACATCTAATAAGACTAGAAAGAGCTCAAAGAGCTCTAATTAAGGTGATGTTCTTGAAACCGTTTCGATTTTCAACTTCTGAACTACATAAGTCTTACAAATTGCTTACTACTCGCCAGATGTATATATTGAATTGTATTTTAAAAAAGCATCGACATTTACCTTTCATACCTCATCAGACACCAAAACGTAGGAGTGCCAAAATTTGCAATATACCACAAAATAAAACAAAGTTTAAACAAAAGCAATACGTATACCAATCTATATCTATTTACAACAAATTCAACAGCAGATTGAATATTTACCCCTTGACGTGGACTAAAGTTAAACGTGTAGTGACTCAATTTTTATTAACACTAAACTACGACGAAACTGAACAATTTATTACATAACTTTTATACTTCGAACAGCCACACCAATTGTTAAAGCACTACCACACAACCACAAAACACACACACACACACACACACACACACACACACAAGCAAACGCGTGCATGCTTTGCATGCATGCTTATCATGTAATTATTATTATATTCCAAATTTCATTTACATTCTAATGCTAGACCTTGCCTTGCTTTTTGTTATTTATTGATTAACATTGTATTGTCTTGGTGGATGAGCGGGGTACCCAGTAATACAGGTTCTCAACCTAGTACAGGGGCCCTTGCGACTGGTTTTAAATGTATCATTGTAAATCAATAAATCATTTTTCATTTTCATTTTCATAGTACGATACTATTTGATATAGTACGGGTGGCAACCCTACTTCCAGACCAATTATTTGAAAAAAATTCTCTCTATCTAGGACAGGGGTGGCGAACCTTTATGTATCAACGTGCCATTTTTTCTAAAAAAAATGTTTAATTAGCAAATATACGTGCTGTATAATAATTTTGACTTCGTGATTATGCGGAAAATAATAGTACAAATGCTATCGACTCAAAACTCTTTATTTACTACAAAAAATAAATAAAGAATTTTGAGTTGAGACATTTATTGTTATACATTGCAAAATAAATTTTACAATGTACAATAATAAATGTTACAGTTATACGCGTAATTCAAATTAAAGTAACATTAGTGTGACTTCTGATGTTGATTAGATGACAAATAATTATTGTGATGATATAAAAAATATGTGGCAATTAACTTGATAATTGGGATAGGACTTGTTTCCGAACTTGATAAAAGAATTGGAGGGTAGGAACTGGGGACGAACGGCGGAGGGCCGAGTTCGCGACGAGTGGTAACAGAATAAATAATTGTACTACGTAGCGGTAATTCTTGTCAGACATTTGAAGTTTAAATGCGTATATATTAAAACTGTGTATCAGTGAACCTTATATATTTTAAATGGAAGCTTATATTCGTGGAACGTTAATTTTAGAAGAGTAAGTGTTTAATGTTATACGTTGTTTGGTGGTCTGTGGTAACGCACATTAAGTTAATTGTGACAATTCCGCCTTCCTACATCTCTGATATAAAGTGTTATCAGTAAAATTAATTTGTCTTAAAAGATGAAGTCATTGAAAAATAATACTATATATCCTTATTTAAAACGAATCGTTGTCGACGAGTATAGCCTATTCCTTACAGCGGCAATACATATTTTTTACAGTTTTTTTTATAGTTTATACGTGGTAGAGCCATGCTGCAGTTATATTAGCAGCACGAATGGGTCGGCTCGACGGGAAAAGGACCACGCTCTCACAGAATACCAGCGTGAAATAGTAGCATAATGCTGCTGTGTTTCGTATGGTGAGTGTAGAGAACCGGAGACCCTTTTTACTGGAAACGAGGCATTCCATTATGTCTTCACGGGTGACAACGCATCTGCATTTCGATTTGTAATCGAGGATAGATGTAGAAGTCTCTGGGCCGCAGCAACCACTTACCATCAGGTGGACTGTGTACTCGTTTGTCACCCTATCCTATAAAAAAAACATGTATCGGGCGACTTCCTCAGGTTCCTAGTTCGAGCCCCGAGTAGAAATTTATTCACCTTTTTTATTGTTTTCCCTTTTTCTTTTTATATTTATTTATATTGTTTTTCCCTTTTCCTTTTATAATTAGTATAATTTTATGATGAACTTTGTACTATTATGTACAAAATAAAGAAGCTAATAGTACATTTTATGTTTCGTTGCTTGCAATTTTATTTTGCAATTAATATGTAGATTTAGTAAAGTAAAGTAAAGTTAAAGCACAGGCCTCTCCTCATTTCTGAGAGGGTTTTAGGGCAAGGAAGTGTCCGCCGCGCTGACCCAATGCGTGTTGGCGAACTTCACATGTCTTCGAAATATTTTTTTCTTATTCCTCAGATATGCAGGTTTCCTCACGATGTTTTCCTTCACCGCCGAGCACGTGATAAATCAGCACTTAAAATTGCAATTAACAATTTCATTGATGCCGGTGGGGATCGAACCCGGGTTACTCGCGTTCTGTAATATTTACAGCAAGCGTTAACCATCTGAGCTACCACGGCTCTTCAATGTGTAGATTTAGATTTAGCTAAATATTAAGTGCTAATTTAGTGCTAAGATTAATGTAGATTATGCTTAAGAGTTATCTAGTTGTTTGCTTTGTAGTGTCTTTATTGTAGTCTTACATGTTTCTTATAAATATCTTACACATTCACACATTTGTTTCTTGTCTTACCCGGACCCCATGGCTTGAATATTCCATGACATTATATTGGGGATGCAAAATCCTAAATATAGTGTAAATGAAATTTTAAAAACAGTTGTGCCACCGAAAGTGACTATTATGCTACGCTTAAACGAACTATGCATTCCTTAGAGGAGGCGTGGACTTTTAAAGGGTTGTAATGATGAGGACGATGATGAAATTAACTACGCATCATTAGCAATGGAAGTCCACAATGTAAGTAGGATCACTCGCGTTCGTTCGTAATATAATAGATACTTCATAGTGAACTTTGTGATGGTGGCGTGCAAAAAATATTGTATCGCGTGCCATCGATGACACGCGTGCCATTGGTTCGCCATCCCTGATCTAGGATCTCTAATTCTAGCGATTTATTTTTTTCTCAGTCAACTCTTCGTATGAGTTTGTGAGTTTGTCTGAGAGTTTGGGTTTTTGACTGGTCACTGCATCGTTGTTATCGATCTAAAACATGTTCCGCTTCTAGATATAGACCTGTTTCAAAGTACTAATCTTTACGTAGTGGTTTTCAGCTTGAAGCTTCGATTTTTAGTAATATCAATTTTACAACGAAAACGTTTTACGAACTTGGTGATATTATGTTATGTCAAATTATTAACCAAAAGCAAAATCCTTTTGATGCCTTTGAAATTCAACAAATCCTATTAATTTCAATAGAATCCTTGAAAGAAGACAGAGGGGTCATTACGAAGGAGATGGTCGCCGAAAGCCTTCGATGCGGTCGCGAACTTTCTCGAGCGGCTAACAAGCGAGGCAATCAGTTGGCGCGCAGCGGCGTGTGTTTGGACCCCTCCTCACCTGCTTTATTCCATTTCTTCTCCGCGAAGCTGTTGCCCGAAGCTAAGAAGGCTGCGGAAGTGTCACACGAACTTTTAACAGCTACAAAATTACTACAAGTGAAGACGTGCTCAAGGTATTACCTAGTAGTCGTTTAATATTATTTATCTGTCATATGATATTTTAAATATACCACATAAAGATAAAGTATCGTTTTATAGTACTACACAGGATTAGGCGACAGGCACCACGCTCGTGAGACGGATTAGCAGCATTAGCGATCACAGCAAATGACGTGCCGCACCTCTAGCCTCTCCCCATCTCTGGTCTTTAACTGTATTCAAGTGGTAGTCTGTGGATCTTTATTAGATTCTAAGGGCAATTACCTACAGGACATATTGAAATCTGGCCATAATCTAATATATAAACATTAATGTTTATTTTTTCGTATTTTGTGCGTTGCTATATTGTTCATCAGATTGCGATAAAACTTTATCAACATATTGCTTGCACTTCCGCAAAGGTTATAGGCAATATCCTTACACCGTCTTGTTTGTATCTCGTTTGTTAATTATTAATAAAATTGGTGGGGCCAATTATTCTGATTCTAATCCGGTCCAAAGTAACCTGAAAATGCTGATGCTAATGGTTCTTGCGTTCAATTACCGGGCCGGGCCAAAAATCAATTATGCGAGATCAGTTATATGTGGACTGTATGCGTGGTTCTCCAAACAAGATGGCTGACGTGGCAGGCTTGGGCAATGCACTCGGTACAGTAAAAGAAAACAAAAGAACGGCTCAAGAGAATTTAGATGGAAGCACTTACCGGGGTGGGTTTCTTTTGGCGGCCTCGAGGACGATGCCCCTGGTGTTGCGACTGTTTTGTAAGAGGGTGCGCGACGTTTCAGCAAATTGCACTTTGCGAAGCGGTTACTACTAGATTGTTCTGTGGCCGACTGCCACAGGTGCAATCACATCTAGCGTCTATCTTCAACTGCGAAGCAAGAGAGCGAGAGGCGGCAGCGGACGTCCTTTTATTGGTCGGCCATCTCCGTTTCCATCTCGGCGGGGGCTTTCCATATTGGCCGTAAAGATGACGCCACATTCTAACTTACCCCCTCCCCCCTTTCAGTGCGTGTGGAAGAAATACGCGGATGGTATGGAGGGAGGCACTGGCTAGATAACAACTAAGCAAAATGTGATAGTACTCGTTTTTCCGCGCACCCAAAAATAATTTAAAACAAAAACGCCGTGAATAAAAAATAAGTAAAATAAAAAGCGATAAAACCCGTAAAAATAATTTTATTTAATCAAAGCATGTTCTGTAATGAAATTACATAACACATAGCCTGTAATAGTTAGCCTACAAAAGATGCTGGTGTTAATTATACCACATATAATCAAAGATTTAAATAGTTAGATGCGCCCTTACCATAGTATGACCACTCCGAAATGTGTCCATTCTCAAATGAGTGACCTCACTCATTCGCAATCAGTGCTCATTTGTGCGACAGAGAAAGTAGTATATACAATTTCTGTAAGATAATAAGAGATGACACTATTGCATTAGTGTGCGCGCGTCAGCGTCTTGCAAACGAACACATTTAAAAAATAATGCCACAGTTTTCAAGGTGAAGGCGCATCTAACTGTTTAAATCTTTGCATATAATAAAGAACATATAGAAATAGAAACGTCATCATAGCGAAACATTTCGCACTGCAATAGAAATACAGGGTTATTTTGCAATTTGCAAGGAAGGTTCAGATTAAGTCTAGGCAAAGGGTAAAAAAAATTTAATTAAAAAAAATCTCAAACATTCTGTCCTTTTTATATTTTAAATTCAAAATGCGTGGTAATGCATTATTTTAACTGATTTTACTGCGCATGCACACATTCGTAAGGTTCGATCGGCAGACAAAAACATTGTTTCCCATAAATTACATTCAATTTAGAGGCTACTTCTTGAAAAATAACCCTGTAGAAATAGAAACTTTTTATTGAATATAGATTTTATAAATAATAATAACTAATGTCCTCTAGACCGAATTTCAGTATCGGTGATCAGCCTCAACGGAGACTAGCTATTGGAACAGGACTGGATTATAGTGCCCAAGTGTGCAAGCACAGGTGCACTCTATATTCTTTCACTCTCATAATCCGATGGGACGGTAAACCAAAACGATCGGAGAGAGATCAGGCGCAGGACCAACGTCTTTACGTACTTTTCGAAGCACGGGAGTGAGACACCGCCAACTAACTGACTCCGGGCAGCTACTGAGAATTTCTTGACGGAAAAACTTAGTAATTGATTTTTTGGCCCGACCCAGGATTTGAACCCAGGATTTCATGATCAGCAGTCACACTACTACAACTACTAGCTAGACCAACGATGCGGTGCGATTGTAAATAATACTTATTGAAAGTCACTCTTATGTTTAATTTGTCGCTGGTTCGGGTAACCAATTTACTTGCCAAGCATACCGATTAGATTCTTTCATTAATTAGAGCGTATCAAAACCCACTGCAGAACAAAGGCCTCCTCCATAGGTTACCTCAGTGGGCTATCTGCCACGTTTGGAAGATGCTGTTGCCCACCACCTGCTTCATTTCCCTCTGTCACCTCATCATAGCATTGAGTGACAGACGAGCACACAGTTCACCTGATGGTAAGTGGACGCTGTGGCCCATATACATCCACATTTATCCTCAATTAAGAATCAAAATGTAAATGCGTTGTCACCCCTGAGTCCTAACTAATAAGATGGAATGCCTCGATTACAGTAAAACGGGTCTTCGGTTCTCTGCACTCACCATACGAAACACAGCAGCATTAAGCTGTTATTTTACAATGGTCATCTGTGAGAGCGTGGTCCTGTCTCGGTCGAGCCGACCCATTCGTGCTACAACTATAATATAGGTAGCTGTATCGTGGCTCTACCACGTAGAAAACCTCTTACGTCATTCAAGAAATGATATGGGGTAGTGGCTTATGGTACGATACAATTATACGGCGGTTTAGTTATATAATTTTTATAAAAGTAGTGGAGCATTTCTAGCAGTGGACAAATGCTGGTGACTCCAAATTTTATTATCCTCATAACAATTATAAAGATAGAATTACAAAGATTTTAAACCCTTTTTCAGTTGGGATATTTCACCAAATACGTTCATGTCTATATTGGAGGATCAAGACATCAGAGTTACTGACTTGGCATATTGTAAACCTGTGAAGATCCCATTCAGCAAGTCCAAATACCGTAGCATCGACGGTACTTCAAACAACATGAAACATCCTGGTTGGGGGCGCAGTGGCGCTGCTTTCTCAAGGATTGCTACACCGCGGTACAGTGACGGTATGTACACTATTTTATATTTACTTGACCGGGCTGGAATCGGTTATTTTTTGTAGAATTATAAAACCGACTGACAAACGAATTTACCGTCGACCCGATGGTAACTGGCTACTAAAGTGCAGAAACAGCAGCAATCTTCAAACCAACAAGGCTATACTTGCGTTATCACTCTGGCACATCGAGGATTGATTTTGGTTTGTTGATTGACTGATTTGGATTGTCTATGGGTCAGGATTGCGTGCTCGCGTGTCACCCTCACTCAATAAAAAATATACGTATGGAAACCTGCGTCTGTCGTCAATTAGAAATCAAGATGCCCCTGTCCCGAAATGCCATGTAAAAAACGATCTCCGGTTTTCGTCACTAAAGATCAAAGTACTGCTATTATTTTACGTTGATTATATAGGTATTATGATATTCGCAAAAACGTGGCCCCACCTGATGGAGCCAACCTGTAGCAGGTGCTAGGACCTGCTATTTTCAACCAACTTCAAAAAGAAGATGGTACTCAATTCAACTGCATGTTTTTTGTGTTACCTCAGAATTTTTTTTTGGATGAACTGATTTTGATGATTCTTTTTTTTATTTGAATGCTTTTCGTGTGGTCCCATATAAATTTGATCAAGGTCTGACCAGTATTTTTAAGTTATCGTTAATAATACGTATTTAATTGACTTTGATTACATTGATGATGTTCTCATTTTATTTATATTGAAGTCGGTTGTACAATTTTTTTAATTTTACCACTTATTTACTCAAGATGTCTGTACCATTAATCATTAGGTTAGTGTCACCGTAAGTTGCTTGTGTTTTAGGAATATACGCTATGCCTGTAGCGAAGAGTGGACGACAACTGCCGAATGCCAGGGTTCTGTCAACAGAACTCTTTGCTGACCGGCCGATACCCAGTCGGACTCTCACCTACATGAACATGCAGTGGGGACAATTCGTAACTCATGATCTACTGTCGCAGGCGATGGAGGTTAATGGTAAGAGTTGAAGAGGAAGTTTTACCCCATATCTTCCGTAGGTGTCTTAAGTAGAGTTGCCAGTTTTTTTGTAGTGTTGTTTTTATGAACAAATATAGTATTTTTACAAAAAAAGATGCAAAAATATATCTAGTACTTTCGAGAAATTTAGAAGAAAAAAGTATACATTTATTTTAATCTATGTATTTTTTCATACATATTTGTTATTGCTTTTTGCTTTGGCCGTCAATGATCTAACCATCTTACCTTTTACATTACCTTTAATATAATTATAGGAGTCTGAGGAATTTAGATTCATATTAAAATAAATTAACTATTAATTTTTAATTAAATTAAAACATGCTCTTTTTCTTTCAATTTTAAATTGAATGAAAAAAATCTTTCCGTAAAATTTACTTGTTCCAGACTTCAAATCACAGTAAATATAAAAAGCGACAGTTGAATGAAAGATAAAAATAAAGTATTTTTCGTACTTTATTATTTTTCTATAATATGCAGTACAATTGAGTGAAATATAGTACGATACTGTATATTATAGTACGATACTGTATATTATAGTACGATACTGTATATTATGGTACGATACTGTATATTATAGTACGATACTGTATATTATAGTACAGGTGGCAACTCTAGTCGTAAGGGGCGATAGAAGGTAAACTAGGAGATGGACAACAGCGTGTTTCTAATAACAACTAAAAAAGGTAAATTGCAGTTACCAACCCGCCTAACAAGTGTGGCAATTATAGCAAATATATCCCTATAAAACAATATTGGAAGTTTATTATCTGTATAGTGGCGCTGTTAGAATATCCCTATAAAACAATATTAGAAGTTTATTATCTGTATAGTGGCGCGATTAGAATATCCCTATAAAACAATATTAGAAGTTTATTATCTGTATAGTGGCGCTGTTAGAATATCCCTATAAAACAATAATAGAAGTTTATTATCTGTATAGTGGCGCTGTTAGAATATCCCTATAAAACAATATTAGAAGTTTATTATCTGTATAGTGGCGCTGTTAGAATATCCCTATAAAACAATATTAGAAGTTTATTATCTGTATAGTGGCGCTGTTAGAATATCCCTATTAAACAATAGTAAAAGTATTGAGTGTAGTAAGGAGTACAGACTGTGTATTAAAAAGTGTCCATAAAAACCATGAAATAAGGGTGGCGACACTATAACTAAGGGGTAAATTTTAAAGAACGCACCGAAAAATATTAGTGGGATAGACGACTTTTTCGAGGTTATATTTACTAAATAAAATTATTTTAGATTTTAGAGCTAATGAGCACTTTAGCACCACACTTAAACCGTCGACAACTGCTAAGTTCATTTCATCCCAGTAGCTACTCTAGCGCTGTTGTGGAGAGTTTTTGAGCTGTTATTTACCGCTTACAGATGGCCACTTTTTCAACTGTTATACTATGGGAGTTGGTACACCTTACACTCCATAATTAGAAGTTTATTATCTGTATAGTGGCGCTGTTAGAATATCCACCGGAACTTATCTTCAAAATTTGAAGATTCTCTTACAACACCAATTTGAAGTTCAAATTGGTGTTGTAAGAGGTGACAGGGGTATACTGAAACAGAAGATGGGCAGCATCTTTCTGATAACAATTCAAATAATAAAAAATTGGTTGCCAAGCGTGGCAACTATGGCAAACTCCACATGACATGCTCCGAGGCTTGTGTGTGGGAGAGGCCTACGTTCATCAACAGACTATTGCGGTGTTGGCGGGTAATGATAAATTTTACCATCAGTTAGACGCGACTAGATTTTCTAGCATGAATCAACACTCACACAAAACTATTGATCGTAAGATGAAGGAGGAATCCAGTGCTGCTTTGGGAATGGGCAAGAGGTTCTCCCCTCAGAATGGCAGAACGACAAGTGTATTCCAATCTGCGTGCCAGAAGACGACCCGTTCTACCGGCACTACGGTGTCAGATGCATCAACTTCGTTAGGAGTGTCACCACACCCAGAGACGACTGTAGCTTGGGCTACGCGGAACAGGTAAGTTTAAAGAAAACTGAACGTGCGGTTTCTGACTTCAAAGAAGTTATCAGTAACGTGTTATTTCATGACGGCTCCGTGGTGCAGTAGTTTAGCAAGGGCCGCGGGTTTGAATCCCGCACGGGACATGTATTTGTATGGCCTACGAACAATCGTACCGGCTCCTTGTAAAACATAATATGTAGGTATTGTTGCAAGCTATAATTGATGCCACTAGCGCCATCTAGTATCGAGTAGCAGAACTAGGAGAGCTTTCTAGAAAATTCTAAAAAATAATGAGGAATGAAATATTGAGGATAGATGTCTGGGCCAGAGCAAACACCAATACGTTAATCTGTATGCCCGTTACTTCTATTTACTCTGTACCCTTTCTCTACATAAAAAAAGGAAGCATTCTTTCATATCTCAATATTTTCTAAAGTAAAATTATTTATTTTTAAAAGCTTCGTAGGAAACATAACAAGATTTCCAAAATTAATAAAATCACAGAAAAAATATGCTAATATAAAAATATTGTTAAATATAAAAATAGTGCTAGCTTTTATCTGTGGTTTGGGAGATAAATAATATTCCCATTCGTTTTATGTATTTTTTTGTTATTTTGAATGGTTTATTATTCATTTTAAATTTTTTAATTTCGTTATCGGTGGCAAACGACAAACGATCATACATTCCACCATATGATAAATGAATGTCGCCCCATAGAACACCTTAAAATCTATCCTTGAATATTATTTATTTAAAAATCAAAATGCAGATGCTTTGTCATCCATGAGGACTAACATAGAATGCTTCGTTACCAGTAAAGGATTCTCTACGCCCACCATACGAAACACAGCAGCAATTTTATGCAGGTATTCTGTAAGAGGGTGTCACTTCTCCGCTACGAGTCGACCCATTCGTGCTACAACCATAATATACCTGATGCTGACCCACGCTACAGATATACTATATAAAAAATGTTATTGAAATTGACAAGCGATGTGTTGTTTTTAATAGGTAGTATTAAAAACAACACATCGCTTGTCAATTGATATAAACATATTGAATATTGATGTTCATTTCAATTGTTATAAAAATATGAAATTAATATTGTTTTATATAACTTATACTTAGCCATATTTCTTTTGTTACATAGATAATGAATGGCAATGTAAAGTAAAGTTACAGCCTATATACGTCCCACTGCTGGGCACAGGCCTCCGCTCATTTCTGAGAGGGTTTTAGGGCAAGGAATTGTCCGCCGCGCTGCCCCAATGCGTGTTGGCGAACTTCACATGTCTTCGAAATATTTTTTTTCTTATTTCTCTGACATGCAGGTTTCCTCACGATGTTTTCCTTCACCGCGGAACACGTGGTAAATCAGCACTTAAAATTGCACTTAACAATTTCATTGTTGCCGGCGGGGATCGAACGATCGAACTCGGTTTGCTCGCGTACTGTGAAATTTACAGCGAGCGTTAACCATCTGAGCTACCACGGCTCAATGGCGATGGCAATGGCACGCTAATTTAAAAAAGAACTAATTTTTATGGACATAATAATGTGTATCTTTTGTTGGAGATTCTTAATAAATAAATAAGTATAAACAATTCAATACAGATGAATACCGTGACGAGTTTCCTCGATGGCTCTCCGATTTATGGATCAGATCCAATACTCGCTTCGAAGTTGAGGGAGAAAAGTGGCGGCAGACTCAAGGAGAGGACGAAGTTTGGCTGCAAACGAGGATTTTTGCCCACAGCTGATCCTAAGACGTGCGATTTGAGGAACGCCTCAGATCCTTGCTATTTTGCTGGTAAGTTAGAAATACCACAATCTAGGTACAATAAGTCATTAATCTTTGTTCTCTGACTCAAGGCCATGTATTGTGGCAACCTTATATATAATAATTTTTTATTCAATATAGATTACAAGTAATTATTATTGAAAGTCAATATTTTACTTTACCACGGAATATAAAATAGCCTTTCCGCATAACTGGATTTTTTTAATAGTAAGTATTAGGGCATTGAGTTAATACAAGACTATAAATCAATGTATTAGGGTGTCAAGGGAGCACACAGTCCACCTGATGGTGAGTGTATGCTGTGATTCATAAACATCTACACTAATCTTTGATTAAGATTCAAAATGCAGATGCGTAGTACCTAGTAACAAAAGTTGTCCGATTTTCTACACTCACCATATGAAACACAGCAGCATTTTCTGCTATTTTACGCTGGTATTCTGTGAGAGCGTGGTCCTTCCCCGGTCGAGCCGATCCGTTCGTGCTACGACCATAATATAGCTACAGCTTTGCCCCGACCACGTAAAAGGATTATCATAGATATCATCTATCATAGATAGATAGTTTATAATAAATCCATGTGGATTATAGTGCACGAGGGTGTACGCGTAAGCACAGATGCGCTCTCTATTCCCTCACTCTTATAGCCCAATGGTGTGGCAATCCGACATGACCGGAGGGAGATCAGGCGCAGGACTTTACCTACGTGCTTTCTGCGGCACAGTGATAAAGCACCGCCTACTTCTGGTTGGACTGAGAATTTCTTAACAAAGAAACCCGATAACTTTGAAAATCAGCGCTGCTGTCATTTAGTAGGGACCTGATTTGATTTCACACGAATACTCGGTATTTTTTATATCTCGTGTTATTTTTTTTCTTTGTGATGTCAAATAAAGTTTTCTTTCTGTCTTCTTTCTAATTGATTAAGACCAGACTTGGGACTACATAATCAGCAGTTGCGTATACGATCATTACACCAATGAGGCAGTCATGGGATGGTATGAGAATATTACTACTTTACTTCGTCCCGAAGGCTCTAAACTCCATCTCATGTTATGGTAGTTAATATTTTTCAACTGTAAACAAAATATCTTTATCTATTAAAGTATAACAAATTACTTACGTGTCATTTTGTACACTTCGAAAGCGAATCGAGAGAGGTAGGGCTTCACCAGCTTTACTGTCAACTACCACAGACAAGATCACTCTTCGTGCTCGCATAAAAATCAGTAAATTTTTATACTACTAGCGATCTGCGCCGGCTTTGCACGGATGATATCTGGATTCTACAACAGCGCCACCTACCGGGTCCAACTATGCCTATAACCTTCACGGAAGTGCAAGCAATATATAGACAAAGTTTTACCGCGATCTGATGAACGGTATGGCAGCGCATAAAATACGAATAGACAAATATCAATGTTTATATACTACATTATTTTATCCAAACTTTGTTTAGATCTATTTCAACAGCATTCTAAAAGACTGCGTCGCACAGTAGGCTGTTCCTTTTTGTGTAATAAGGGTGAATAACGAGCATACGGTCCACCTGATGGTAAGCGGATGCTGTGGCCCATAGGCATATTTATAGATCATAGACATTTATCCTACCGCAGATGCGTTATCACCCCTGAGGACTGAGATAGAATGCCTCGTTTTCAGTAGAAAGGGTCTCCGGTTGTCTACACTCACCATACGTAACACAGCAACATTAAACTGCCGCTTTACGCTGGTATTCTGTAAGCGCGTGATCTTTCCCTGGTCGAGCCGACCCATTCGTGCTATAACCATAACATAGCTGCCAGCATGGCTTCACCACGTTTATATTCGTTGGTTCCATTTATGTATAAAATCGAAGAAACTTGATAAAGAAAGAAGATATCTACAACATGTAACATAATTAACGCACTTTGAGAAAGTAGTTTGTTCAGAATCGTTTACTGAATCGATTCCTATTATTTTTAATGTACCTAGGTAATTTTTTATCCCAAAAATAATTAAAACTACGTAAATTACAGTCACACTAAATGTCTGCAGTCAAAACTAACTGTAATGGACTTTAACTTAAGGCAATAAGACTTTTAAGAGTGCAGTTTTATTTGTATTATTACTAATTCTGTCATTCAATAAAAATAAAGAAAAATGAACTTTATTTCAAACACGTTAAAGTGTTTGCGTTCGTGGATTTGTACTGTGACCACAACATTCTTCAGGAATTAGTATAACTAATTTGATAAATACTCAGTGCATAAAAATGTTTAACTAAAAACTCATTGTATGTATTATGATTATAACATAATATACTAATTGAGGTGTCTGAGGGTGTGCGTTAATTACGTTACATATTGTATAGTCCTATTTCTTATTACATCTGTGGTTATTTCGGTTTATGTTATAAACATTTAATTTGTAGGTGACCGCAGAGTTAACCAGACCCCAACGTTAGCCGTGATTCATACTCTTCTCCTTCGGGAACACAACAGAGTTGCGGACATCCTGAGCTCGCTTAACCCGTTGTGGACAGACGAGAAGATATACCAGGAAGCGCGGAGGATCGTCATCGCGGAAATACAGCATATCACTTACCAAGAGTGGCTGCCTTTGAATTTCGGTAAGTTGCTGTTTTGTCTGGAAATTTTTGGTTATCTTCTCTGCTTGGCACAGAAGTTCAAACTAGTGTTATGTTATATTATGACCACGAAATAAATACTTGTGAAATGCATCAGCGAATCAATCACTTTTCGCACAATTTACCATCAATCATATTATTACTTCCTCACGGGGAATTGTAAGTATATAATATTTTGATTAATTTTATTTCATAATATAACAAATTGAAGGTAATTTATGGGCAACAATGTTTTGCCTACCGATCGACCCTTACAAATGTGTGTAATAATGCATTACCATTCGTTTTGAATTTGAAAGATAAAAAGGACAGAATGTTTTTTTTAATTTTATTTTTCTTCACCAATATATTACTTATTCCGAACCTTTTTTGCAAATTTTGCCGGTTATTGCAAATAATCCTCCGTAAATTTATTTCTCAATTCTAAGCGTTCTGACTTATGCATTATTATACTTTAGACTTTGCAATACGAAATCTCCCGAGTAAGTTGTCCAGCCTGAAATTTATTCTCCAAACGGACTTGAAGCCGAGCTGTACAACGGTGGAAGTACGCAATTATTTTTGTGAAGATGATGATTTAGTTCGTGGTCAACTGTCAGATCACTTATAAGGTGCTAGTGTTTTACTTAATCGCCATCCAAAAAGTAGACATATACGGAAACCGGCTCTGACGGTCTAACTCTTCCATAACCCTTATTGTGTTTGTAACGTAGGTGTAGGTTAGGTTAGGTTGGCGGAAATGAGTGGAACAAGAGTTTCAAGTAAACTGGGGGTTCAACGCAAACGGGAGTTGAATTACAATACATTAAATGTACCTCATTTTACGGCATTTAATTTTAACATTTCGTAAGTGGTAGAGCCATTCTGCAGCTATATTATGTTTATAGCACGAATGGATCGGCTCGACCGGGGAAGGACCACGCTCTCACAGAAAACCAGCTTAAAATAGCAGCTTAACACTGCTGTATTTCGTATGGTGAGTGTAGAGATCCGAGGACCCTATTTTACTGGAAACGAGATATTCCCTCTTAGTCGTCAGGGATGACAACGCATCTGCGTTTTGGTTTTTAATCGAGGATAAATGTAAATGTCTATGAGCCACAGCATCTATTTACCATCAGGTGGACTGTGTGCTCGTTTGTGATCCTTATTCTTTAAAAAAAATCACAATTTTTGTCTGTGGTTAGGTTGTTATTTTAACATTTTTACCAATGATTACGGAGCAACTAAGATGTTCCACACCCATGTCGCGGTTGCTGGATTTTAAAATAAGTGAATTTTAGTTTATTCAATGTATCTTTTTTCTATTCATTTTTTCATTCATTGAAACATATCAAAAGTCCACGGCTGCATCATCAAAAGGAGGGTATTTGTCAGTCACCGCACTTGGCAAGCGCGTTGGAAATCGCATTTTTTTAATATTTTGATTCGTTACCAGGAACATGCTTCTGCCCATCTCCTATTACTCTTCCCTCTGTCGCTCCTGACGATACCCACGGGATAATGGCGTAGTGGATATCTCTTTTTTTAATGCGTTGTATTCATAAATGATATAATAAATCATTGAGTGAATAAAAAAAATAACCAGATACGAGTACAGCAGCGTGTTTTTGCACAAATGTTGGCTCCAATTGAAATACGAACAAATCTGCGAGTCGTATACATCGGCTTCATAAACCCAACTTGATACAGGCGAGAACTACCTCCGGTACTACCGCATCACGCCGAGCACGCTGTACAGCCGCGACTACAATCCGGATGTGAACCCGGCCGTGGTGGGAGCGTTCGCGGCCGCGTTCCGCTCGCTGCACTCCGTCGTGCCGGACTCCTTCTTCACCTGCCCCGCCACTTATCACTACGCCTACATGTACAAGTGAGGACACGACGCTTTCTTTTTTGGATTTGGATTTTATTTAATCTTTTAGAGACAAACTTGCAGTCCTCCCAATGGAAAGTAGCCACTAGCCTTAGAGTGTTTAGAACTACTTCTAAATACTCTAATGGACGACACACACGGTCGATTCAACTGATCAGTTCGTCATCTGATCGATCTTAGATCTGAAATTTGTTGTTGTATTAACTTTCACTGTAGTACCTTTTCTAGCATTCCTTGATAACTACAGCTTTTCTTTAATGATTTTAAACTGACCCTGCTTTTTTATAGACCCTTGCTTCTTTATTAGACCGAGAATCTTGCCTACACGACCTGATTAGGTATCGACATCATGTGCCATTGTTTTAATTGTAAGACACTAATTATAATCGATACGTATCGTTCATTACTATTCGAGCATGTGTTTTTTACGTGGTAGAGCTACGCTGCAGCTATATTATGGTTGTAGCATGAATAGGTCGGCTTGACCGGGGAAGGACAACGCTCTCACAGAAAACTAGCGTAAAATAGCAGCTTATTGCTGCTGTTTCGTATAGTGAGTGTAGAGATCCGGAGACTCTTTTTTACTAGAAACGAGGCTCCTCAGGGATTTTGATTGATTGATTGATTGATCTGATTGGGACGTTTTGATTTTTAATCGAGGATGTATGTAGATGTCTATGGGCCACAGCATCCACTTATCATCAGATGGACTGAGTGCTCGTTTGTCATCCTTATACAATAAAAAAAAATTGTCTAGGATACATGGCATTCTACCACTTAGTCACAAATTTTTCAATACTAAATTGCCCTCCCCAGACTAAGCGACTACTACTTCAACCCTGCCTTAGTCGAATCCTCGGTGGACTCATTAGACGAGATCGTCCGTGGCATCGTGATGCAGAGCGCTGCAGAAGCCGACCCGCACTGCACGAGAGAGATCACCAACTTGCTGTTCAAGCTTGACAACAAATGGGGAATGGATCTCATCGCTATGGACATACAGAGAGGCAGGGACCATGGACTGGCGTCATACAATGATTATAGGTCAGTGTTAATAAAAGTTGACAAGGTTTTTGAATGTTAGTTGGTACCAGTAAACGGAGTGTAGAGCGGCTTCCCACGAGAAGGAATGACCCACCGACTCAGATGGTTCAGAATCGTGTTTTATGGCAGTTTGGGGAGGGAAGATAATATTGTAATGCTTTGCATCATAGAGAACTTTTATAATAATACTTTTGTATCATAGACCTTACCACCATAAGTTCCTAATATAGGACTATACACTGTGCAACAGTACTATAGTAGTCACCCGACCATCCCATATACATGTACACCCTTGGGTATGCGTCTCCGGCAACTCCCTTTAACATTAAGCCTTTAGTTTACTATATAATACTTAATGTCTGAAATGTATTTATTTTAACTTTATGCTTATTAATGTATTTTTAACTATTTAAGTTATTACTTCTTAGATAATTTCAGACGGCCTTATTAAGAAAATAATTAGTAATTACTAATAATAATAATGCGCCGTCACTGTGTTCAGCAGTGGTTGGTGACCGTTTGTAAGGATGACGGTGATGATTACTAAAAATATTTTATATAAAACTTTAGTCATACATGACTAAGTATTTCTATATAGTGTAAACTACGAAGGCCTTTTAAATGTTTAAATTACATTGTGGTGCGGGAGAGTACAAAACCAAGACTTATCCTCATGGGTCTCTATCTCAATATAATCATGCCACATAGTATATAGGTACCGCATTTACAAACCTCCAAAGTATCCACACGTTGTATATAAAATACAACCATAACATAGCCACGTTGCAGCTATGTTATGGTTGTAGCATGAATAGGTCGGATCGACCGGGGAATATACACGCTCTCACAGAATACCAGCGTTATTTTACGCTGATCTTCATCCTGAACACCTAAAAATTCTGTACTGCTATTACTGGTTTACCATCTTCAAAGCTACGTAACATAGTAGAGCCATAATGTAGCTATATTATGCTTGTAACTTGACTTGGCTTGACCGAAAAATGACCACCCTCTAACAGAATAACAGCGTAAAATAGCACCTAAATGTGTACCGTGTGGTGAGTATAGAGAACTGTAAACCTTAATTACTCGAAACAAGTACAGAATATAGGTGTCTATGAGCCTCAGCATCCACTTACCATCAGCTGGACTTTTGTCATGTTTGTCACCCTTATTCTATAAAAAATGGCTTCTGCCTCGCAGATTATTTATTATTATTATGGGTACAAAATCCTCTTTTTCTCCCACGACCTAAACGCACAGTACCTACCTAATTCATTTAATTATCAATAGATATATTATTTCCCTTTATTTTAATTTTAAAATAAAACATACCGAAATGTAATAAGTATATAGTGTAATAAGTATAACAATAACAATGACGATTTTATTTCAGAGAGACATGCGGTTTGAAAAGGGCGCACTGTTTTCAAGACTTATCTGGAGAAATACCGCAAGACGTAAGTTTGTTTTCTCAAATATTTACCAAAATCTAATAATTGTGGGTCATAGTTGAAAATTGTATCTATATGAAAAAATAAAAATTAATAGATATTTCCATTCATTAGTACAGCCTGTAATCCACTGCTCAAGTAGCCCTCTACTAATAGAGAGGGATCTGTTATAGTTAAGTTACTCAGGCGGGTGACGACAGAAGTTTTTAATAATTTTGTGTTGTTATCGCTTCGCTTCTTACGACAGCCATGGGAAAGTATGGTAATAGATAGTTAATTTATAATATTTTCATCTGAATCTAATCTTAGTAAAACGGTACGAGGTATTTTAAGGAGAAAACTCTAAGGGAATAATTTAAAAGAAATAAATATATTAACTATCCTCTCAGTATATTTACGAATATTTAACGTTCACAAAAACAAAAGTAGTTTTAGTAGAAAAGTGTACACTCTGTAAACACCAGAAATAAACACATGCACTAGTGATATATTTCTCGATTCCACACAGTCAGTAATTCATTCATAGAGCAATAGTATATACGATACCACAAAGACCCTTAAAATAAACGTAATCTCTCTATTACTAAGTTTAAAATACTAAACAAAAACTGTATAAAAGGGGTTATTATGATAATAATAACCCCTGAGAATGAGGTGGTCGCTTCCAAGCTATTTCATTATATTATAATTTAAGTTGTTTGTACAACCTGTGTTAAATTGTAAAATTTTGCTTTTGAAAAAAGGCCCACTGGGTCCATCACAAAGGTTCTTTCGAGGACAGAGGCCTTTTCCGAACTTTAAAAAAAAAGACTAAATAATAATTACGTGTAATCTATATTGATTAAAACATATTCTATTATATTTTACATGCTATCCGAGCCACGTGAAACACCGCCAACTTCTCAGCTTGCGGGCTGAGAATTACTTTACAGAAAAACTGAATAGGTAAAATTGCTTTTAGCCCGACACTGGATGGGAACAACCCCACTGAACTTAGAAGACAGCCAAATTCGTATTTTAATTATTTCTATTCCTAGACTATTTATAATTTTGTTGTGTTCTATTAAATAGATTAAACACTTTTTTAGCGCATAAACGCACTCTCACAAATCTACGAGTGCGTTGACGACATAGACTTGTTCGTCGGCGGGACGATGGAGAAAACTGTTCAAGGTTCTATCCTCGGCAAGACGTTTCAGTGCATAGTGGCCGAACAGTTCTACAGGACGCGGATCGGCGATAGATTTTTCTACGACCACGGAGAAATGCCGCATTCCTTCACGCCAGGTAAGTTTAACAACAACATTGAATAACGATTATATGAAATTTCGCTAGTGCCAGGTTTCTAAAACCCAATAGCCATCTAGTCTCTATTAAACATTGAACTCTACTTGGAATGCTGGAGTATCACACAATGTTTCGTTTATTTTATTGTGGGTTGTTTCTTCCACCCCATAACCTCTAGAATTCTCCTGGGGTGCTCTACTGGAGTATCTACATAGCGTCATTTTTCTTTTAATTATAGGTGATTTCTGTTATCCGATAGCCATAGCACGGTATAATAAAGGTATAGACTGTGGCTATACTATCTCCCTTAACCCTATAACTTCACTTAGGGTGCTGAGGTGCCACAAAGTTTTATTTCTCAGAATACCAGCATCATGCTATGTTTCGTATGGTGAGTGTGGAGAACCATATACCCTTTTTCCTGGAAACGAAGCATTACATCTTAGTCCTCGGGGTGACAAGCATCTGTATTTTGATTTGTAATTGATGATCTATGAACCACAGTATCCACTTACCATTAGGTAAATTAGGTGCCCGTTTGTGAACTTTTTTTATCATCATCATCATTATCTGTTTGCTGTTCTTTCTGAGCTAGTGGGTTGAGGCCCACCATAAGTTCACAGCTGAACTAAAGGCACAACTATCACCCTTACTATTAAAAAAAAACTTTAGTTAAATGAAGAATCCGCCTGCCGTAAATTTCCGCCAAAAACACTAATCACCCGACACTTCCTTCCACAGATCAGCTGAAAGAGATAAAGAAAGCGTCTATGGCACGATTGATTTGCGACAACACGGACGGAATCAAGTACATTCAGAGAAAGGCATTCGAGATGGAATCGGCTCACAACCCGAAATACAGCTGTTATGACTACGACGCGATACCTTTTGTGGATTTAACTGCATGGAAACGATCGATTCTTGAGTTATATGATTGATTAAGAAGTGAATTTTAACTATTTGAAGCGAAGTTATTTATATATGATTTATGGTTATTTGAAAGTTTGTTTGTGTGCGTGTATAGGAAAACGTTTTAAATATTTAGAGTTACACTTATTATAAGTAGGTACTCCGTGCCGTTCTAGAGTTAAACCTAAGAAAAATTTGTATTTTATATTTCATAATGAAATAATTAGTGATTTTCGCATTAGAAATCAAGAATAATCCTTGCATTTGTATGCACAGTACACATACCTTTATAATTGTTAAATTATTCTTAAAAAAGTCAACAACATAACAATAAGTAGACATCATATTTATGAAATGCGCCCCAACGTGATGAAAACCTAATAAACTAATAACTTAAATACTTAGTAACAATATAATATATTCTTTGCCTTAAATAACATATTCATCACGTCGCGTAGCGTGCGTAATGTTGTTTATGGTTATACAAAATATAAACATCGAGATACATAATATTATCTATTATTTATTCTGTGATATTATGTAGTACCATAGGGTTGCCATACGGTCGGGATTCGTCTGAATTCTCCCGACATTTTCAATTATCTTCAGACTCCCGACAGAACTCAATTCCAGACAAACAGCTTCTCTTCATAAATCAGCTGACTTTTTAAAAGCTGAGTTAGTAATTAGACGAAACTTTGAAGTAATTGTTTGAATTTTAAATCTCTTCTGAATACAGTACAAATGGATCCAAATTGGTGGATCCAGTTAAGTCCAATGCCAAATACACGTGGCAACCTAAAAATTAAGTGTATTTAAATTAGTTACGTGTCAACAATGTTAAGTCTTTTTGTAGCCTATTAATTTTAAAAAAAAATAAACTTTTTATTTTACATTTTTATTTTTAATATTTATTTCTCCCGACAACGGCCCCTAAATCCCGATATTTTATTTTATTTTTATTTTGGTTTTTCAATCTTGCATTCCTAATCCTTTCTACCTTTAATTCCTACCATTATACACTACAATGCAATATAATGTAGGTATCTTCATTGGAAATGTGAAGAAACACAATGTATTTTTAAGTTCTACGTGGATGAAGTGACGGGTAAAAATTAGTAAATAAATAACAATACAATAAGCGCATTGATTTTTAACATGAATATTCATTCTTTAGCAACCTATCAAAAGTCAGCTGCTGATCAAGGGCTCCCATAGGTTGTATCTTAGGAGAGATATTTACCATAGTTGCCACGCGTGGCATGTTGATTAACAACATCAATTTTTTATTGTGTTACGTTATGATCAGTAAGATGCTACTGCCCATCTCCTGTTTCCTTTTTCTCTGTCGCCTCGTATGATACCCACGAGACGATATGGAGTAGTCGGTTATCGTAATTTTAGCAATTAATGCCTATAATATTTAAAACACTGGGTGATTTTTTTACAGTCTGGAAAAAAATAGGGGTGTAACAGGTGAACGGAATAGAAGCCCACGACACCTATATTTTACAATTTTTTTTTTACATTTTTCATATATAGAAATTCATTTATCAATAAGCGTCTAATACTAATTGGGTGCGTATTATTTTAATTTCAACAGTTTTTTTATTTATTTACTTATTCAGTTCAAAATGTTCGTTTTCATTTTTTATTACCGTAAGTTTATTTTAAATTAGTGGCATTTATTGATTGATAGTTCAATTTCATATGTTTAAGTAAAATAAAACCAAAATCCTAAAATATCAGTGCCATAGGCTTCTATACCGTTCACCTGTTACACCCTATTTTTTCCAGACGATAAAAAACCATCCAGTATATTATGTAACTAACTTTTTTTTATATAGGATGGGGTAAGTAGTTACGATGTACCAGTTCTGGCGCACTTGTAGAGAGGTTGTACCAGTTCTGGCGCACTGAGTCAGAAGTTGTACAAGTACGACGTTCGTCGATTCACGATCCTAAAAAAAAAAAAAAAAAGGTTTTGGCATGCTCTGATCACGAATCTGCGGTCCATTTTTGCGTAGGATGCACGGTTCCGGAGATGTGCAGATCAATTAACTCTTATCTAATTGATATCCGCTTCGAGCCTCAACCGTCATTAGCGCTCCATTGTCCTTATCTACTTATCTATTGTTGATTGACTACCGTCATTATCTATTATTCGTCGGCGTGTGGGTCGGCTTATGCTATTGTATTATACTCCTTTGTTCCTATCTACACTAATCTGACTCATTAATAAAACACATTACCCAATTTTGTTAAAAGTTTTATTTATAAAATACAAAATCTTATTACTTATTATCTATAAAATAGGAGCGAAACATCTCATCCACTAAAATATCGTTGTACAATGTGTTCCCTGTAAATATACTCGTAAAACTATGCATTGAACATCCCTGAAACTTATATAGCAAATACATTAAGCAATATTCGCCACAAACTGAAGTCCACTCATTCTGAATCCTATCAACATTCCAGTTCCATCTTTTACAATTTCTTTTAAAAAACTCTAGATGACATCGTACAGGTGCCCGTCCGAATGAATCAAAATATTGACCGACGTCATTCGTATCGATATATAAAGCTACCCAATGTGACCCTGGTTTATCATCTGTATCCAAATTGCATATTATATACGTTGGTACGTGGGTGTACATGGGTAGTTTATTGGCAGCATAAACATTATTTTCTAGAGTGGGGTGAATCTTTTTCAGATGTTGTTGTACATCTAGTGTATCCATAATATTACTGCTATTAGTAGATTATTACAGTACCAATCTACTCAATGACTAATATAGGAGTGATCAATTATAGTGATTTCTAAATATTAAATTGCATTCTTTGTGTTATACAAATCGTATTTGAGTCACCAATACACTGAACAAGACACGACAGGAAGGACGTAGGAATGTAGAGATAAGCAACAGAATGTAAGGTAAGCTTGTTGACGCATAAAGATACTATCAATTCTACTGCAGAAATTCTTTAGATTAGAATTATTACTCACTGGTACTATATAAGACCAAGCAACTGCAGTCATGGAGTTAGTGTATGGTCGTTTGACCGCAGTGGATCTATCAATACTACGTTTGTGTTACTTCAACGCATCAAAGGCCATGGATGTAAGTGTTTATTCTATTGACAAACTTACTTTTCTTTCTGTTATTTTCTTACGTGTGTATGATTTAGTGTTAACAAATTATATTTAAATATTATGTGTGTGTATATGGTTAAGCCGTGGTAGCTCAGATGGTTAGCGCAAAATGTAAAATTCACAGTACGCGACCCGGGTTCGATCCCCGCCGGCACCAATTAAATTGTTAATTACAATTTTAAGTGCTGATTTACCACGTGCTCAGCGTAGCCCTAAAACCCTCTCAGAAATGAGAGGAGGCCTATGTTCAGCAGTGGACTTTAATAGGTTGTAACTTTAGCTTTTTTAACTTTTATGATTAAGTGTTAACAAATTGATATTAACATGATAACTGTGTTGTTGCAGAAATCATTGAGCTTCGATGAAAATACCTATAAACAGTATTACTACTCGCCACTCTCCCCTCAAGAAGAGAGTGATGACATCGTCATTAATAATAACACATGCGATGGTGGAAAAAGAAAATCGCAATCGATTGATCATTTTTTTGAAGCTGAATCAAAAATAAAAAAGAGGAAGCTGTTATCATCAACCGTAGCACGAGCCGCTAGAGATGGTGTATCATACATTTCTACTAATTCTGACGACGGAGACCAAGCGACGCATCTCATCAAAATTGAAATGTACGATATGAAGAAGCTATCCAAGATTCCAACTACTGATCATTGGAAACATGCTTCCACGAGGATTAAATATTACGTAAAGACTAATAAGGATAGCATCTACGACAACACAAACGCCCTCGTATACAATATTACAAAGACAATAGCAGAAAGTGAAAAAGTTAAAAAATACTTTTTTAACAATGACAGTCATTAGCTGATCATTAGTGAATGTGATTCTGTTTACTTAAATTACAGGAAGACAAGAGCAGAAGAAAGAGATGAGTGTGGCATACGTGTACAGAACACATCATTGAAGAACAAAACTACATCACTGAGTGGAGATGAAAACGAGAAGAATATGCAGTACTCAAGAGCTGAATATCCATTCTTCAGTTCAAAATCTAGTCGGTTGCTCAGTTTCGAAAACTGGCCTCTCGTTATGCGACAGAAACCTGAAGATCTTGCAGAAGCCGGTTTCTTTTATACTGGCCATGCAGACAGGACCAAGTGTTTCTATTGTGGTGGTGGCTTAAAAGATTGGGAAGATGATGATGATCCTTGGCAGCAGCATGTTCAGTGGTTTAGTCAGTGTGCTTATGTAAAATTTAAACTCGAACAGAGTTTTGTATTACATTAAATAGAATATTTATAAAGAAATAAAAAAATAATATATTGCATACAATTTGTTTTATTTAATTTTATAATGTTTCACATAGTTACATACACACAAAATGCATTACACATAACTCATAAAATCTATCACACAACACATATTATAACCCTAACTACTATAGTCTACAGTAACATTTCTGTTTTTATCTATCTCAATAATATTATCAAACTCAGCATAAACTATACAGTTAATTGTTTGTATTAGTGAGGATTCAAATCGTACTTCTAATCTTACACTACCATGCTTTATGAGATTCCAATGAGCTGATGAGTTGGCTGATAAATCAGGAGTTAAGTCAAATGCTAATAGACAGTAACCTTTGGCATACTGTTCACAAGAGATTCCATTTCCTTCATTAAGAAAGTGAATACCAGTTCCCGAGAATAGAGTATGATATGCTGATGTAAATATGCTATTATTAAAGGATGGTTGCAAAGCTTTTGAAGGTATTTGTTGACCATCAATATATAAGCTGAAAGAATTAATACCATAGTTTTCAAAGTTAAATGGATTTTTAGTAAGGGAACCATTAAATGCAGAATTGTTCACAAATCCAATTATACATCTTTTGGGTACCTGCCCTAAAAATATATTATCAAGAGTTTTTCCTTGAACACCCGATGGAATTGTTAAAACTTTTACTTCAGCTCGAGTAATAGGATATTTAGCAGTGGTAGAAGCTAAAACTTTTTGATGTGCGAGTAATACACTTGGATTAATTAGTGCTCGTCGAACAATAAGAGTTGCATCCGTAATGCAAACTTTAAACTTTACATCGTTTGACCCAGCAATTAAATTAAAGCTCTCTCTAGATCGAACCAATTTAACACTCATTTCAACACCATTAATTAAAAATTTATCTTGGTTGAAAATGTCACCGTGAAGATGACCAATCATTTCTATTTCCTTACTTTCACTAATCAATTCCTGTCTTTTAACAAATCCTATGTTTTTACCATCCGTAGAATCCATTTTTCCTGCTGTATCATCATACCAAAGACTACAAGTAAGATGAGATTGTTTAGCAGCAGGAGCATAGTTTAAAAGGGTTTCCATGTATGCTCGATATGCATAGGTATTATTAGGTGGTGATACAAGTTTTTGGTTTAAATAAACATCAAGTTGACTAAAAAGTGAATGCAGCCAATTATTTACAGGTGCTACTATTGTAGTAGATATCAAGTTAGTTGAATCTTGATTTAATACTTTTGCCTTTATGTGGAGTAATGTATGAGACAAATCTATGTAGTCATCGCCTGTCCCAGGAACTTGAAACTCGATAGGTCCATCATCACCAAGAGATGAAATTGGTTTATAATGAATCCACAATCCATTTTCAATGCTAGTTTGTGTAGACGGTAGTGCAAACAAATCCAATTCTGACTTAACGCACTCGCAAGAATGATTATGAAGGAAAGACATATTTAATTTGAAAATATATCTTTGTTATTTTTTGGTTTTAGACCAAGTTTTTTCGCAGCTTTCACTTTAGCAGTTAATGGTGGAATGAACGAGGTCAATCGTTTTCTTTTAGTTTTATACCCAGATCCTGTCATGTTAAATTGATCAATTTTCTCATCAGCCTTTCGTTTTAAATTCGTACTAACTTGCTTTAGACGATCTTTTATTGAGGCTTCCATAGGACGCGCTTGAACCATATCCGATAAAAGTCCTACTCCAGCGCTTAATGCCTCCTTACCAATCACTCGAGCACCACTTGAAAGTAAAGGTAAAACTGATCTAAATAACCCCCCTAAGAAGCTCCCAATACCATGACCGCGTTGGTATGGTGCACCCTTATAAATTACTCCAACTCCTGACCCAGCTTGATGTGTATAATAATTTTCATATGGACATTTATGATGATCACGAAGGGAATTCATTATTATAATTTTCGGAAATGTAGTTTAATACACACGGTTCCAAACTGGAATGGTATTTTTTGTCCTGTGCTCGATCTTATAACTATTTCCAGCGTATCGAACTCTCTTCGCATAACAGGTAAGTAGTGAGGTTGAGAGAAAACGTGCATTTTATTTGCACCATAAATGTATTTTGTAGGATCTAATGAAATGACTCTTAGTAAAGGAGTCATAACATCACCCACAATCTGAGGATCGATAATGTCACAATATAGAAAGAGTTGAGATGGTAACCCTAAGTGTAAATTAGCAGGACACTTTCCAAAATTTCTCTCTAGGAGATTTTTATTTGGTTCATAACCTAGTTGTAAACTTAATTTGGGTGATAATGTTACGGATGTTATATTTTTATCCAAAACAGAAATAGACACAAATTTTGTTATTTCATCATAGCGAAATTTCAAGTTCTCTCCGATACCATTTAACACTCTTAAAATATGCTCAACGTTATCATAGTTGGTAGCTGGAATATGTTTTTTGTAGTACACTGTGGATGGTTTATCTTCATTAGGCATTAACATAGATTTTGTAATGTATATAACATTTTCATGATCTTGAACAGTAAACATGGTACATGGATATTGAAACTCGACAACTCCAACCGACCATTCACCTTCTAATTTAATAGCTTTCGGTAATTTCGTTGAAAAATTTGTGGTCTTGTTATCAGGAAAATATTCCATTGAACTATTGCTGAGCAAAGTTAAATAAAAACTTTCTTTATTCATATTTCTTTTAAACTAGAAGCTAAAATCCAACTGTTAAATTTATCTGGATAACCTTTCCACTTCACTAATACTTCTTTTCTGTTACCTGAGTAACGAGTGTCAATTATTTTATCTATTTTATATTGTGAGGTGGGGTTGTAAGTGATTTTCTGTAATTCTCTTTCATAAAAAGTACCAACTATTGGTTCATTTTGTAAATCTGTTATTGTATAAACAACCCATGGAGATCTATCAATTATTGAAGATATAATAAATATTTCATCACTCCAATTTGATTCATATCCTATGTTTATATTTAGTTATTCGAACATAATCACCCACATTGAAATTTGGTTTAGGATTTTCTAAAGAAAGTTTGTTTGACCGTCTATCATAAAGATTAGTCCAAACTGTCATAATATTGTTGGAATTTACATCACATGGGCACATCTTAATACTAGAGTGAAAGCTGTGATTGTAAGAGTATATTAAATCTTGTAAAACATCTATATATCTATAAGTATTATTATGAGTGAAATAACGCCACATTTTCATTTTTAGTGTTCTTTGAAATCGTTCAACAATACTGGCCTTAATGTCAGGATTGTTAGTGGTATAGTAATTAATCTTTTTGGATTTAAAGTATTTTTGTACATCTTTTGAAACAAATTCTGTACCTTTATCAGATTGTATGTGAGTAGGTGTTAAATTACTTTCAGTAAATATACTTTCAAAACATTCTTTAGTTGTTTCTGAGTTTTTCCTTTTCATTGGTCTTGCAAAAGCATATTTACTAAATACATCAATAACACAAAGTATATACTTGAAACCATCATTATATTGAGAATAAGTTCGCATATCACTTAAATCAGCTTGCCACAGTTCATTAATATTTGATAGAATGTACCTATTACGCGGGAATTTTTTTCGAATGGGTTTATGTAATGTGTATGTTTCTTGTGATTTTAACCATTCCTTTACTTGCTTTTTATTCATTTTACCCTTCATGGCTTTTGATAATTTATCAATACTACCAAAACCAGCGGGATTAGATGGATCATAATAAATCCTGTTAATTTCTTCTAGTACGGGGTCCATTTTTCCCACTCAAGCCTTTTACGTATTTTAGTTGTAGACTTTTTATCTCTACTGCTCGGTGTAGAAAACTCTTGAAATTCAATCTCAGAGGGTTTGTTCAGATCTTTTGCTTGAAGTTGGTTAATAAACTCACATCTCTTTGGATTTCCAATATAAGTAAGTGGTACTTTAATATCTTTTAATGCTTCAGCAAATCTATCCCAACCTACTGGATCACTTCTTTTTAAGGGTCTTAGTGAATCATTTATTAAATCAACAATATTACTTCCAGGAATTTTTTCACTATCAATTATGACTGTACCTTCATTATCCCAATGTATTTTACCTTTACTTGTTTCAACTAAGTTTAATAATAACTGTCCTTTTTTATTATAAGTTTTTGGTATTAAACTGAGTATTTGAGCTGGTGTGTAAAGTGGATTTTCAACATTTTCTTTACTTTTGATGGATCGATTCTCCTCCAACAAAGATTCAGCATCAACTGAAGTTTTTAGATCTCTATCTTTATTTTTAAAACCAATTTTAGACTCGTTTGAATCTTCATTAGATGTATCAGAATAAATTGGTAATCTGAGTGGTTGACGATCCTCTTCGGTAAAATGAAGGTATCTTTGCAGTGTTTGTAAATATAACATCCATTTCTTTCGGTCTTCCGTCTTACTATTCATAATATTTTGCATTTCAATATCTAATCGAGATAAACTACTACTCGTATTAACCTTATTTTCTTGTTTTAATTTTTCAATCAATCCAGGTTCGATAAGTATCATTTTCTTTGCATTTTCCATGTTAACTGGCTAGTCCACTCACTAATCCACTCAATATTGCACCTAATATTATTGGTAAGAAAGCCCCTCCTTTTTGTATAATTATATTTTTTCTTAGTTTATGTTTACACTTACGCACTAGTTGACGGAGTATATTTTTGTGTTTATTCAATTTTTGTTTATCTTGATCTTTAAGAGGTACTTTTCCTTGTAAAACGTTATGAATACACTCACAAATACAGTTAATTTCTTCTTCATCACACGTTTTAAGTAATGCTCTTTGATATTTTGGTTTAAGCGTATGCAAAGCGTTTAGCAAATGTTTATGCGTTGTGAGTCGACGATGTATCATTTAGCAATGATTTGAAATGTTTGATTCTTGGTGTATTTAAACTCTTTTGTGGGGACGTAGACTGTGCAGAAACCATTAAATGGGAAGACATTTGTCTTGATACGACAAAAATCATTGGTATTCTGTTTTAAATCTACCATTAAATATCCATGCGCCTCTAGAGTTGCATCCCTGTAGGCATCTTCAATAAATTTTGGGTTATCTGGTGACACTTGTCGTGCTAAATATCTTATTTGAGTTTTATCTCGAGGGTTTTTAAAATATATTATATAACTTGAGTTTAAGGATATGTCTCTTTGCCCTTTACCCTGATGAAATAAATTTTGTGTTAAATAAAATACACTAAGATTCCTGTGATGACTACCTTTTGTAAATATATCCACAATTCTTCCATCGGACTCTCTCATTAGATCATCAATAATAACAAGATGTGGGTTTTCACCGTCAAACATATTAACATTTGGAATTCCTTGATGGTAGTTAACATTTGGTAAATTATATAAAGGTTGCATTTCATCAAAGCACCATGTGATCTGATTAAAATCACAATTACATATTTCTGTAACTGATTTTATGAAATTTGTTACAAAATTTGACTTCTCACATCCACTTGGCCCCGCCACAATAGCAGTAAACGGATGGATAAAGTGAAACATTATACACGTCTAAAGTTCTAAGGGGTGAAATAAAAAATGAAAGTGTTGGTGTTAACAATTAATATATATTGCAAACATTATATAAAACAGAATGATCTGTATACTATTTCTAACACAATTAGTACATCATAATTTTACAATCAACTCAATCTCAAATAAATGCACACACACACACACACACACACACACGCAAATATAAACAACAATTAACTTAAATTATTTACAATAAAACAACGATTAAATATGTAATAAACTCTACGTCATATTATACTATTATCATTATTTTACAATCAATACAAATTTTATTTACATGCAGACATAAAATTAAAAACTATCAACACTTACATAACGCAGTTTATAATGACCCCAAGCTAATGTTTCAATATTATTATCTAAAATATGCCTCTTTGTGTCATTATATGATAAACCAATCTTATTTAATTTTTGTGTAAAAATTGTGTGTTTAATTGATTTAAATCTAAGCATACTATAATATTGCACTTTTTTATTAAATAGAGAAGACTTATAATTATCCATGGTCATCTTTTTAGTGATACATTTATTTACGCCTTTTGCCTTGGCTATAGTCTTATTCTCTAAGTTAAAAGCGTACATTTTGGATCGTAAACCCACAAATTCTTTCATGGTTTTACCATTATTTTCATCTTTAAAAAAACCTAATTTCTTTTTATTTAATTTTGGATATTCAAAAATATTATTTGCATCATAAGCTGAGGTATCAAAGTATGATGAAAGGTCAGGTTTTATATCAGAGTAAAAATCATCTGTAAATATATGATATATTAAACTATCCGTATCTGTATACAATAATTTGATTTTACTAAACTTTTTAACCATATAGTTATAATGAAAATCATACATTAATGTTTTTGAAATATCTAAAATGCAAAACCCTAAATAAATTGGTTTGTTATATATTAACTTTGTTTTTCGCAACTGAACCGCAACTAGGTTTTCCGAAAATACTGAAAGACTATGAAATTGTGGTTTAGCGATTAGATCTTGAGCACCTAAAGCTTTGCCCTGGTTCTCCCAGTGTGTAACTAATTTTATGTTAACCCTTTTTTCAATATTCTCCATAGTCTTTCCGAAGACTGAATTATTCATTAATTTATAAAAATCTTTTTCGAAATCTGATTTTGCTAACGTTCTTAATTTTGTGTTTAGATCTATGTACATCTTCAACCAGCGAGACTGTTTAAATTTTAAAACTCTATGAATTTTAGTTAATTTAACCCCCATTTCTATGCACTGCTTTAAATTTCTGTAATGAATTACATATTTATCTTTATTATTTAAATTTGGGACTAGTTTATTTTCATTAATATTGTCTGCACAAATGTTTTCGGGGCATAAAGGAAAGTCCGAATGTAAATCATGAAGTTCATCTGGATATTCCAAATCAACTTCTAAAATAAAACCGAAGTTCGATGTCTCAGACACATTAAATTCTGTATTCGGATTTACCCATTCGAATCCACCAGTAGGAAGACATTGAGACATAGCCCAACCATATAAATTGTTGGCATCAAAATATGTGATATATGAATTTGGTTTCCCTGCATTATAATCCCCCATATATTTGTTATTAGCTCTAGCATAACGATTACTACATTGAGATACACCACCCCTGATACCTGATCTAATAAATGCAATTTTCTCATAATCTGTTAAAAGTTCTAATTCTATTTTTGTATATTTTAACATTGCTTCCCAACTTAAACCGGGTGCTGTGTAATAATGGGCAGGGTCTAAATCATAAGTATTAATACATAACTTTCTAAAGTTTTCAAATACATCGGTTAAAAGTAAAACGTCTGTTTTTAAATAAAGGTTTGAATAATCTAGCATATTACAACACCCAAAGTGTTTCCAAACATCTTTAGCATGATTGTAATCATCATTTGAAATATGGGAATCTGTGAGCGAGCTATAAAAAAAATTTTGTTCGGGGAGCGATGTTAGGCTTAAACTATCATAATTAGTCATAAGTTCATATGGATAAACGCCTTTCCGTTTTAAACGAAAGAAATCTTCATCATTAGGATAATTTCTACGTAATTCTTGAAATTGATCATTACTGAGATTTTTGGCCAATTCTTCTAATTTACATGATAAAAACTTAAATGAATCTATGAATCTTAATATAATTTCGTGGTTATTCATTTTTAATTTTTTGGAAAAGGATATATATTTTTCTTTATTTTGAGGGATAACTTCGACTTCACCATCACAAAAGTTTAACGCGTGAACAATAAAATGAGCATCATAGTGACTAAGGTTGTGTAAAAATATTGGTATATAACGAGGTTTTCTGAACTTCGAGCTACATGATTCGTGAGCAACACCTATAAAACTACCGGTGTACCAATCAAAATCATAAAAATGTTCTGCTAACTCTGTTTCACAAATATGACAAATGGTTGCATTTGAAATTTGGTTTTTGTCTTCATTTGTTAGCGGAAGTGGAGGATATTTTTGAAGTCTATTTATTTCTTTGAGATTGTTAGATAAACTTTCCATAAACACTTGTGCACAGTTGGGTCCGCAATACGTTACATATTTTGATAATTTATCATCATATGAACATTTAATATAATAACCAAAACTATGTACTTCATGTTTCTGAATATTGTGTGTGAAAGGTTTGGAAGGATCGTTAGAACATGATTCTATTGGTTTTAAAAATGCTTCAAAATCAGCATAAACTACGAATGGTATCTTCAACTTTTTTTCATAACTATCAAATTTAATTTTATCATTTGAAATAGGTTGACCAAACCAATTCTTTTTTTTAAAAGTTTCACTGTTTGGTAATTCTGTACAAATGTGGGCACAATCGTATTGTTCATGGTTATTTAAACTTTCCTTAGATGGAAAGTGAAGTAGACATGCTTCGCAAATGTACATGATGTGACCGTCTTTTGAAATTTGTTTACTAACTAACCGCGATAAATTTTTTATGTAACAATAATGATTTTTTGTATCCTTGGAAAAAAATAATAAATTGATATGTCTATCTTTACGACACTTTGTTAAAAATAATGGACCTACTATAGAATTACATCGTTTTTCTTTATTATATTCTAACCCAAAAACATTAATACTAATATCATTTAATTTCTCTACTTTTGCTATGTCAGAAATTTTAACTGGAAAGGAAATACCATCAAATTTAAGTTTATTTGCATGTTTAACGTACGATGATACACGATCCGCGTCTTTGTTTACGGGATGTAACGCCGAGAGTAACGCCCATTTAAAACAAAAATAATCCTTGCTTTTTACATTTATAACAGCCTTTTTTAATTTTATGTCACGAGGAAGATCTATGTATGAAGTACCGCGTAGGGGGTTAAATTTATTAACATTCATGTCTATAGATTTTATGTTTTTTAGACTCCATCCACTATCTTTTTTTTCAAATGCACTAATTTTAGTAGTAATTGTATCATTTAAAGATGAAAAAAAAAATATTTAAGTCATCTCCTTGACAAATAATATAGTTAAGCGTTTGAAAATCGAACGTATCATGAATATCTTTAGTTTGTTGAACAAAATCAGCATGCAATATGAAGTTTACTTTAAAAATTATGTGTTGATGAATACACTCTTGTATTAAAAATAAAATATCATCTTTAATAGAATTTAAAAATAGTTCAGGAGTTTCAAAATTTACCAATGTCGAACTATCTACTCTACTCTTGATTTTATAAGTTAAAATCCTATTTCCAAAAGCAGATTCAATAACACTAACGTTTGATAAAGAATTATGTGAATTTAAAAGATTATTTTTGTGAACATTACTTTTAAAATGATTAGCTAAATACCGTTTCTTGATAAATATATGACACGTTAGACATTCCACTTGATCATCGTTACTGATACTGTTCCCTGCAGAGGTAGGCGCTTCTGCTTCCGTTGTTGGTTTTTTGATGATCTTGGGTTCTTTGCTGCTCGTTCGCTTCGTTCCTCTTCCAAGTTGTAGTGGTTGACTACTAAAATGTTTAAATTTATTAAAAACTGTACAAGACATTGTGTAAATTATGATCGAAATGAATGTTTATTTTACTTACTTAAACTGTGTTTCAACCATCGCACAGTGATTATACAACTCATCATCATACGATGAATCGAACAGTTGATCCTTCTCCATTTCATCACAAACTTTAGACAACTCCTGATTTAATTCACTGTTGAATAGTTCCGTATTCTCTTCCATGGTTGTGGAGAAGAAAGCACTGGTGCACACTTCACTGAAGTTTGCCATCCTTATAGTAAAGAAGAAAATAGGTAGCAGAGTAAGTAACAGTTCAGTGTTGGTGGACCAACTGATATCCAAATTTCAAATAATGTCCGATATTTAAGTCTAACAAAGGATTAGAAATACAATATAATGAGTACACGGAAGTAATTTAAGTAAACAGAATCACATTCACTAATGATCAGCTAATGACTGTCATTGTTAAAAAAGTATTTTTTAACTTTTTCACTTTCTGCTATTGTCTTTGTAATATTGTATACGAGGGCGTTTGTGTTGTCGTAGATGCTATCCTTATTAGTCTTTACGTAATATTTAATCCTCGTGGAAGCATGTTTCCAATGATCAGTAGTTGGAATCTTGGATAGCTTCTTCATATCGTACATTTCAATTTTGATGAGATGCGTCGCTTGGTCTCCGTCGTCAGAATTAGTAGAAATGTATGATACACCATCTCTAGCGGCTCGTGCTACGGTTGATGATAACAGCTTCCTCTTTTTTATTTTTGATTCAGCTTCAAAAAAATGATCAATCGATTGCGATTTTCTTTTTCCACCATCGCATGTGTTATTATTAATGACGATGTCATCACTCTCTTCTTGAGGGGAGAGTGGCGAGTAGTAATACTGTTTATAGGTATTTTCATCGAAGCTCAATGATTTCTGCAACAACACAGTTATCATGTTAATATCAATTTGTTAACACTTAATCATAAAAGTTAAAAAAGCTAAAGTTACAACCTATTAAAGTCCACTGCTGAACATAGGCCTCCTCTCATTTCTGAGAGGGTTTTAGGGCTACGCTGAGCACGTGGTAAATCAGCACTTAAAATTGTAATTAACAATTTAATTGGTGCCGGCGGGGATCGAACCCGGGTCGCGTACTGTGAATTTTACATTTTGCGCTAACCATCTGAGCTACCACGGCTTAACCATATACACACACATAATATTTAAATATAATTTGTTAACACTAAATCATACACACGTAAGAAAATAACAGAAAGAAAAGTAAGTTTGTCAATAGAATAAACACTTACATCCATGGCCTTTGATGCGTTGAAGTAACACAAACGTAGTATTGATAGATCCACTGCGGTCAAACGACCATACACTAACTCCATGACTGCAGTTGCTTGGTCTTATATAGTACCAGTGAGTAATAATTCTAATCTAAAGAATTTCTGCAGTAGAATTGATAGTATCTTTATGCGTCAACAAGCTTACCTTACATTCTGTTGCTTATCTCTACATTCCTACGTCCTTCCTGTCGTGTCTTGTTCAGTGTATTGGTGACTCAAATACGATTTGTATAACACAAAGAATGCAATTTAATATTTAGAAATCACTATAATTGATCACTCCTATATTAGTCATTGAGTAGATTGGTACTGTAATAATCTACTAATAGCAGTAATATTATGGATACACTAGATGTACAACAACATCTGAAAAAGATTCACCCCACTCTAGAAAATAATGTTTATGCTGCCAATAAACTACCCATGTACACCCACGTACCAACGTATATAATATGCAATTTGGATACAGATGATAAACCAGGGTCACATTGGGTAGCTTTATATATCGATACGAATGACGTCGGTCAATATTTTGATTCATTCGGACGGGCACCTGTACGATATCATCTAGAGTTTTTTAAAAGAAATTGTAAAAGATGGAACTGGAATGTTGATAGGATTCAGAATGAGTGGACTTCAGTTTGTGGCGAATATTGCTTAATGTATTTGCTATATAAGTTTCAGGGATGTTCAATGCATAGTTTTACGAGTATATTTACAGGGAACACATTGTACAACGATATTTTAGTGGATGAGATGTTTCGCTCCTATTTTATAGATAATAAGTAATAAGATTTTGTATTTTATAAATAAAACTTTTAACAAAATTGGGTAATGTGTTTTATTAATGAGTCAGATTAGTGTAGATAGGAACAAAGGAGTATAATACAATAGCATAAGCCGACCCACACGCCGACGAATAATAGATAATGACGGTAGTCAATCAACAATAGATAAGTAGATAAGGACAATGGAGCGCTAATGACGGTTGAGGCTCGAAGCGGATATCAATTAGATAAGAGTTAATTGATCTGCACATCTCCGGAACCGTGCATCCTACGCAAAAATGGACCGCAGATTCGTGATCAGAGCATGCCAAAACCTTTTTTTTTTTTTTTTAGGATCGTGAATCGACGAACGTCGTACTTGTACAACTTCTGACTCAGTGCGCCAGAACTGGTACAACCTCTCTACAAGTGCGCCAGAACTGGTACATCGTAACTACTGGGGTAACAAACGAGCACACAGTCCACCTAATGGTAAGTGGTTGCTGCGGCCCATGGACATCTACATCTATCCTCGATTACGAATCAAAATGCAGGTCACCCGTGAGGACTAAGATGGAATGCCTCGTTTCCAGTAAAAAGGGTCTCCGGTTCTCTACACTCACCATACGAAACAAAGCGGCAATTTTACACTGGTATTTTGTGAGAGCGTGGTCCTTCCCAGATTATTTAAGAATTTACTTTAGAAAAATGAATAATATTAAAGAGAGTCTATTTATTGTTTTTTTTTTATTTTTTGTGTTTAGCAGCCAGTAGATTTTCACTGATGGACATGTGCCTCCTCACTATAGGAAATATTTGTTATAGGTAATCAACACAAATCCGTGGGATGAAAAAGGAAATCCTACGCCGACAGCACACGGCAATCTTGTCGTCAATTGTTTTAATTAATGTATACTACGTACATTCAAGATAGTTATGTCCTTGTATCGAATACTATAATATTAACAGTATGTATGTTACAATAATTTGTTTTATGTGGTGATGCTGCCCAAGATGTTGAAGCGTGCCGACTTAGTATATTTGTTTAACAATATAATACTATTATAATATAGCCTTATTATGTAATAATCTATTTCTTTTGTCTTGAATATATCCACATTATAAGAAGTCCAAGTTTATTAGCGCTTACTTGTTCTTGAAACTAACATTATACTATAATGTTCTATTTGCCAATTTATAGTAGTAGTACCCACACTAGGATTTTCTCCTGTATCGTGTTGACGTAATGTATGTAAATATATCATATCCAGAAACGGAACATGTAGACGATTCAAATATTTCTCCCGTGCGGGATTCTGTAGTGCCGCAAACCAACGCTTAGCCACTTCGCTACCCTGTCATGACCTAGGATAAATAGGATAGTTAAATTTTTATTCGTTATATTGATTAATGGTTGAAAACTCGTAGCATAATTTGCCGTCAGATTTTAAAAATGTTTCGTTTGGAAAAATAAAACTAAAATGTAACAAGTATGTGTTTTATTAAAACGAATTATTGCCGAACATTACAAACCATGTTTTAATTATTGTCAGCGATTACATCACTATTAACTAATGTTTACATTACACATGTGTGACATATTGATAATCATAATTTTACACAACCTGTATTGGCATAAGTAGATATTGAAAAGAGATAAGACACGCTTTGCATTTTATGTAATCTGCGCATTTATTTATAAACAGTGAGTATGTTAAGCAAAACGTGACGATAGTTATTATTAGAAAATATTACTATTCTTTATCATAAAGATAAAACGGTAATCTAGTACTTAGTACTATAATAATATTATGCTAAACTAGTATAATATAACATATTCTGGTAACATACACTGACCTCTATATACACAAGTATGCTGGACTGGCTATACACCCTGACATGATGAGGCAATTTGATTTGCGTCATTTTGGCGCTGACAGCTGAAGTGAACTAATAATAGGGATAAGAAATGTGACAAAATATATGGATAAAAATTCTATACCCTACCTATACCTAAATAAATAGAATGGACTCTATGAATAGATGGACTCTACCCGTAACGACCATTATATTTATGTATCATATTATTATAATGCCATTATCATTCATCATCATTAAAGCTCTTCACAAGTCCACTGCTGAACATAGGCCTCCCCCAAGCAATGCCACGAAGCTCGGTCCTGGCCATGAGCCATCGATTGGCGAAATACTGCACTTTTTCAAAGTGGTGCAGTTCTCATGTCTAATAAAATAGTCGTCTGTGAAATGTTTAGAACAAATATGATCATTTTGTTTCGGACGCCAATTCATAATATTTATGATTTTAAGCCATAATTTTAGTCTGTTCAGTTGGAAACCTGTTAATTAATAAACATATGATAAATTATCTGTTGTTGGCGACTTTGTTTGTTGACAGATATGGGTAGGAAAGAAGATCAATAAGTATTATAGACAAGTAACTCGACAACCCTATTGAATTTTATTGTTTATCAAAACTCAGTAATATACAGCCAAACATGTTGATATATGATATTAGGATTAATAACAAATTTTTAAGTACTTATATTATCAAATAGTTTTAATTTGTTTAATATTAGCTGCAAATCACTTACTTGTGAAATGATACACTACTTACCTTTTGGTAACGAGTTTTACAGATTACTCACACTCTCATTATTATTAAAAATAATTACTATTATGTAACTAAAATTATACACAATCAAACAACATAAAATACTTTCGTTTTTTAGTTTAAAAGATCAAATCACAGATTTTTTAAATGAGACAATTTAAATAAGACAACAGACTTTGGCATATTATGTCAATTTTAGTTTCCAAGACGATCATTAGTAGCACTTCAAATTGGCACTTGGAGATTTTGTATGGTATAGCCAGTCCAGCGTACTTGTATATATTGAGGTCAGTGGGTAACATATCACTATTAGTAAGTAAGTAAGAGACCACTGCTGGATAGTCAGTGGTGTAGCATGGAAAGCTGTCCCGAGCCTTGGACAGTGCGTTTTTTATAGTAAACTGAACGGTCTACTTGATAGTAAGTGGCCACTGAGCCCATGGTCCCCTGCAAACAGCTTCAAACAAAGAGAGCTACAGATTCGCTGTCACATCTGAAGTCTAAGATTGAATGCCTCACAGCCTGTTAATATACTGGCTCTCATCAACTTCAAACTAGAACATAACAGTCACAAGTATCCATATACTGTTTTTTTTTTTTTTTTTTTTTTTTTTTTTTTTTTTTTTTTTTTTTTTTATTTTATAGAAGAGGGGGCAAACGAGCATGCGGCTCACCTGATGTTAAGTGACTACCGCCGCCCATGATCAACCGCAACACCAGGAGAATTGCGGGTGCGTTGCCGGCCCTTTAGAAAGGAGTAAGCTCTTTTCTTGAAGGTCCCCAGGTCGTATCGGTCCGGAAAAATCGCCGGTGGTAAACTATTCCACAGAGAGGTTGTACGTGGAAGAAAACTCCTTGTGAAACGTACAGTGGTGGACCGCCAAGCATCCAGATGGTGTGGATGGTATCGGGACGTTTGCCGTGTAGTGCGAAAGCTACATTCCAGGTAGACTAAGTTAATTTATCAGTTTACACACATATACAGTTTTTTTATTTAAAAAATACAAGCGATCGGCCCCGGCTTGCACGACTGATATCTGGGTTCTACAACAGCGCCACCTACCGGGTCCAACTATGCCTGCAATCCTCGCGGAAGTGCAAGCAATATGTTGACAGTTTCACCGCGAACTGATGAACGGTATGGTAGTACGTTAAATACGAACAAATAAAAATTATTTGTTATATATTAAATTATTTTGTTATATATTTGGCAACAGAAATAGTTAAGAGGAAAATAAACGGATTATTTCGTTTATCCACCCTAAAGAATCCACCCCAGGGTGGATACTCGGAAACGCGTGTTCATCTATCCAGCCCAGACGGGGTGGATAGTTGGACACGCGTTATTTATTTGTTCTTCCGTCTTTTTACCCCAACCCCAGTTCAACACATACACTAATTATTAATAAATTTTTAATAACCACAAACCTTACAAGAAACAAAAAACTTATTACATATTGCCGTTACCTTTACCGTCACAGCCTATTAAAATTCACGCACTACGTATTGCATTTAAATCAAATTAAACTTTTTCGTTTTAAATAATATTATTGCGTAATTTATAAATTATGCAATATTTGCAGGTAATTATCAACACTAATTTCATTATTGAGTAGACGTAATTTTATATTCTGAATAAATTCGTCACTTTTAATGTACATTTGCAATCGTTTACTAAATTTCTTTACTACCACAGATGTGTTAGTGAAGAACTGAGCGTTTTCTTTTTGCAAGTATTCCAAAAACGTTACGATTGTAAGCTTGTCTTTAACTTCATTTTAAATTATTTTATTCCAAGATTCCAATGAATCTGTAAGCCTGTGAGGTACTCCATTTATTTCAGCGTTGACCTTTCAAACAAGAAGTATGTATATATTTTTAAAGATAATATCTATATTATGTCTATCGTATTCTGAGCCAGTTTTTATTGTCTATATAAATGACTAATAGCAGAGGGAGAAAATCGAAAAAAAACATATACGAATTCCGATTATCCATCCCGTCTGGGGGTGGATAGATGAACACGCGTTTCCGAGTATCCACTCTAGGGTAAATCTAAACGGAATAACCCAACTAAACTTGGATATTTATGAAAGTTCCTTTTAGAAGCACTGAAATATTTTTAAAAATAGCTATAACGATTCGAAAATCATTCGCTTCATAGTAATATCTTGGCAGCAAGATATTGAATAGGTTTTTGACAGATCTATTGCTATCGCGCTGTACAAACCTTCCCGCAAAGAGCGCGAGAGAGACCACTGAAACTCGGACTGATTATATATAGGAATGATTATTCACCTCTTGATATATTGACGAGATCATTATACCGTACTCCCCCGTATCCTCCTCCAAAACTGGACAGATTTTTTTTAAAAATACGAACGTAAAAGGATTGAGGCTGTGTGAATGCTTTTTTTATGTTCATCAAATTTCTTTAACTGAACATTTTAAGTAATTTTAGAAGTTTCCTAGTATTTAAAATAATTATTTAATGGAAAAGAAAACAGGAATATGGTAGTGGTAAATGAAGATTGCATCAGAAAGAAAATTATTTAGTCTCATTATCCAAGGGGATTACAGAGGAATACGTTGGTATCTTCTAAATATTACACGTTCATTAAAGAAAATCATATCAGCAGATTCCTAGTCCCCTGCTTCTCTCGCGTCCAGAGCGAATTTATTTTCTTCTGGAAGGCGTTCCAAGATACAGAGCCATGAATCAACTGGGACAGACCCCCCGACCCTGGGTCTACTATTCTTTCCACCAGCGGCCTCTTGTACAGGCGGTGTGCCTCAGCTTTTTCGTCTTCTGTCACTCGTCGATCGTCCAAATGGTTTAGTGAAGGAAATTTAGAAATTACAAATAACCTAAAATAAAATTTTCTTGTTATTGTAAATAGTGAGAACTTTAAGTGTGTTAAAATTATGATATTATAGCGTGCAGTTTCAAAAAGATGAAAAAAGTGAAAATGACAAAGCAGTGTTATTACTTATTACATTTAACAGTGTTTGCAGGTATCGTGATAATTATTTCTAACATAACTGTTCTATGCCTTTTATTCCCTTTATTTTTAGTACCTAGGAGATTGTTAGCTGCGTTTAAAATATTACGGCATAAAAATATTTTTAACGGCTATTTGCATACAGTATATGGTAGGACCATGCTGCAGCTATATTAGATACCCTTATTATTGGAAACAAGGCCTTCCATCTTAATTGCAGGGGTGACAACGCATCTGCATTTAGATTCTTAATCGAGGATAGTAACAGATGTCAATGGGCCACAGATTATAGCGTTTACAACTTACTATTTTATTATTTTCTCTGTATCGCAAGATTGTTCTATTTGTTAAGTTGCTTATTTGAGCAAAATACCACGCTAGTCGTTATTTGTGAGGTTTTTAGGAGCTGCCTACTATTGTTATTAAAAAGATATATCAACTAATAAAAAATCTATTAAATTTCTACATAATCTTGATTCCGTAATAGCCAATTCCAATTTTTTTAAAAAAGACTATTTACTTGATGAATCTTCCTACAACTAAACCACAGAAATGCGAAATAATTATTGATAACATGCATCTCCTCAAAAAGTAAGCATTATTTTATTTTGCGATTGTCACTAAATTTTTAATTGCAATGACACGAGTGGTTAAGGGGATTATTAGTAATGTTTATATCATTGTTAATATTCTTTATTAAAAAAAGACTAATGGATAGGCCAGGCCATTTATTAATGAACATTTTAATTTATTTAATTTTTTCAAACGACTTGAATTCGAATTTATAAAGAAAATATTTTAAAATATGGGCGTATTTCTTACGCGAATGAATAGGACCGGACGCTCAAGGTCTTTCGCTCGGAGTAACACCTTAAAGATTAAAGCTACTTAAGAAGTAGTTTTAAGAAAAAAAGTAAAGTAAAAAAGTAAAAATAAACAGACAAGTGTTAATTTAGAGATTAAAAGAAAATGAAAATTGTTAGATTCGTTTTACAAGTTATTTTTTGCCGAATGTAATATTATATCACAGCCATTCATTATTTATTTAAATTGAATAAGCATACCTATACTGAAGATATTCATAGAATGTGCCACCATTGAAGTAACTCGGGGCAGCGGGGTTACCCATCAGACTTATATGCTCTAAGTTAGGGCATGTCTCTTTTAATTTGCCCACCCAGGGGTAAAGTGATGAAATTTTGCAGTGGTTTAACCTAAAAAAAAAGTTTTATAGAATTTAAAATTTTGGGAACTGTGAGAAATATACAAATTATTTTATTTTCATTTTTCAACACATGTTTGTACTCCAATAAGTGGAAAAATATAAAAAAATTGCATTTTCCCGCTTATTTTATATCTGAACTTTACACCATTTTTATTTTGTTATTGTTTCACAGCTGAACCACTCTCATCTTTTTTTGATATTGTTACGCGCCTAAGTGAGTGTAAAGTGAATTAAAGTGTTAATTTAGGTAATTCGCCACGTCAATGGCTACTCTCTCCCATGGTGCACCAATATTGTACAACTTCAATGCACCTCTACTAAGAGTCTGAGGTCCCTTTACAGCCGCACAACTTGTACATTTGCGACACCAGTCCTCGACATCGTTTCGACAGGTGACCCAATAAAACCGTTCTCGGATCTTCAGTAGAGTTCGTTTAACTCCCAGACGGCCTCCGGAACAATCATTATGGTACAGCTGTAGAACATCCGGTACTTTAGCTTTAGGGACAACCATTTGCAAGTGACAGCTGTCTCCCCGAACATGCCCAATAGCTTTTAGTGGTCGAACTCATCGCTGAGACGTTGAGAAGTTGTACAATGTTGGTGCACCATGGGAGAGAACAGCCATTGACGTGGCGGGGCCGTTTCCGGAGAGTGAAAGCGGTAACAAGTATTTCATGGTTGTGATGGATTACTTCACTAAGTGGCCAGAAGTCTTCGCCATTCCAAATCAAGAAGCTTCAACAGTTGCAGATAAACTAGTTCATGAAGTCTTCTGTCGTTTTGGAGTACCTTTAGAGATTCACAGCGATCAAGGAAGGAATTTTGAGTCTCAAATATTCCAGGAAACTTGCCGAGTTATGGGTACTCATAAAACAAGAACGACTTCTTATCACCCGCAATCTGATGGAATGGTAGAACGATTTAATCAGACATTGGAGAGGTACCTAGCAAAAGTTGTAGACAATCGGCAACGAGATTGGGACAAGCACATACAACCGTTTTTGTTGTCATATCGAAGCACTGTTCACGAAAGTACAGCAGTGACACCAGCTTTCGCAAACTTTGGAAGAGAATTACGGCTGCCTGCAGACCTGATCACCGGGATACCACCTGATGCTCCACGCAGTATAACCGATTATGCAAATGACTTGCGGAACAAAATGAATGACGTTTATGAGCACGTCAGACAATCGGGCCAGCAAATCTCTGAAAAGATGAAAACCCGGTACGACCGCAAAATGAGCAACAAAGGGTTCGACGAAGGTTCACTTGTGTGGTTGCACAATCCAGTCCGCAGCACAGGGGAATCTCCTAAGCTTCAAGCTAAATGGGACGGCCCGTACCGGATTGTGACCAGGATCATAGATGTAACCTACAGGATACAGAAAGGCGCAAGAGGGACTCCTAAGATCGTCCATGTGGATCGCCTGGCGCGATATTATGGGGCCGATAATGCTCGGGACGAGCATGTCTTAGGAGGGGGCAGTGTTACGCGCCTAAGTCGACGGTACTAGCGCCATCTAGTCTCGAAACGAAGAACTAACCTTCTTGAAGTTGAAACTCGAACTCTCGGTACCTTGCGCGTGTTTACTTGAATATTCTGGATATTTCAGTGCTAATTTATATTTACAGGCGCTGCAAGATGCGATCGGGGAAGTATTGAAGTTGGCGAGACAAGCGAAGCTTCGGAGCGGAATAAAGTGAATCAGTGTGATTAATTATTAGTGTTTTTAACTTTAATTAGTGTAAAGTGAATTAAAGTGTTAATTTAGGTAATTCTATCGGCAATTTTTATTGTCACGAACCTCAAGCTCGTAACAATATATTAACATATGGCTGTAATTACTTCCTAACTTCACGCTATGCGGGTAATCAGAGTTCGATATCTACTTGCACCAATTAAAGTCTGAATTGTTATTTTAAATCCTGAAAAGTCAAGTTCGGCAAACACTCTGGAGGCAGGGACGCACGGATACACGCACGTTAACAATAGCATTCTATTAACCTAAAATTGGCAACGAGAACAGTCGCAATGGTGGAACAAATAATAGGTACTCCTATGTTTTAATTTTATTGTTTAAAAAATTCGCCGAATAAAAGGGCAAGGGAGTGAAGTTAAACTATTTTACTTTGCAATACATTCTCCATTAATCCTAATGCAATTTTCAGACCGACGAACTTATTTATACCATCGAAAAAAAATATTTTATCAAGCCGAGCAGGCAGAAATTCACTTAAGAACTTCACTTAGTCATGTGAAAATTTCTTCAATTCTTCAAAATTAATTATTTACCGATTGACAGGTTAACGAACTGATCTGGCTGGAAAAATCCCCCTCCCCTCTCTAACCCCTTCATACCGCGTACTTTTTGACCCGCTCTCGTATATGAGGCAATATATGGAGGAAGTCTATATTCAACCATAGACTTTATATAATTAATGAAATAATGTTGCTATGCAAGTAATTGGAAATATAATAGCGCTATCGAGAGACAGTCGCGATTTCAAACTAAAACTCCATTGTCAAAATGTGTCTAAACCATACTATGTTTTCCTCGTTCTTTGGTAATGAACTCGTACAGTTGTCGTTTAGCCTGTGTCAAATATATTATGCAATTAGCCTATATCTATACATATAATAAAACAGTAACGAAAGAAAAACTGTACATTGAGAATTTTCGAGAAAAAATTTGTGGCTTTTGTTAGAAAAACGTAACTAATGATAAAAAGTGACTTTTTACAATTTTTGTCTGTTTGTCTGTGTGTATGGTACGGCTTCACGCCAAAACTACTGGATAGATTGAATTGAAATTAAGCAAAAATGTTCTTTGTTTACCAAGGAAGGCTTTAGGCTACATATTATCACGCCGTATGTTATAGGAGGTAAGCAATATTGATTTCAAAAAGTTTTTCTTCGTAATTGAATGCACAAAATAATCATTTAAAGATTATTTGGTAAATACAAATTATTCTTACGATAATAAACCGAAATCACGTTCATTTTTTGCTCCATATCGTGATTTACAATACTTTAATGCATAACCAGCCATATTTTCATTAAAAATGCTGTGACCACGCACATGTATTACACCCTCTAACGAAATATAGCAATACTACACTGAATATTTACTTAGAAAACACTTTAGCTATTTCCCAGTAGGTGACACTACTAAACATAAGGTTAAATCCTATGTAGGTACATCGTTAATCACTAACGTATTTGTAAATATATAGTGACGTTACTGAATAACAGAGGGCACTTATTACAATAATGATTTTTCTTTCTTCTCGAACAATATACTAGAAATAATAACATTTAAAGATTATTTGGTAAATACACATTATTCTTACGATAATAAACCGAAATCACGTTCATTTTTTGCTCCATATCGTGATTTACAATACTTTAATGCACAACCAGGCATATTTTCTTTAAAAATATTTTTAAAATTATAAAATGAATGCGTGTTGACCTTTTGACCATGTCACTTAGACTAAATGACAAAAATCGGAGATATATCATATAGGACAAAATTTACAGATGACAATTTTGTTACTGATGTCCGGTCTATTACTACTACCTATTAAAATGTCTTTGACTATCATGAAGTCAAGTCAAACTTTTGATTCTAAGTTATATCTTACCAACAAAGAGATTTAAATATATGTATATACACTATAGAGCAGACATTGGGAACATTTTTATACAAAAGCTGTGACCACGCGCATGTATAACACCCTCTAGCGAAATATAGCAATACTACACTGAATATTTATTTAGAAAACATTTTAGCTACTTCCCAGTAGGTGACACTACCAAACATAAGGTTAAAATCCGTTGTAGGCACATCGTTAATCACTAACATATTTGTAAATAAATAGTGACGTTACTGGATAACAGAGGGCACTTATTACAATAATTTTTCTTTCTTCTCGAACAATATACTAGAGATAGTAAAATTTAAAGATTATTTGGTAAATACACATTATTCTTACGATAATAAACCGAAATCACGTTCCTTTTTTGCTCCATATCGTGATTTACAATTTTTTAATACACAACCAGGCATGTTTTCTTTAAAAATATTTTTAAATTTATAAAATGAATGCGTCTTGACCTTTTAACGATGTCACTTAGACTAAATGACGAAAATCGGAGATAAGGTTAGATAAGGTCCTATAGGACAAAAGTTACAGATGACAATTATGTTACTGATGTCCGGTCTATTACTACTACCTATTTAAATGTCTATGCTTACTAAGCAAATTTGTTGTAATTAATTGATTTAAGTATGTAATTCTTAGTTTTGTTTCTTGCTGCTGTTACTATATTTTTTTAATGCAAAAATAATGTACTTGTCTGTTAAATTAACTACAATTTAGTTTTAATTCATGATTTAATTAATTCATTTGGGTAAATAATATGTATTTTCCATTTTCTAACTACATGTCGTTGGCGTTGAGTTAGGTCGCGCTATGGTTTCGTCCTCAAAAAGTGATGTTATAGGTGCCGATGGGCCGCTCTCATCCTATCGAAACGGCAGTTACATTTGTTGTCTGTGTTGGTTGATGTGTTTAATTTTCCTGCGAATAATTATTATTCTACTTAACAGCAATTCTTACGTTAAGTACGTTCGATTACTTTTCATTTTCATTTTAAGAAGGAATTTTCAAAATTCCTTCTTAATAATTTTAGCTATGCCTTTTAGAAAAAGATCAAATCTGTCTCGAAACTCAAGGATTTCCAAGATGCGCAGGTTAGTTCGATCTTTCGAAACCGACGCAGAGCGTGAACAACGGCTGGGTGCTAACCGTGAGCGTAATGCACTAAGTTTGTCCGCAGAAACTAGGACTTTAGAATTTAAACGAGTTCGCACTACCGCTTCTCGATCTCAGGAAAGTGTGGAACAACGAGAAATGCGTTTAGCTATCGACCGGGATCGTCATTCTTTGTCTCGCGCATCCGAAACGGTTACACAGAGGGATCAGAGGTTGAGTCTTCAGAATATCCGCTCTGAGACAGCTCGATCACTTGAGAGCAGTCAGGAGCGTGAGATACGACTTGCGCGTGACCGACAGCGTCATTCTTTATCTCGCGCTTCCGAAACGGAAACAGAGAGAGAGCAGAGATTAAGTCTTCAGCTTTTCCGCACTGAGACTGCTCGGTCGCTCGAGAATAGTCAGGAGCACGATACACGCCAAGCAAGCGATCGCGAGCGTCACGCAGTATCTCGCGCTTCGGAGACTTACACGCAAAGAGACTCGCGTTTAAGCTCCCAACGTATTCGCACTGCCACATCTCGATCACTTGAGAATCCTGAAGAACGTGAGACGTGACTTAGTGCAGACCGCTCACAGCATGCTTTAGCTCGGTCTTTGAAGACAGACGAGCAGCGCGAGCAACGCAACGCACTTGCTCGGCAAAGATATCATGACATGCGTGCTGAAGTGTCTGTTCATTCCACGCAAGAACGTGAGCGGATTCAGGAAATTCGGGCAAGTCAGTCAGTCGAACAGCGTGTGGCCCAAATTGATCTAGACCGTATACGTCGCAATCTTCGCAATTCATCCTCATCTGATATTGAGTCTATGGTTTATGATCTTGAAGAGCAACCGTGGTTCAATAAAGAAAGGAGCGCGTTTTCCTATAATCCATTTATTAATTACATCGAACACGGAGACATTGGCACCATGTCTGAGGTTTGTGCACACTGTCACGCGCGTAAGTGGAAGGGAGAGACTAAGGGAATGTATTGTGCGTCTGGAAAGGTACGACTAAACTCTATGCAAGAGCTACCGGAGATCTTACGAGTTCTTTTGAATAGCGAGCATCCCAAGTCCAGCCATTTCTTAAGCAATATTCGAGCCTACAACAGTGCTTTCCAGATGACTTCATTTGGAGCTCATCAAGTCACTGAATCTGGATTCATGCCGACTTTTAAAATTCAGGGGCAAATCTACCATCGGATAGGTTCCCTGCTTCCCACCGAAATGCCGAAATTTTTGCAAATATATTTCATTGCAGATTTTGCTGAGCAGGCTAATGTCCGATGCCGACACATACCTAATTTAGACTTGAGCCTTATAAGGGAATTACAAAACACTCTGCATAGTGTCAACCCATACGTTACCGATTTCAAAACCGCTCTGGAATCGGTGCCTGAACACGAGCGCGATAATTTTAAATTCGTTATTAGCGCAGACAAAAGACCGACCGCAGCCCATCCAGGACGATATAACGCACCAACGTTAAACGAGGTAGCCATCCTCTTGGTTGACCAGGATTGCGACAAAAAAGACATTGTTTTACGCACACGTGATGATCGCCTACAGCGTATCAGCGAGACACATCGCGCTTATGATACCCTACAGTATCCCCTAATGTTTTGTCGCGGAGAGGATGGCTATCACTTTGCCGTATACAATGTAGACCCGCAGACAGGTGCCCCAAATTATAACAAAAAGACTTCCGCCCTCCAGTTTTACAGTTACATGATTCAGCTCCGTTCCAACGACAACTCTCATCTCCATTATTACCGTGCACTCTTTAGTCAATTTCTGGTAGATGAGTATGCCAAAATTGAAACGGAGCGGTTGGTGTTCATTAGAACGAATCAACGGAAACTAAGGGCGGAAAACTACGTGCACCTAAGGGACGCCATGCGAGAGGACTCTAACGCGGAAAATATTGGACGGATGGTGATACTCCCTTCCACCTTTACAGGAGGTCCGCGGTACATGCACGAGCGGACACAGGACGCATTCTGTTACGTGCGCAAGTACGGTCGACCGGACCTCTTCATCACCATCACTACCAACCCTAAGTGGCCCGAAATAACCAGCGAGCTCTTAGCAGGGCAGGTGCCACATGACAGGCACGACTTGATTTCTCGGGTGTTTCATTTAAAATTAAAGTGCCTGATGGATCTTCTCACAAAAGAAAAACTATTTGGTGCTACCAGATGCCACATGTATTCGGTAGAGTGGCAAAAACGCGGCTTGCCCCATGCGCATTTGCTTTTGTGGTTGAAAGATAAAATCAGGCCCAACGAGATCGATGATGTCATAAGTGCTGAGCTACCAGATCCCAACGTTGACCCCGTTCTGTATCAAATTGTAAAGGGTCACATGGTGCACGGTCCTTGCGGAGCCCTAAATCGCAATTCTCCTTGCATGAGGGACGGACGGTGCTCAAAAAGGTTCCCGAAGCGATTTAGCAGCGAAACACTTACAGGTGAGGATGGATACCCTTCATACCGGCGTCGATCTCCTGCTGAGGATGGCAGTCATGCCGAGTTAACTATGCGTGGCCAGGCAGTCGAGATCGACAATAGGTGGATAGTTCCATACTCACCTGTACTTTCCAGGACGTTCAGTACCCACATTAACGTCGAGTCGTGCACAAGCGTACAGTCGATTAAATACATCTGTAAATACGTCAACAAAGGTAGTGACCAGGCAACGTTCGCTTTACAGAGTACTGACAGGGATGAAGTGACCAAGTACCAGTCTGGTCGCTACATCAGCACTTCTGAGGCGGTTTGGCGGATACTGGCCTTCTCCATACACGACAGGCATACAACAGTCATGCATTTAGATGTCCATTTAGAGAATGGCCAACGCATTTATTTTGACCCTGATAACGTTGCAGCGAGATTGGAAAATCCGCGCCAAACCACTCTGTTGGCCTTTTTCAGACTATGTGAAGGGGATAACTTTGCTAGATCACTCACCTATGATGAGGTGCCGTCGTACTACACGTACGACAAGCAAGGAGGTGAATTTAATCGACGTAGACGCGGACACGCCGTGGACGGGTTTCCGGGAATTTTTAAGGACACTGCATTGGGACGGGTTTACACTGTGCACCCAAATAATGGCGAGTGCTATTATTTGCGAATGTTACTGCACACAGTGCGGGGCCCAGCATCATTTGCGTTTCTAAGGACAGTCGATGACATTCAGTATCCCACATACCGCGCTGCTTGCGTAGCACGCCACCTTCTCGACGGTGATCAGCACTGGGACAACGCACTTGAGGAGGCCAACATTAGTGACAGTCCCAGTCGTTTGCGACATCTGTTTGCCGTCATGTTGGTGTTCTGCGGTATTGCAAATCCGCTTCTGTTGTGGGAGAAATATCGGAATCTTCTGTCCGAAGACTTCCTAAGAGCTCCGAGATGCACTACTGGAGATAATACTGAGGCAACCGATGAGCACGTTCTAAACAGTTGCCTTAGTTCACTTCAAGACATGGTCATTTCGATCGGCGGCAGTTCTCTGGTGGATTATGGGCTACCGTCTCCACAACATCTGGATGTACAAGAGCGTGGAAACAGAGAGTACAACTCTGAAATAAATTATGATCCAAGAGCTATGAGTACCGTCGTCAATGACCATGTCTGTAAGTTTACCTCAGAGCAAAAGCAAATTTTCGACACCATCCTTGAAAGTGTTGGGCTCGGCCAAGGTAAAATGTTTTTCTTGGATGCTCCTGGTGGAACAGGGAAAACATTTGTCACCGCTGGCATTCTCGCAGAGGTCAGGAGGCAAGGCAAGATTGCCATTGCAGTAGCATCGTCAGGAATCGCCGCAACACTGCTTCCTGGTGGCAAAACAGCGCACGCAATGTTTAAGATTCCCATAGATTTAGAGAGTAATGAAACACCTGTTTGTGGAGTGTCATGCAACAGTGACAAAGGGCACGTGCTTAAAGATTGCTCTTTAATCGTGTGGGATGAATGCACTATGGCGAACAGAAAAGCAGTAGAGGCGGTAAACAGGACTTTGCAGGACATCCGCAGGAACCAGCAAATGATGGGTGGCGTTACAGTTCTGTTTAGCGGCGGTTTCCGACAAACGCTGCCTGTGGTGACGCGAGGAACTAGGGCTGATGAGGTGAATGCTTCGTTGAAATGCTCTTTCTTATGGCCACATATTCATAGGTTGTGCTTAACGATGAATATGAGAGCACAGCTTGGCGGGAATGTACACGCCCTAGAATTTTCTGATGTTCTTTTAAAATTGGGTGAGGGAACGTTACCAGTAGACAGTGGCCAGGTCGTTCTACCTGAAATACTTGGGAGAGTGGTGTCCACCTTAGAAGATTTGATTCGCCTGGTGTACGGGGACATCAATAGGATACCGAACCAAGATAATTCTTGGGTGTGTGAACGAGCCATTTTAACACCCAAAAACGACCAAGCTTCTACGATCAATGAACGCATTCTCGCCGAAATTGAGGGAAATGAAGTGATCTACACTTCAATAAACACTGTGGTCGACCGAGATGACGCTACACATTACCCCGTAGAATTTCTCAATTCCCTCAGTGCAAGTGGACTGCCAGCGCACACCATTAAGCTAAAGGTCGGTGTCCCAATTATGCTTCTTCGGAATCTCACTCCGCCAAAACTGTGCAATGGGACCCGGCTCAAAGTCGTCTCGCTGCAGAGAAATATCATTGAGGCGGAAATTCTAACGGGTTGTGGTGTCGGCGAAACAGTGTTTATACCACGTATACCACTGATTCCCCACAATTTCCCCTTTCAATTCAAGCGCGTGCAGTTTCCTGTGAGCGTGTGCTTCGCCATTACAATAAATAAGTCGCAGGGGCAGACACTGAAGGCTGCGGGTGTCGACCTCAGGACGAGCTGCTTTTCACACGGACAACTGTACGTGGCTTGCTCCCGCGTCACCAGTCCTGACTCGCTGTACATATTGAATGAGACCGAGGGAAAAACAACGAACGTTGTTTACACAGAAGTGTTACAGTAAATTACAACACTTCTGTTATTCGACGTCACCAAAATTTCCTTATTAACCTGACGTCTTTTACCAGTAAATTAACTACATAACTTTCAAATTTGAGTTTACTAAGCCAAATAGTTTTTGAGGTAGGTATCTAAGCTTTAGTATAAGTATGGGATGAGTCTTTTGAGTGTTTCTGTAAATCTACAAACTATCACTTACTATTATTAAAATAAAAATAGAATAAAAAATAGTTATGCGATACGTGGGCAAAGCCACGTGTACAGCTATAGTTTATAAAGTATTTTTTTGTAGTGCGTTCCGCACCGGATCGGTGAAATATACGGGATGAAAAGTTTTTTGTTGTATAGGTGTTAAGTCTAGGCAACATATAGGCTATAATTTATTTTGGAAAATGGAATACCTGATGCAAAACCGCAACAGACCAGCTAAAGTATAAGAGATATAAAAATGGTGCCATAGCAAAAAATATTCCACGTGAAGAGTATTTTCTGCTGTGAGAATAAATTTGAAGATCTGGAACACCTGTTGTGGAACTCCAAAGCCCAGCGACATTATAACATATATAGGAATGACGTCTTAGCAAAAGTTGTTTAGTCTGATGGGTATTTCCTGTTGACTTACAAAAATAAAAGATCTGGAAAGTCTCGAATTGTTTGGCGCATCACGTTGTTTTCCCGTCCCCGGGCTCTTTGAATTTGATTTTGACGACCCCGTTGTCGCTGGCATAAGCAACAGGATCAGCGTACGAAGTCGCGGGCAGAAGCTAGTAATATATATTTTTTAAACTTCTTCACAATGTGTTGCTAATGCATCAGATTGTGAGGTTTTTGGGAGATTTGACGACAGCTCGAGCCAGAAGACAGTCGATGACGTATCTCAAGGCGCCTTAGGAGACATCCTGAAGTTCACATCACCATTGGAGCACACACACAAAATCACATCACATTTACGTATCAAAATCCACTTCAAACCATTGTTTGAACAACAACACAGTAGCAGCAATTTGGCGCCCGTCAATTTCCAGCCATAACTAACCATGTTACACATATTTTAAAATTGTGGAGTTGATTTTCACTCAAGATTGTCTCTGAATGCCGGCCTATAGATTTCTTACATAAGAGCAGGACTTAAGGCGTACATAAATCTAAAATATTTCTTATGAATTAGGAAATATTTGGAGTATTGAAAATAATAAATTTTAATAGTTTACCAAAGCAATTGTAGTTTTGGCAATGGTGGAATTGCGCAGTGCTCTGTGATTGGATTGGCGTCAGCTATTAAATATGTTAAATGCTTAAAGTGCACAACAGCATCCAGATTGCTGAAACAGGAATGATAAAATATTAACTCATATTGAAACATGTTTGGCGGGTACATACATATGCATATCAAACCATCAACATGCAAGCAATTACAAAAGGAGTAGCAAGCAGTGAACACAAACATAACATTCACTCACTCACATATAATGTGTTGTACATTAAGTATTAATAGAAAGTACACAATTGTAATAAACATAAGATATAGTTTATTTTTATTTTATAGAATAAGGGTGACAAACGAGCACACAGTCCAGCTAATGGTAAGTGGATACCCATAGGCATTAGACATCTAAATACCTCGTTCCTAGTACTTTTTAAATTTCAATATATATATTGGTTGGGCTGAAAAGTTCGTATCGTCTCTATGAGATGGCGCCACTAGAATAAAATCCATATCATTTTTAGGTAGTACCAACCTTCAAAAGAAACGTGTATAAATTTGACAGCTGTCTGATTATTAGTTTGTGAGATACAGCATTTTGAGTGAAGCAACTTTTGTTATTTAAAAAAATGGATAAAAAGGAATTTCGTGTTTTAATGAAACACTATTTTTTGATGAAAAAAAGTGCTGCTGATACCAAAAAGTGGCTTGATGAGTGTTATCCGGACTCTGCGCCGGGCGAAGCAACCATTCGTAAGTGGTTTGCCAAATTCCGTACAGGCCATATTAACACCGAAGACGATGAACGCAGTGGACGTCCAAAAGAGGCTGTTACGGACGAAAACATAAAATCCACAAAATGACTTTGGAAGATCGTAAATTGAGGTTGATTTGTATAGCTGGCATTCTAAAGATATCAAAGGAACGTGTTGGACATATCGTTCATGAATATTTGGGTATGCGAAAGCTATGTGCAAAGTGGGTGCCGCGCGAGCTCACAATCGACCAAAAACAAGAACGTGTCGATGCTTCAGAGCAATGTTTGGAGCTGTTCAACCGCAATAGAAGTGAATTTTTGCGTCGATATGTGACAATCGATGAAACATGGATCCACCACTACACTCCGGAGTCCAGTCGGCAGTCATCTGAATGGACTGCACGCGATGAACCGAATCCAAAGCGTGGAAAAACTCAACAATCGGCCGGTAAGGTTATGGCGTCCGTATTTTGTGATGCACATGGAATAATTTTCATCGACTATCTTGGAAAGGGAAAAACCATCAACAGCGACTATTATATAGCGTTATTGGAGCGTTTGAAGGACGAAATCGCGAAAAAACGGCCCCATTTGAAGAAGAAGAAAGTGTTGTTTCATCAAGACAATGCGCCGTGTCACAAATCGATGAAAACGATGGCAAAATTGCATGAATTGGGCTTCGAATTGCTTCCGCATCCACCGTATTCTCCAGATTTGGCCCCCAGCGACTTTTTTCTGTTCTCAGATCTCAAGAGAATGCTCGAAAGAAATTTAAAGCCGATGAGGAAGTAATCGCCGAAACAGAGGCCTATTTTGAGGCTAAACACAAATTGTACTACAAAAATGGTATTGAAAAGTTGGAAGATCGCTATAATCGGTGTATCGCCCTCGATGGCAACTATGTTGAATAATAAAATCGAATTTTGCCAAAAAAATGTGTTTTTCTATAAAACGAAACGAACTTTTCAGCCCAACTTATATATATATATATATATATATATATATATATATATATATATATATATATATATATATATAATTACGAGTCACGTTGTTTGTCCGCGATGGACTCCTAAACTACTTAACCGATTTTAACCCATTCTCTGTCGCTGTACTCAAACGAGTACAGTTATTTAAAAATTAATTGACTAAATCTGTGAGGGTTTATTAGTTTTTATTTTATTAATTGAAATAGAGGGTAGACTCATATTTTATTTAAGTCGTGCAAATTGAGGGTATTTCTAAAATATGTGTCGTTTGGAGCAACCGGATTTCATGTTATTGGACTAGCATGGAAGTGAGTAGTATTTTTATGATATTTTAATATTATTATTTGTGTAAATGTTGTTTTTTGTAATAATTGTGATTAGATATAGTGTAGTCTATAATGTGAGTTACAAATTTGAAACAGTTATTGTTTATTACTAACTTTAGATGAAGATTTTTACTAATGTACTCAGTTGAGTACACTGGTTACTTCAATAGATAAAAAATACAACTTTGTTTCAGTTTACCAACAATGAGTCGCAAGATGTTTTTCGGTATAAATAGCTTTATAGGACCTGAGGAAGCAATTGCAGAGTCTGATGACGATGACTGTGAAAATGATTTGGCGATAATACCACCTGATTCCTACATCGTGACTGACGAAATGGAAGAGTCTGATGAAGATAGGGTTGTTATACGTTGTCACAAGATGTACTCGAAAAAATTTAAGTTATGGTACGCAATGAAGGTACTTTTTCATCCCACCATGATTTTAGAGAAGAAGAACCATTGGCCGTAAAAGGATTTCGTCGGAAGCCTAACATTCAGCAGTGGCAGTACACTTCAGCCTGGAGAAAATGTTCACTATCCTATACTTTTGTCCATCAGCATATGTCTGAGGTGCAAGACAAACAAAATGCTATAAAGGAACAGCTGAAAGACCAAAATCCTGTTCAGATTTTTGAAAAAATACTGAATGAATAAGTATTACAGCTCGTATTATGTCATAGTATTTTGTACGTTAATCAAAACAATAGACACTCTTTTCAACTTGATTTACCAGACCTGAAGAAGTTCATTGGTATTTTGATTTTGTCGGGATATCACAAATTGCCTCGGAAAGTAATATATTGATGACTGGATGAGGACCTCAGAGTTGCTCTAGTTTCAAGAGCTATGACGAGGAATAAATTTCGTAAAATAAAAACGTATCTTTATCTTGTGTGAATGAGGAGGCTCCAGTGTTCAAAATTAGATCCCTAGCCGACATACTGACGACTAAATTCAATGAATGGGGCGTATTTGTACTACTAACTATGATTACTTTGAACCAATGAGCACGGTATAAAGA